>JAZFAU010000261.1:3597500-3931783 GCA_037178615.1 Dione vanillae
TTATTTAATTAAAATTAGTCCAATTTAGTTCACTCCACAAGGCGACGACTGTTTATATATAGATATCGAAAAACCGTCGCGCTTCTCCGCGCAAGACTGAAATACAGTGACAGGATTAGTAGGGTTGCAGGTGTAAGAATAAATTCTTTTTCTTGGCTTATATAAAACTTTATATATATATATATATATATATATATATATATATATATATATATATATATATATATATATATATATATATATATATATATATATATATATATATATATATATATATATATATATATATATATATATATATATATATATATATATATATATATATATATATATATATATATATATATATATATATATATATATATATAATATATCATACACCTTGGTGTAGTAGAACAGTGTTTGGTTAGAGATTTCAAAGTCGTTATATCCTATCCCAGCGAGTAGATTTTTCCAGTTTTGGAAAAAAAATGCCGTCGTGGCGCAGAGGCGCAACGTCCGCCTGTAACGCGACAGTTTCTGGGTTCGATCCCCAGTCGGGGAAGATGGATTTTTCTATTTCCATTTACTTCGCTCTGGCAAACTAGGCAAAGCGCGGCGCTGAGTTCCGCCACTGAACACGCAATGCCTCGAAAAAGGCGGAAAGCAGGGACTAAGCAAAAGAGTGTCTTAACACTAGGAAAAATCTACTCGCTGGGATAGGATATAACGACTTTGAAATCTCTAACCCAACACTGTTCTACTACACCAAGGTGTATGATATATTGCGCATAAGTGATATTTTATTCTAAAACAAAGGAGCTTTTGTATTAAGAAAGCTTTTTCCTTTCTTTAATAAAGGCTTGAAGTTGGAAAAAAACAGTTTTCTAAAAAGATTGTAATACTATGCCGTTAATGAATTTACGTGCATTCGACAGTGACGTGCGGTTTGCGGTCGCGGGCATCGTTTAAAATAGCTCATAAAAACCTTTCAGAAACAGTAATTGCTATTATGTTGTACATACAATTATTTGTTCTATTTGTTTTTGTAATATACAAATTAGAATCATTGTATTTATTTCAAATTTAATTAAAAAAAGCGGGCTACGCTTGAATTAATAACTTGTATATACTCTGAAAATATTCATTCAAAATTCTTTTTAACAATAATATTTTTTTTATTTTGCTGTATTGAAACAGATCTTAAACGAATTAATACAATTTGTATTAATTAACTTCTTTGAATTTTAATGTTTTATATACTTTTTTCAGGTTATTGTTACAAATATGTAATATTATAAAATAAACAATAATTTTGAAGATACCTTATTTAGATTTAAATTAAATTTGAATTGAAAAATTCCATTTACAGGCAGACGCTACGCCACGACGGTCCTCATAATACAACAAAAATATTTAAATCTTAATAAATTCTACTTACTTCCTTACAGTACTATATCTGTTTGTAAAAATGGTTGTTAAATTACTAGTTCATAGTTACTCAATAGAAGGACAATTATTTATTTATTTTTTTATGAGAAGGACAAGGTAAACGAGCGGTCGGGTCACCTGATGGTAAGTGATCACCGATGCCCACGGCCCTGTGTAACAGAAGAGTTTCGCTCTTCCGATAACACCCAGTTTCTTCGCGGCCAGCTTGGCCTTGCCATCCAAATGATTGCGATACTAACAGTCATTCAAAACGCTGAGCCCCAATATACTGATAGTAGGCGAGGCTTTAAGAGAAGTGTTCTCAAAAACTGGTGACACGACAAAAGGGTTTTTTTTAATGGTTAGCGCGCAAACTTGAGTCTTCTGGGTATTGAATTGAACAAGATTCCTTTCACCCCATAATGAGACATTACTGAAGGTGGTCTTAATAGAAGACACAAGTTTCATTCGGCAATCGTCGACGTTTTCCCGAGAAAGACCTGCACGGCCGGAGTATACGGCGTCCACAGTACTATCATCCGCATAGCAATGAATGTTAGAATCTTCTAACATGTCATTAATATGCATAAGGAAAAGCGTGGGGGATAGCACACAGCCTTGGGGAACGCCGGCATTTACGGTAAAATAATCAGAGCAAAACCCGTCGACAGCGATTTTAATGCTACGCCCGGTAAAAAAGCTAGCGACCCACTTGCACAAATTCTCTGGAAGCCCATACGATGGAAGTTTTGCTTGGAGTGCTCTATGCTACACACGATCAAAGGCTTTCGCCATATCCAGACTAACTGTCAAGCCTTCGCCTTTGCTTTCGATAGCTGCAGCCCAACGGTGAGTAAGGTAAACTAGAACATCACCAGTTGAACGACCATGGCGAAAGCCATATTAGTTTTCAATATAAGCGAAGCATTAAACCACGTTTTCGATTAATATATACGTCTTTATGTATACACAAATATTTAAACATACACTTTTCTTTAAATAGCCAACGAGTATGCCAACTGAGCACATTTCATCGTCATTCATTTTGACATTCGTCAAATTGCACAGAGATCACATAAAGAAGTATTCTAAAGTAAAAAGATAGCATTATACAATAGGCGAATGCCTCTTTATAATCCATCCAGCTTTTAACAAAAAGCCATTACAAATAACAAGATAATCAGTATTTACACTTTATACACTACATGGTAAGTTAATAATAAATCATGCTCGTTCATGCTCACACGTAATCGTTAGTTTACAATTCAATTTTGTAATTTTACATAAAGGACTAAACATAAACATTAACAACTACTAAATAAAAGAAGACGAAGCAATTTGATAGTACATCAAACAAAGGACGAATGAACGTAGGGCATGAGAAAAGGACATGCGAAAGAGAAAAGTCATCCTAGCCACATACATACAGCTAGTGCCTAATCTTGTCTAGACGAGATTATATTTTTGATGCTAACCGAAGATATTGAATGGCAAATACAGTTTTTTTTTCCACTGGTTTTTAAAAGAAATTATTTGAGTACATAGGCATACTAACAATTAGAGAGTTGCCCGTGACATCAGAAGGATACGATTCCAATTTTTTTCTTTTAATTTTTATTATAATATTATTTATTATATTATAAAAAACAACTATGATTAATATTAATTATATCTATTTTTACGCCTTCATTTAATAAAGAATATCTATAAATATATTTCAATTGACCTCAAATCTTTGTTCGCATTTTATATTCATACGTTCGTATTCGTCAGATACTGTGGAATGCATTAGGCTAATTAATCTGATAACCGAAGCTTTCACTCGGCTTTTGGATTTACGTCATAGGTCACCTATGGGGATTGATATATGTCCGAATGCCCGTATAAATTTTTGCTTTAATGTTTGCATATATGGATTTTTTTAAAAAAATTACATACTTAGCACTACCTGACTTATAGTGTGTCATTTTTTTCAACGATAGGCATTTCTTAAACTTAACTCTCTGATAAAATTGTGTTTCATCATAACCATAGTTTAAAGATCTCATTTTCTTTGTGTTTGTCAGCGCTTTTTTAAATATTTACGCAACCACATCACATAGTCTAGTCCAGTCTTTTATCTAGCAGATAAATATTCAATAGTATAACGGGCTGTAAGCAAATCCATTTGGAATTGGTATTTTTTGATTTTCCACTACAAAAACTTTTTCATTCTGAATACCCTATATGTATATACATATTGAAATAATATTAAAGATTCTTTTTATAAATTTATGAAAAAAATATTTAATCTCTAGTATTGTAAATCTCTATAGAAACGTATTCCTAAAGATACTTAAGAAAACATATAAAAATTTTGAACGCAACGGGACTCGAACTCGCGCCCTCTTGCGAACCGAGCAAGCGCTCTCACCTCTGAGCCATGCTACATCACCCTGCGTCGAAATTCTTTATATGCTTAATACAACTTATTTCGTTGTTAGCATCTTTGTAGGGAGATTTTGACAAGTTTCCGCTACCGACCGACGTAATCCTAAAGACCTATACTTAGGCGGCTTTAGTGTTTACAATTATTTTTGTGTGTACGCATCCAGCTAATGCAGAATACTATTCATATATTGTGGCTATCCACTCTATATGTTATTAGATTTACGACTCTCACTTATATACGTCATGGATTACGGAAAATATTTACTTAGTTATTTATTTTAATCCAAGGAGACTCGGATGCACGGATATCTAGTTAAATTTCTAGAATAATCGAGTGTAGCTCAGTTATATAATATATGCTTACTTTAGCAAGGCAATAGATAAATGTTTATTTTATATAAAACTTATTTTTTTAATAATTTCATTTTGACACCATATGGAGATAATTAAAACTTTCATATTAACATAAAAACAATTGATATTGTGAATTTTTCCATAAACACGTCAAGAAAGAACAATTTTCTCTATACAATTTACGTTGATTTTACCATCGTTGTACAATATATACTGCACAATGTGGGTAAAGAATCTACATACGACTATCCTTAAAAGTGAATAGCTATAATAAATTTGACTACCTAACAGTGCTCCGTATATAACTTACAAAATACTCACCTCAAGCTTCCCGAGAGAATTTACCTTTTCATAGTATAATAGTAGAGGTCGGCGGTGATAGGTTTACATACATATAAAATTGGATATTTTAAAAACTAATTTGTCTATATATGAAGTTAAATAATCTCAATAACAACAGATATATCCACAAGGCTCAGAAATTGAAAATCTATTGATGCATGTATGAAAGAAAATAAAATTACGAATTTAGAATAGACTAAACCCCACTCCCACCTCCCACTCGGGGAGGATGGCTTATTGATGGTAAACGCGGCGTTAAGTTACGCCACACTACACGCAAAGTTTCGAAAGGTGGAAAGTGGAAAGGGGACACTGGTGGAAAGTGTTTACACTAGGTTCCCACGGTTCTTGCGGTTCTTTGTGACTATCCTGCTATGCGCAGAATAAAGTGTGAAGGTATAATATATATATATATATATATATATATATATATATATATATATATATATATATATATATATATATATATATATATATATATATATATATATATATATATATATATATATATATATATATATATATATATATATATATATATATATATATATATATATATATATATATATATATATATATATATATATATATATATATATATATATATATATATATATATATATATATATATATATATATATATATATATATATATATATATATATATATATATATATATATATATATATATATATATATATGTATATATATATATGTATATATATATATGTATATATATATAAAAATTTCTGAGTATCTTTTTATTACATACTACAAAAAATAACAGCGGCTAATAAATGAAGGAAATCTACTGCTATTGTATCTCTAAATACTCGTATATGTACATGATGTGTAGAATTTTGTATACAATATAAATGTAAATAGACTCATAATATATTAATACTTGTTTTGAGTGAAACTAAGTAGTTATTTTACACTAAATTATCATAATTCCCGTTTTCAACGAGCGTGAGATGAATCCCGCGTGCAGCTACAGAGTACTGACTAATTAAGAAGTACTCCTTAAGTTAAACTAAAATCCTTGTTTCGAAGAGGCGAACATGTTGAGATATACATACGTACATATACATATGTATATGTATAATATGCTAACACCCGTATATAATGTATGTTAAACATAGGAAATATAGAAATATATGTCTAGATATTTTAAATACATATATTTCATCAATCATGAAGGTTAAAATTGAAATACTGAATGTAGAAACTTTGTTCACTAGAGGTGAAGAATAAAATATTTCGTATCTATACATAAAAATGTAACTGAATACTGTCTGTTCATAGAAATTTTATAACTAAATCTGAAATTTACCAATGTTAATAAAACTTAAAACAAAGTGTTGTGTTTTTTATTTTTTTTATGGGTTTTTGTATGCACTTAAGCATATTAATCTCAGAAACTTAATTTTTTTTTGTTTTTGATGTACAGGACTAGTAAAAGTACTAAAATGCATTTACTATATTAATAAAGACGAATTTAAACATTTAATAACGACTTAATGACAGTTAATCCCTAATTGGTATTTCTGGTTTCCAAGACGAAATTTATAATCTTTTAATCTTTTATGTTGATGGTCCATCATTAATAATACATTGAGCACTCTGTAAGGTAATCCAGACATTAAATATGAAAGAGAAAGCTATACATAAATTCATATAGAGTGAAAGGGACGGGTGCATTTTATCATTTACACGTCAGATGGCTTATATTCGCGTGAGCAGTTGTCAGTTGACTTTGAAGTCGTTAAAATTGCCCACTCCAGTAATTGGGAATTTATATAGAGTTGTATATAAAACATTTATATGACAATATTTTTTAAAAAAAATCTTGGGTATTATGTTTTCCCTGAAGACTCAATTAAAATTTTATAAAGATTTGCCTTTTCCTAGTTTAGTTAAAACTATTTATATTTATCGTCATATAAATTCTACAATACTAATAAATAACGTAATTTTATAAATTTGAAAAATAATAGTATAAAATTTTTTTATGTGATTTTTTTTTTTAATACATTTAAAAAAATTGTAATTATATATATTTTTAATAACAACTTAAATTTCAAATATCTTTTTCCATGGATTTAAAGTGGATCTCTTTTAAACATGCATTCCTCTTTTGTGTAATGCTATCTCCTTTTTACCGTACATTCTCCTTTGTGTGTTCTCCATTCAATGTGACATTGGCGAAGTGAATTGTGCTCAACTGGCACGCTCGGAACGCCATAATTGAAGAGAAGAAGAAGAAGAATCTTTTTCCATGTTTCAAAAGGAATACAACAATCTCATTACAAGTTTTAGAAAATAAAATACTCTATTACACTATATCTTTACGGTTGATCATTTTTTAGTGCTTACATAATATTTTTCTAAATAATTTAAGGTAATTAATTTTGTATATGCTTATGATATTAGTATAGTCATCCTAGTATATTGTTGATATATCCACTAAATGTACAGTAAAAATATATGTTTCTAAACACCCTTTTCGCTAATTGCCGACCAAATTCGAAATTTCCTTATCGTTAATTGCCAAATATTGGATTGCAATTGCCAGAAGAAATATATGGATCCTTAAGATCACAAATATTTTTTTCGTTAATATAATAATATAGTATGTTCAATGTAATCAAAACTTAACCACAAAAATCTGTCGAATTTTTGCTAACGTAGAACAAATTAGTGTACGAAAGCTTTTGTTATACATATGCAATTTATTATATCGATTTTGTGCGACATATCTATTTCCGCCTACGAATGTCGAATAAATCGCCTGTTAATTAGCAGTCTAGACGTTAGTTAGAGATACTAAATAAATACAGAGTGTGTAAATTTAGAACTATATACACTTTAGAGATACAGATTATGACAACGATTGTAAATATACTATAAAACATATTACCCTTTAAAATTAAAATATGTCTGCAGCAACGCTTGTGTTTTGAAATTAGAAAATTTTAGTTTTGAACCTTCTTCAATAAATGGACTATCATATATAAAAATATTATTTAAATTCGAATCACTAGTCACTGAGAGAGAAGACACAATAGTCTTAATCATCTGTTTGTATAAAACTGCATTCGTAATTTAATACAGGTGTTTCGTCCATAGTAGTATAAATTTATCATCACACGTCTTTTCACTCTTTTAATAACATAAAAATATACTAATTGTGATAAACTTACAAAGGAATCATTAATTTCCGTTTAAAGAAATTTATAAAAAAATATTTAATATTGTGATAATCAAAGAGATTTGAGCACAGACATTTAGTGCCTTTTTATCTTAATCGAGTAGGTTTTTAATTACAATGAAACATGTTTTGTAAAACAATGTAGTCATGACAGATTTGAAACTTTAAAAAGCATCTATAAATATCCTAAACATATTTCTGCTACGCCACAAAGGAAAAATACTTAAACAGAACTCTTACATTACACATTACATTAAACATTATTATGAAGTTGTTCTTTGAAAATGAAAGAATATAATCTCTATAATTTTTTTATATAAAATAACAAATCTCTATACTTAAAACAAAATTAACTGGCTGGTAAAAATATAAAATTTAAATTACAAAAAAATAATACATAATTTGATGGAATATTTTGAAAACGCTTCATTTGTTTTAAGACCATCTGTCTAGTAGGTCGAATTGTACGGTCGGTGTCTAAAGTTATTTAAGTTAAAATAATTACAGAATAGTAAAATGAGGGAAATCGTGCACATACAGGCGGGACAATGCGGCAATCAAATTGGTGCAAAGGTAAGATTAATGGTGGCTGTTTAGTATTTATAATCACGAACCTACGACAAACATGAAAATATTTGCCTTTTTGGAATATTAAATTTCCTCAATGTAAAAAATTATTGAATAAAATCTTTTGGTGTAAAATATTTATTTAATATTATGTGTTTATATTTTTTTGTAATTATTATAATTTAATTCGCAAAGCTTTCAAGTCGCTATAATTGAAAATAGTTAAACAAATTATACATTTAATAAATCAATCGGATAGAACTAATAACGTAACCTATGAAGCGTGTAATTTTCCAAAAGCTCTTTTATAAAATAAGTCGTTTTCCTAAAATAAATATTAAATTATGTAAGAAAAATATTATTTTTAGAAATATTCATTTTGAAAGTAAAAAATACGATGCATAATTTCTGTGCTAAAGTTTTTTCTGTAACTTGGCAAAAAATCCAATCCCACTAAAACCACTAAGTCTTGTATAACCATGCAGTAACATTAATTACGTGTTTCAGTTCTGGGAGGTTATATCGGACGAACATGGCATTGATCCAACTGGCACGTACCACGGCGACTCCGACCTTCAGTTGGAGCGGATAAACGTATACTACAATGAGGCTACTGGAGGCAAATATGTGCCAAGGGCTATTTTAGTGGACCTCGAACCTGGTACCATGGACTCTGTGCGTTCTGGACCTTTTGGTCAAATATTCCGTCCAGATAATTTTGTCTTTGGTCAATCTGGTGCGGGAAATAATTGGGCTAAGGGACATTATACAGAGGGAGCGGAATTGGTTGACTCAGTGCTTGATGTAGTGAGAAAGGAAGCAGAAGGCTGTGACTGCTTGCAAGGCTTCCAATTAACGCATTCACTCGGTGGAGGCACTGGCGCAGGACTGGGCACTCTTCTAATATCGAAAATAAGAGAAGAATATCCTGATCGTATTATGAATACTTTTAGTGTTGTCCCTTCGCCTAAAGTATCTGACACTGTTGTAGAACCATATAATGCTACCTTATCAGTTCATCAGCTGGTAGAAAATACTGATGAATCTTACTGCATAGATAATGAAGCTCTTTACGATATTTGCTTCCGTACGCTTAAGCTTACTACACCGACCTATGGTGACCTGAACCATCTCGTATCGGCAACAATGTCTGGTGTCACCACTTGTCTTAGATTCCCTGGTCAATTGAATGCCGATTTAAGAAAGCTAGCAGTAAATATGGTACCCTTCCCTCGGTTACATTTCTTTATACCAGGATTTGCACCACTTACGTCTAGAGGCAGTCAACAATACAGAGCTTTAACGGTTCCAGAGTTGACTCAACAAATGTTCGATGCTAAGAACATGATGGCTGCCTGTGACCCTCGCCATGGTCGATACTTGACTGTTGCGGCGGTCTTTAGAGGTCGCATGTCGATGAAGGAAGTTGATGAACAGATGATGAATATTCAAAATAAGAACTCCTCGTATTTTGTAGAATGGATTCCTAATAACGTTAAGACTGCTGTGTGCGACATCCCTCCTCGTGGGTTAAAAATGTCTGCTACTTTTATTGGTAACTCCACGGCTATCCAAGAGCTATTTAAACGTATTTCTGAACAGTTCACAGCTATGTTCAGGAGAAAGGCTTTCTTGCACTGGTATACTGGAGAAGGAATGGATGAAATGGAATTTACTGAAGCAGAGAGTAATATGAATGATTTAGTATCTGAATACCAGCAGTACCAAGATGCCACTGCTGAGGAAGAAGGCGAATTTGACGAGGAAGAGGAAGGTGGTGACGAGGGAGATTGAGATTTTGTTAAGATTTTCATTATTGTTTACTGTATTTTTAATTTTGTTTATTACAGTATTTTATATATTTTTTTAGTTTTATTGAAAAGATTTTGAATATATGTATACTACTGCTCGCTACTTTGGTTACTAATTTTACGTTATAATTTTTTTAGATATTTATAGCAGTTTGCCTTTGCCTTTACCTTTGCCCTTGTCCTAAAATAAGCATTGAATATCGAACAATCAAAACAGCGAACAATCAATCAGAATGGTTAGTAGAAAATCGAACCTAAGCCTATTGCTAGCATAAAACAAATATCTAAGGCACCAAAAGATATTCAATATCGAGAGGTATATAAATGTGCTAACGATTGTTTCTAGCAGATGAAAAACTATTTCGTTACTGTTTTAAGTTAGTCTTAACTTTTTTTCTGAGAAAAAATGAATATATAAAAATTAATACCATGCTGGGATTCGATAAAATCCGTTTCTTTGTACTATACCTATTTATATTGCTTCTATTTTATATATATAATAAAAAAAATTCAAAAAAACTTGTAAGCCCCAAGATCAATTTCGGAAAACTATATTAATTTCGCAGTGCTGACCTTCCTGTAGATATTTGACAAAGGATAAACTTAATAGGATATGGGGCAACTCCAGTGGGTATTGTGTACAAAAAATCCACTTTAACAATATTGTTTACACATGGAATATGGCAGCCACCATCGTAAGTCTCTGGAGACGTAACTGATTAACACTTCCCACACAAGCGTTGTGACTTCAAATAACACTCGGGGGATATTTTTGAATACAAAATATGAGTTTCGTATATTCTTCGTGCATTCATGTGCTCGTTGTCTTGCTAGGAAAAGAATCGAAAGAACTCGGAATGCCGTGTACTTGTGACCTATGTGATAATATACAAAGCCTATTTAAAACGCGCTTAAACTTCGGCTTCCATATTCGGAGCTCCTCTATCTAAGTAACCAAATTTCAAATTACTGTAGTATTTTTTTATATGCAGCCTGTTTAGTCTCGATATTCGGCCTCCGTCTTGGTATTCAGCCTCTTAACTGCACTTCAGTGTCAAAGAAAGCTCTCCCTTAATAAACCAAAAGCCCTTCCAGGCGTTTTGGGTTAATCTTTCGACTTCTTTATCCTACCTTTTTTTGAAGGAATATATATATATATATATATATATATATATATATATATATATATATATATATATATATATATATATATATATATATATATATATATATATATATATATATATATATATATATATATATATATATATATATATATATATATATATATATATATATATATATATATATATATATATATATATATATATATATATATATATATATATATATATATATATATATATATATATATATATATATATATACATATATATATATATATATATATATATATATATATATATATATATATATATATATATATATATATATATATATATATATATATATATATATATATATATATATATATATATATATATATATATATATATATATATATATATATTGTTGGTAAATGAGAACGCAACCTTAATAATTGTTAAATATTTTATCTGTGCTACTTCGCGCCCTTTTTATTGCTTGTAACTGTTAACTGAGTCTAAAAGACAATATACGTTGCATTTTTATAGTTATCGTTTTATATTATTTATTTCCACTTGAATATCAACATGGTAGCAGAGCGTGGTTAATTGCTATTTGTGGAAATAACAGAATAAGAAAACGCAGTGAAACTAAGAAAAACCGACCGGCGCATTTTGTCTGTCATACGTTTTGTGGTTACCGGGGCGGCGTACTCAGTAAGAAATTATAAATACACATAGAAGATGTCGAATTCAGGTTACAATCCGTTTCACATTGATAGATTGGTTGGAAGAGATAATTATGCTAGTTGGAAGTTCGCTGTCCAAGCATATTTCGAACTCGACGATTTATGGAGCTGTGTCATCGGTACTAATATAGATAAAAATAAGGAAACCAAGGCAAAATCTAAGCTGATTTTATTATTGGATCCTATCATTTATGTACATGTTCAGAATGCAACTACTTGTAAAGAAGTCTGGGAATGTTTAGAACAGGCGTTTGATGATAGTGGTTTGTACAGAAGAGTAGCCTTGTTGAGAGATCTGATAACAACTACATTGGAATCTTCTCGAAGCGTAGATGACTATGTGAATAAAATAATGTCGACCGCCCACAAGCTCAGGAATATTAAGTTTGACATTGATGATGAATGGCTCGGCACTCTGATGTTAGCCGGCCTCCCTGAAGCTTATAAGCCTATGATCATGGGCTTGGAGAGCTCTGGCCTTAAATAAGTGCTGATTGTATTAAAGCCAAACTCCTGCAGGAAGTACAATGCTCTGAAAATTCAGCATTCTTCACAAGGAAGAAGATTATTCAACGGAATCAATATGATGTAACAAAGGCCCACAAAGGACCCCGATGTTATAACTGTAACAAACACGGACATTTAGCTAAAAATTGTCGTGCTCCAAGAAAGAAAACTCAAGAAAATACAGATAGCAGTAAAAGTTTTATTGCAGCTTTTTCTGCAACAACTCGAGCAATGAATCCAGATGAATGGTATATAGACTCAGGTGCCTCGATGCACATGACAAATAATTGTGACTGGATGTATGATGTGACAAGTCCACCAATACCTACCATAACTGTTGCTAGTAAAACACCATTACCTGTGGAAAGTATGGGAAAAGTGAATTTATTGCTAAATGGTAATAAAGAAAGTAAAATTCAGGTAAGACAAGTTTTATACATACCTAAACTTGCTGCAAACCTCCTATCAGTCAGTGCCATGGTGAAAAATGGCTGTAATGTAAATTTTAGAGATGGAAGCTGTGATGTTTATGATAAAAATGGTAAACTCCTGTGTACAGCTACTCAAGTAAACAATTTATATTTATTAAATACACACAGAGAGGTATTTTCTAACCTGTCTTACCCAGATAATTTAAATAGTATTGTCCTGTGGCACAGGCGCATGGGACACTTGAATTTTTCAGATCTTAATAAGCTGCCAGAGTGTGTTGAGGGAGTACAGTCATTCTCACACAACGTAAAAGGACCTATTACTTGTACTACCTGTCTCTCGGGGAAGCAGTCCAGATTGCCATTTAACAACATTGGTTCAAAATCAAACATTCCACTGCAGCTGGTCCACACTGATTTATGTGGACCAATGGAGCAACAATCTTTGGGAGGTATGAAATATTTTATCACTTTCATAGATGATTATACCAGAAGAGTCCATGTCTATTTTCTGAAAAATAAATTGAATGTTGTAGAAGTTTTCAAAGATTATAAAAACAAAGTTGAGAATGAACATGATAGGAAAATAAAAGTAATTCGTTCTGACAATGGAAGAGAATATTGCAATAGAGAATTTGAAAACTTCTTAAACAAACATGGGATTGAGCATCAAACGAGTGCCCCATACTCACCCCAGCAGAATGGCCTTGCTGAACGCATGAATAGGACCCTGGTGGAAAGAGCAAAATGTATGTTGTTTGATGCTCAGCTCTCAAAACAGTTCTGGGCTGAGGCTCTTGCAACGGCAGCATATATAATTAACAGATCACCTACAAAGTCACTTAATGGTAAAACTCCTATGGAAATGTGGACTGGCAGGAAACCCAACTTGTCT
Source organism: Dione vanillae (assembly GCA_037178615.1). Classification (NCBI taxonomy): domain Eukaryota; kingdom Metazoa; phylum Arthropoda; class Insecta; order Lepidoptera; family Nymphalidae; genus Dione; species Dione vanillae. Next base: position 3,611,314 of record JAZFAU010000261.1, read on the forward strand.
AATTTAAAGGTATTTGGTTGTAAAGTAATGACACAAGTTCCAAAAGAAAAACGCCTAAAATGGGACTATAAATCCAGAAAGTTATTGTTTGTTGGTTACTGTGAATCTACCAAAGGATACCGAATACTTGATCCAGAGACTAATAAAATCATAAAAAGTAGAGATGTAGTATTTTTAGAAAATATGGAAAAATATGATAATAACATATACTTACCTTGTACATCCAACAGCAGCAATTCAATGACACAGCCACTAGAAGAAACCTGTAAAGAAGAATTAGAGGACAGCACAGATCATATTACTGGCAAGTCAAGTGAAGACTACCAGTCTGGCGAGAGTGATGATTCTTTGTACATACCAGAACATTCAATTGATCTTGACTCACCAACAAGAAACATAAATTTACGCCCACGTAGACCTATTCAGTATACTGAATCAGATGATCATGATGTAAGTTACTTCTGTCCAATACTAAATTTAAATGATCCACAAACAGCAGAGGAAGCGTTATCATCATCTCACGCTGAACAATGGAAAAAGGCTATGCAAGAAGAATATGACTCACTGATCAAGAACAAAACTTGGTCACTAGTTGATGCACCATTGGGGAAAAGAATTTTACCATGTAAATGGGTCTATAAAACTAAAACAGATGAAAAAGGTGAGATCATTCGTTTTAAAGCAAGATTAGTTATCAAAGGATATGCTCAGAGAAAAGGAAGTGACTATGATGAGACATATGCTCCTGTTGTAAGATATACATCTGTTCGATTTTTACTTTCACTGGCTGCAAAGCATGATTTAGAAATGTTTCAGATGGATGCCATAAGTGCTTTTCTTCAGGGTGACATAGATACTGAGATATACATGTCACAACCAGAATATTACAAAGAAAATGACCAAGTATGTATTTTACATAAATCAATTTATGGACTCAAACAAGCTAGTCGGCAATGGAATCTTAAATTGAACAATATTTTATTAAAAATTGGCTTAAAAAGATCACATGTGGATCCCTGCATTTATTACTTAGTAAATGAGTTTACAACTATATTCATTGCAGTGTGGGTGGATGACCTTTTAATATTCACAAATAATAAAGATAAAACAAGAGAGATTAAAAATAAGCTAAAGGAAGAATGTAGTATTAAAGACCTAGGTGAAATGAAAAATTGTATTGGAATAAACATAAATAGGAACCGAGACGCAGGTATGATAATGTTAGATCAAGAAAAATACATTAACTTAGTACTGGACCGCTTTAATATGTCTGAATGTAAACAAGTTTGTACTCCAATTGAGGTCAATGCAAAATTTGAGAAAAATCCTGAAGATAGAAACAAAAATATACCATACAGGGAAGCAGTGGGATGTTTGATTTATCTGGCGCATGTCACAAGACCTGATATCACCTATGCAGTTAATAAGTTGAGTCAGTACTGTAATGATCCAGGAAATCAACACTGGCTTGGAATAAAAAGGATTATGAGGTATCTCCGGGGAACCAGAGACCTAAAACTATGCTATGTCAAAGATGACTCAAAAGAAATAACAGGATATTGCGACGCTGACTGGGCGGGCGACCCAATGGATAGACGATCATACACGGGTTATACTTTTCTGTTTCAGAATGCATGTATAACTTGGAATTCATGTAAACAGCAAACCGTGGCACTCTCTACGGCAGAAGCTGAATACATGGCAATGGCGGCAGCGACACAAGAGGCTCTGTGGCTACGTCAACTGCAGGCCGAGCTCGGTCAAGGCGAGGACGACGCGCTGCTAATCTATTGTGACAACCAAAGTGCAATAAGACTGGCATCAACAGACTGTTATAAACCAAAGACTAAACATATAGATATTCGCTTACATTTTCTTAGAGAAAACATTGTTAATTCTAAAGTTAAATTTAAATTTGTAAATAGTTGTAATATGGTAGCTGACAACTTGACTAAAGGTACTACTTTTGAAAAACATTTGTACTGTACTAGTAAAATGGGTTTGCGTTCTGTGGGGAGTGTTGGTAAATGAGAACGCAACCTTAATAATTGTTAAATATTTTATCTGTGCTACTTCGCGCCCTTTTTATTGCTTGTAACTGTTAACTGAGTCTAAAAGACAATAGTTATCGTTTTATATTATTTATTTCCACCTGAATATCAACATATATATATTGAATTGGGTAGGCAACTAAGCTCTGCTACCAAAAAATGAACATTGTAGGGGGTAGGGTATATGCCGCAATTGTGGAAGCGTGCTGAGGGGGAGGTTTTATATTAATTATTTACTTTATATAGTCGGTCTTAGGATAATAAAAATGTACAGTACCTTATCTTCATAATTCACAACACAAACACTGGTCGTTCATGGCACCATGGAATGTTTCACATTAGTCTTCATCACTTAGGGTTACTTGCACTATTATCTTTTGTAGGTTTGTCTTTGTCAGGTTCAATATCAAGAGGGGAAAACACAAAAGGGAAATCAAATAAGGTTGAGGGAAAATCACACCGCTAATTAATATGTCGATTCAGGAAAGACGTGCGCTCGCGTCGACCGTCTCACGTGCCACCTTTTTTGACTACTCGCGCGGGGTGTTCGCAAAAGACTCAAAAAACTAGTCAGGGTTGCCAGATATGAACAAACAATATATATATACAAATATATATAATATAAATATACACACACACGTCTTTACGCCCTATTCCTAGAAGGGTAATCAGAGAGAACGGAGCGCCAAACTCTTTTCTCTTTTCTCTTTCTTTATAATAACATTTAGATCAAATAAGTATATGTGGAGATTTCCAGTAATTTTATAACTACGCATGTTTTAGTTTGTCCCAGTTAACTGGTCCTCATTGAATAGCGTTCTTAGAAAATACTAATGTTAACTTTGTTCATAACTATCTCGTTATAAACACAAAAATAGAACAAAAGACTGTAAATTATCAGTGAAGTTTAGGTTAGCTGCGTCACAGCACTGTAAATCGACGTGACATTAAACTATTTTAGAATAGGCCCATGAATAATTTTGTGAAGCTACACTTGACCATGGTGTGGTCATATTTTATTTAAGCCCCTATGACTGTAGGCTTACTTTAGAAGTTTTACATTTAATATCCAATACCTATTTCAATAAAGAATCAAGAAGCCTTTGTGACTTTAGTTAAATATAAATATTTAATTTCACACATATACGTGTATATATATATATATATATATATATATATATATATATATATATATATATATATATATATATATATATATATATATATATATATATATATATATATATATATATATATATATATATATATATATATATATATATATATATATATATATATATATATATATATATATATATATATATATATATATATAATATATCATATAATATATCATTCATCTAAAATCAGCAAACTATTATCGAAGCGAAGTAAAGTAATGCAGCATATAACAGTACCTGGATAAGTATAATTTAGGCCGTTGAAAATATCTTCGCTTTCAAAATAGCCGTGATTCGTATCGATCGTCAAACGACTGTACGGTTCGGCTTTTGAATATTCTACGAGGTCAGAAGAGCGTACTATGAGAGTAAATTATCATTAAATAAAGCTATTAATTGCCTGAAGTGTTGACATCTACTTAGGACAGATTGATGTGATTTATATTTAAGGAAAAAGCGTTGAAAAAGATTACTAATATACATATTAAAACCATTATAATTTAAGATGTAGTCCTAATTATATTTTTTTTGTCGTCCGTCGAGTTTACAGGCAGACGCTTACGCCTCAGCGCCACGACGGTCCTCGAATTATTAAATAGACTTAGAATTAAATTCTTATTAATAAGAAATAAAAGGAAAATTGCATGTGTATAGAAAGGTACTTTATTTAATTTTACACTAATATTACGGCACTTCGTTTTCTGATTTACGCTTAAATTCTATTCCTGAATATTGTAGTAATGTCATCTGAATGTCATCAGCGTTTCTATTATAGCAGTAGCTCTTCATTTTAATAAAATATATGCGACATCGATATGTGACGATTCGCAGATATTTGCCTGCAAATGCGACGGTCTGTGGGTTTGATTCCCACTCGGGGAAGAAGGATTTTTCTATTTCCATTTTCTTCGCTCTGGCAATCAGGCAGAAGCGCGGCGTTGAGTTCCACCACTCAACGCGTAATGCCTTGAAAAAGGCGGGAATGCAGGGAACGAAATATCTTAACACTAGGTTCCTATGGTTCCAGCGATCTCCTCTACCTAGCCTGCCATGTACGGAATAAAACGTGAAGATATAAAAAAAATTATCATATCAAATACATTTTGTTACCTGGCCTACTATAACTTTACCCGTACTAAAATTATCTCTACCCGTCATTACGTCGTAAGGTAGCTTTCTAATAATTAGTGTGTTATATAGTTCTAGTTGAATAAAAATTGTATATTAGTTTAAAACCATTTCCAATGTAACTTACCAGTTTGAAATGATAAGCTACATTCAATTTAGTAAGCCGGTTTCAGTTTGCTTATTGAAAAATCTGAAGTCCATTGAAGTTTATTCTATTCATGAAATAAATTAAATCATGACTTTTCTAAAAGTTTTTCTTACTCTGACACTTTGAAGGGGCAAATTACGTAACGTTGGATATGTCAATAGCAAATGTGAGGTTAATTGTTTGCTGGACTGACTTATGCCAATGAAATATAAGTGGTTCAGTCATCTTAATTTAAAATTATATGTATTTTTTGATATTCTGAATTTTAAGTATTTTAGAAATTTAATGAAAAATACGAAAAATTATATTGCGCACATAGCAGGGTAAGAAGAGGGAACCTAACCTAACCCTATATATATGTAATTAATTTACTTTATTTTATTTTTTTTATTTGAATCTCGTGCGGTAGATATATTGAAACCCTCAAGAAAACATTTATGCTTCTATCAATATTATAAAAGTCTAATAAAGTAAATATATGAACTTTATTTGGTTGTATATATTATTTTCATAATACAATATCAATTAGCTTTACTTAATTACTTATTACTTTAAATATAGCTATATATATATATATATATATATATATATATATATATATATATATATATATATATATATATATATATATATATATATATATATATATATATATATATATATATATATATATATATATATATATATATATATATATATATATATATATATATATATATATATATATATATATATATATATATATATATATATATATATATATATATATATATATATATATATACTTAGTCTGGCCATAAATACTGTTACTATTCAAAAAAAGAAAATATTACGTTTGAATTTGGAATCTGTCATTTTTATATGATTGCTTGATGTGTTTTCTTATTTTCGCGCCATTATATTGTTAAATATTTTGTTATATTAAAATGGAGTGGGGTGATAAAGAGAACCGAATCGCTGTGATTGCCTTACATAAAGTAGGTATGGAGAAAAGTGCAATTTTTAAAACCCTCCACCCGCTTGGTATTAGTCAAATGTTTGTTTACCGGGCTATTGATAGGTACAATGATACCTCCTCTGTTTGTGACAGAAAAAGATTTTTGGCCGTCCACGTACCGTTCGTGTGAAAAAGGTGATTAAAGCAGTTAGGGAAAGAATTCGAAGAAATCCTGTCCGTAAGCAAAAGATTTTATCTCGGGAGATGAAGATAGCTCCTAGAACCATGTCGCGTATATTAAAAGATGACTTAGGACTTGCAGCCTATGAGAGACGTACTGGTCACTTCTTAACTGATAATTTAAAGAAGAATAGGGTGGTAAAATCCAAACAACTACTTAAGCGGTACGCAAAGGGAGGTCACAAAAAAATTTTGTTTACGGATGAGAAAATTTTTACAATTGAGCAGTATTTTAATAAACAAAATGACCGTATTTATGCTGGAAGCTCTAAAGAAGCTTCGCAATTAGTAAACAGAGTACAACGTGGGCATTATCCCACTTCAGTGATGGTTTGGTGGGGTGTTAGCTATGAAGGGGTGACTGAGCCATATTTTTGTGAAAAAGGTATTAAAACGTCGGCACAAGTTTATCAAAATACCATTCTTGAGACGGTAGTTAAGTCTTTAACTAACACCATGTTCAATAACAAAGAATGGTGCTTTCAACAAGACTCGGCACCGGGTCATAGAGCTCGATCCACCCAATCTTGGTTGAAAACTAACGTTCCGGACTTTATCAGCACTGAAAACTGGCCGTCGTCAAGTCCTGACATAAATCCATTGGATTATGATTTATGGTCAGTTTTAGAGAGTAAGGCTTATATATGTATATATAGGCTATATATATGTATATATATATATATATATATATATATATATATATATATATATATATATATATATATATATATATATATATATATATATATATATATATATATATATATATATATATATATATATATATATATATATATATATATATATATATATATATATATATATATATATATATATACCGCAGCGTTTGGCGCTCCGTTCTTTCTGACTACCCGCTAGAGATAGAGCGTGAAGATATGTATGTATGTATGTATGTATGTATGTATGTATGTATATATATATATATATATATATATATATATATATATATATATATATATATATATATATATATATATATATATACATAAGTATCGTGAGAATACTGTAAATTAAACCTAGAGGCATCGCAAGTAGGAAGTGTCACATATATTTATGTCGATTCATATTTTTTAGTGAAAATGTTATCTGGCGGGCTGCATATTTTTAGATTTTACCAAAATAAATGAAAATTATTCGTTGTTTTGACAATGAGGGTATGATGGGTGTATCATAGTGGGATGATATTCAGACCCACAAAGGATAAGAAAACCTACCATTATCTTTCTATATTTTTATGTTACTAGGCTTTATATATTTACCCATCATTATACTAAGTCATTCCATTGTTTGCTAAAATAGTAGAACTTATAATAAAATACTATAATTTTCCTCTAATTTATAAAACAACTTAATTTATATTTAATTATTATTGTTTCAGGGCCTGGGATAAAAGGCACTATGGCGATCCTCAACTGCCTCTTAGCTAGGCAGCTTTGCTTTGAGGACGCATCGTGTTCCGCTATCTTGGAAATCATTCCCCGCGTATGTGGCTCTGAACTTGGTAAGTTTATTGTTTATTGTTTTTGCTTAATCATCATAAACAATTTCATAATAAAAGTATTGTTTAAATTATGTCGTTATAATCCCCACTTTAATAAAATATAATATAATAAGTCCCATATATTTCATTAAAGTGAACATCTAATGAGTTATGTCAAATTAATATTATTTCTACTTTCTACCAGTTTTAAAATAAGAATTTAATTAAATTTTCTTGTGATCTATGGAAACTAAGGATTAGCAACTCAGTTCTCTAATTTCGAGAACATTTTAAGTTAAGTGACGAAAATTAACATCACAATCATATCACATCAGCCTGTAGTAGTGGACGTAGGCCTCCCCCAGGGTTCACCAGAAGGCACGATCACGTGTTGTGCCACCCAGTTTTTACCAGCCGCCTTCACAAAACTTAACTCTTTGCCAGAGAAAGAAAATGACAATATTTTTTTCCTCCAAGTAAGAATCGAACTCACAACCTCTACGTTTACAATTAACCCCTGTGCTTCTTCTACAACCTTAAAATTTAACACATGCAAAAAGAATTTATTCAAACAGAAGCTCCATAACTATAAAATATGCCCCAATTTGGGAAGCGTATGCGAAATATATGACCGTTAGTTAGGACATCCGCCAACTGACTTGATATAGTGGTAGCTCGTAAGCAGTTCAATAGCGATCAACGGATTATCCACTTACTAAATTTATCGCCTTTTACGACAGTAATAATTTACTTTACTCGAAGTTAAATATGAAATGTTATAGTTAAAATATTTAATATATTAAAGTGTTCATAATAGCTTAATATAATTTTATTAAGCTTTTTTTTGTAGCTTCACGCTGAGACAAAGGGAAGCGCAGGAACCGTGGGAACCTAGTGTTAAGACACTCCGTTGCTTAGTCCCTGCTTTCTCGTCCCCGCTTTCCGCCTTTTTCGAGGCATTGCGTGTTGAGTGGCGGAACTCAACGCCGCGCTTTGCCTAGCTTACCAGAGCAAAGAAAATGGAAATAGAAAAATCCATCTTTCCCGACTGGGAATCGAACCCAGAAACTGTCGCGTTACAGGCAGACGTTGCACCTCTGCGCCACGACGGTCCTCTTGTTATAACACTTGTTAAGACTAGAAGAAAAGAAAAATAATTCATTATCAACCAAGAACTAAATTTTTTAATATGAAGAATTACTATTAATATAACCAGTTTATGTAATAGGACTGTTACTGGGTTCGATCCCAGTCGGGAATTATGTCATTTCTATTTTCTTCGGCCACATAACACGCAATGCCTCGAAAAAAGCGGAAAGCAGGAAAGGGAGTAACTTAACTTAGTTCCTATGGTTCCCTCTGCTTAGCTTGCTGTATGCGGGATAAAGCGTGAAGCCAATTTAAATTGTTAAAAATGTATATTTTATACACACTAAAAAAACACAAGACTTTAACCATATTAAATAGAAGCTGAATATCTAACCGTTACAGTCCACATATAAAGTTACTGAATCAACATTCGTACTAACTTCGCAAACACTCGCTAGTATTGAGATACTTTCACAGTAGGTATGCGCCATTATTGGTAAGTGAGTGGAAACGTTCTATGAAGAACTAAAATTTTATACGATTTTTTTATTTTTTTTAGAAATTGATGCTGAGACTGTCTATGTGCAAGTTTACTTATACAGAGTAAATAGATTTAAATAAAAATAAAACATTTGCAGCTTCTTATTAGGAATATTAGAAAAAAGTGGCTTCAAAAATTTAATAAGAGTTTAAATTTTTATAGATTTTGCCTTGTGACCGAATCATTTTAATAGTTGTTGTCAATTTGTAAAGAGATCTCAGTGTCAGCCCAAATAAGATTTTCGCTCAATTTTTGCTATATTTATATTTATTATTTTTTCAATAAATTCACTTCTTTTAAATAATTTCTCTTATTATTGTATATATGGCAGTGTAGACAGAGAAAACCTCATTTAAAGATATAACATTTTCCGATACTGATACATACGCTTACCGCCCGAATATCACTAAAGATAAAAAATCATATCTTGAGTAGATTCGAATTCTCAAGCTTTCAAGTTCTCTATCCCACCGCAACTCTTTAAATATTTAACTAAATTTAATTATTATAATCAATTAAAGTGCAGGTAGCTCGTAAGCTCTTATAACACACAATAGCCCTTATTTATACAAAATAATGTAAAACAAATACTATAAAGGGAGGTAGGTAGGAGTAGGTAGGCCAAACGAATGCAATTAAAAGTACCTGCCATTGTGAACTTTCCCTCGTTCCGTTTGTTATAAGTAAAAAGTATTTCTTTTGTAAGCACCATTATGTATGAGATCTGCGAATATACTTGTGTATGTCTGAGTTTCTACGAGTTCCTAGATTTAATTTTAAGTGAAGTTGTTGAAAATACATAGGTATCGTTGTAAGGCAAAGTTAGAATGTATGTATAGGAGCGTATATATAGTAATAATGGGATAGTAAGTGGATCCTATGCTCACTTGAGGTAATTAATCATTTTCAATTTAACGGTTAATTAAGAAAACGAAATACTGCTATTCAACATCACGCATTAGTCTAGAACATTAAATAAAAAAATTTAAGTCAAAAAATATGTGGAATTTAGGGCATAGAGTATGTTAACACTAGGCTCCTTGTGGTCCCCATATGAAACTGTGGAACGAAACGTCTCAACACTAGGTTCCCTCTGCTTACTTTTCCTTCAACGTAAAGGTTCCTTCTGTTTACCCTGCAATATGATATAGCAAAATGTAAAACAACAGATAAATTTACAGTCTTACTTTTAAGAGGTATGCATATGTATATGTTACATAGGTACTTAATCTAAATAAATATCCATACATTCAATACAAGTATTGAGTGTAGGATTACTTTGAAATAATTACATTTTATTTGTCCAAACGTCAGAATGTGTACACGTACTAAAACTGCACCATACTTCTTTTGAATAAATTGAGTATCAAGCGACCTAGTTCTAGCTTCATCGAAACGCAAATAATCTTGAAACTCAAATGGCAAAGCTATTAAAACGATTAGTTACAAATAAAATTGTCGAAAGTTAAATCTGAAAAAACCTTAGGGACAGTTCAAAACGTACTGAAAACTTAATTAATAACGTTACCGTCATAGCGCAGAGGCGTAAAGTCTGCCTGTAAACGCGACGGTTTGTGGGTTCGATTCCCACTCGGTGTAGGTGAATTTTTTTATTTCCATTTTCTTCGCTTCGGAAACTAGGCAAAGGGCGGCGTTGAGTTCCGCAACGTAACACACAAAAAAATTATCAAAATTGCCCTGGTGGCTCGTTTAAATGTTACCTACTAGATATTCGTGGATATAAATTTTATTCATAGTGATTTTTACATTTAACAAATATTTTTGTTCCTGTCTTTTCTCTAAAAAATCAATGGCTTTTCTCTAAAAAATACATACCAATACTTCTACCTGCTGCCTGCTTAAACAACTATACTCCACCTCAATACCTCAACTTCTACAATACCTCTTTGTCATCTTAATCTGATAGAGGGTATCTTCTACCTATAAGAGTATACCTATTTTGCATATTTTGCAAATACTTAAAAGTAATAAATATTTTTACTAATATAAAGTAAAAAATATATTTTTTTTAATATGAGAACATGCTGATCCGATTTCCATCTATTCTTATCATCTTCAATGTGTATGATGATGAATAAAAATCGACGTTAATTTATATTCAGCATTGAAGCTTTCGTGAAAAATAACTTAAGACTTGAAGTTTTTGAAGTCTGAAAGAAAAATTGAAAGTCTGGAATAAAAATTGCTAGTCTAGACCGTTTTCAGTCAAATTACATAATGACTTAGCAAGAAGAGTAGTATAATTAAATGATCTGAACGTGAGATTTAGTTCGTATAGTGTACATAATAACATTTATTCTAAATACTCAACTGTATGTTTAAGGAATTTCTTTGAAATGGACATTAACGCTTAACTCCACTTTCCGGGCTCCTCTACCTACCTCACCAAATTCAAAATGATTATATATACTTTTGCTTCGAAAGCTAAATTTCTAGAATTAAGTATAATTTATTTTTTATTTTTTATTAAGCGGGCTTATAGCAAGATAGGCAGAAGGAAGCTAGTGTAGCGCGGTAGCTAGTGCTAAAACACTCCGTTCCCTGCTTACCGCCTTTTTAAGGTATACTGTGTTGAGTAGAACTCGTCGTCTTGCTTGCCTAGTTACCAGAGCAACGGAAATGTAAATGTAAAAATCCATCTCTCCCGATCGGGAATTGAACCCACAAACCATCGCGCTCACAAGCATACTCCCTGCCTCTGCGCTACGACGGCTAAATAATTAATTATTATTATTATATAATAATATATAATATATTATTATATAATAATAATAAATTATCATTGCCCCTCAAAGCCTAGCTCCACGTCCGGCTGTAACATCTATGCCACGTGAGGGGTGGAACATCGAAGTCTGTGTACCAGGCCGGGACTTAATCGATGGCCAACGGAGCACTAGCAACCTTCGCAACAATGAAGAGACAATTAAACAATTTACGTATAGGGTCGCTACCCGGGGGTGATCGCCGGGGCATGTCTGGAGCTGGCGCTGGGCATGACAGCATGCGGACCGCCAGTGGCTCATCGCTGAACAGGCGGGCGGGAGTCGGGGAAACCGAAAATGTCACAGCCGATGCTGGGGGGAATGGGGTAGGAACGAATGAGACTTTGCCGGGAAGGGAATCTCCCGCTGAACTCTCGGCCGGTCCATCCGTGGGGACCACAATAAGTTCAATAGCGACAGGAAGACAGAAGTGGTCACAAGTAGAATTAGAGGAGTTAATGTATTGTTACTATAAGGCTAGAAGTGAAGGAGGAGGATACATTAGGAAACTTGAAATTATTTTTAGTGAACGGAATCCATCAAGCTCAAAAAGATACATGAACGGAAATCTTTTATCAAACCAAGCGCGTCGAATCATTAAACAAAATATTCTTTCAAAGCATACACTAGACATAATACAAAAAACAATAGAAAGTCAATCACAAATGTCCAGCACAGTTACTACAAACACACAAAGCACTCATTCTATCACAACATCCACATCACCGTCACTCATAAATCAAACACAAGAAACTAGTAATACTAATAAGAGCCCAAATTCAGTAAGTAATATTAGTGATAGGAGAAGGAAGTGGACCCAAGAAGAAGAAGAAGAACTAATGTTTTGCTATTATAGGGCCAAATGTGAAGGGACGGAATATATAAGAAAATTAGAAAGTATCTTTAAAGAAAGGAATCCTGAAAATCCAAAAATACACAGATTCAACGGAAATACATTGTCCAATCAAGCACGTCGAATTTTAAAACAGAATCTTATATCTCAAGAGTTGCTCAATCAAATTAAACAGTCTGCTGAAAATCAAATACAGTCAACACAACACGTTAACACTCACATACACATAACCACAAACCTAAATAGCGTAGAAGAAGAAATCACAGAACAACATACAACACACATTGACACTAATGAAATAGTAGAAATCGAAATTCCTCAAACATCTTGTGATAACCAAAATCCATTAATTTGTCAATTTCTTAACATTTTTGCTGAAACAAAAGAAATACCTATCGAAGAGCGCGAGTACTTGCCAAAAGCCAAAATCAATAAGCAATTTTTACAAAATCTAGCAATTATTAACAACTATTTGCCAAACCTTTTTGGCCTGTGCTCGATCTCTCCGAGATATAAATGACATTATTTATTCGGCTGCAAAAACACTAATAGTTAATAATAAACAAGCACCTTATACCCCTAAAAACACAATTAGGCCGCACTCGGATCCACCATGGAAGAAAAGAATAACAGCAAAGATAGAACGTTTAAGGAAAGAATTAGGACAGATGATAGAGATTTCCAGAGGTGTCAAGTCAAGAAAAATGATAAAAATTAAAGACAAATTGTATTTAAAGCATAATATAAAAAACGAAATAGATCATAAAAATAGAGAAGAAGTGTTGAAACAAAAAATAAAAGCATTAGCAGGCAGGATAAAACGGTATGAAGAAATAAATAGTAGAAAACAGCAGAATAAAATGTTTACAGAAGATGAACACAGATTATACAGGAATTTAGGCAATAAGCAAGAGAACTTAAATATACAACTACCGAGCAAAGATGTTACCGAAGAGTTTTGGAAAAATATTTTATCACAACCGGTTTCTTATAATCATAATGCAAAGTGGATATCCGATATACAACAACAACAGAATAATACAACTATTAAAACTACCTTATTTGAAGAAATTACTACTGAACAGATTAAACACGCTGTAGGTAAAATGCTAAATTGGAAGGCACCTGGACTAGATAAAGTACAAAATTACTACCTTAAATACTTTTCTAAATTGCACGACCACCTGGCTATGATGTTTACTAAAATTCTTAAAGGCGAAGAACCGTTAGACGATTGGCTAACTACAGGTAAAGTTATTTTAATACCAAAAAATAATGATACTGCAGAACCTAAAAACTGGCGCCCAATCGCATGTTTACCGACAATGTACAAGCTCCTTACCTCAATACTCGCTGACCAATTACACAATCATTGTGCAACGAATAACATCATGACCCCAGAGCAAAGGGGCTGTCGCCGTGGGGTACGAGGATGCAAAGATCACTTAATGATCAATAAAGCTATATTAGAAGATGCTCACAAGTGCCAAAAGAATATCAGTATGGGATGGATAGATTACCAAAAAGCATTTGATAGTATGTCTCACGAATGGCTGTTGAAAGTATTGGACATCTACAAATGCCCACCTGCAATCAAATTTTTCCTCGAAAGAGCTATGCCAAACTGGAAAGTTGTTATGACAGCAAAAGGTTCTTCAAACTCATTTACTACTGAACCCATTCAGGTAAGACGGGGCATTTTTCAATGGGATTCTCTATCTCCACTGATATTTTGTTTGGCACTTAATCCGTTATCCACGATTCTGGGCAAGTACGAGAAAAAGGGATACCATCTGAAGGACAGCGTATTTATTAATCACCTAATATACATGGATGATCTCAAAGTTTATGCTAACAATAGGACTAACTTGAAAATCTTATTAAATAGTGTTGAAATTTTTACTTCTGACATAGGAATGTCATTTGGCTTAAATAAATGTAATATACTGCACATAACTGCCGGACATCGGAATTACACTGAAGGTGATGAACATATTCTACTGAACGGAAATAGCTTTAAGCATTTACAATTAGACCAAACATATAAATACCTAGGAATAAACGAATCTGGAAAAATTAATCATAGTGATATTAGAGACCAATTAACTAAAGAGTACTTCAGGAGAGTTAAAAACATAACCAATTCATATTTAAATGCAAGAAATTTAATAAAAGGAATTAATACATACGCTGTTCCAGTTTTAATGTACTCGTTCGGTGTAATTAACTATAAAAACAGTGATTTAAAACGCATAGATATCAAGACACGTAAATTATTAGCAATGAAAAAGGCCCACCAGCAAAAAGCAGATTTAGAGAGACTCTATTTACCAGTAGCGAGTGGTGGTAGAGGCTTAATTAATATAGAAAATCTGTATAAAGCTCACATTTTAAATTATAAATTATATTTACAACAGAAGAACGATTACTTAATAGAAGCAATAGCACAACATGATCAGGAGAAGGATAAATATTCAATACACAAAGATTCACTACAAATAGAAAAAGAATTCAGACTACCGCCAGATACAGCTCACACTAAGCCAGAAATAAAGAATATCATAATAAAGAAGCAAAATGAAACTTGGAGAAATAAAGTTTTGCACGGCCAATTCCCTAAAAAAGTTCTCGATCTTGCCAACGTTGATAAAGAATTCACATTTAAATGGCTGAAGAAGCAACCTATTTCGCCTTCACTGGAATCGTCCATATTTGCTATACAAGATCAGGCAGTAATGACGCGCCAACATGAGCGAGATATATTGAAGCGGCATGTTGATGGCAAATGCCGCATCTGTGCGAGTAAGGACGAAACAGTTCAACATCTTCTTGCAGGCTGCGAAAAACTTGTTGGTACATATTTTGTGAAAAGGCATAATAATTTAGTTCAATATGTGTTCTGGTGCTTGGCTAGAAAAAGTAAAATTGAAACCGAAAAATTATGGTGGAAAGAGGAACTAAAACAACCAACTGTAAAAGAAAACAGCAACGCCAAGCTGATGTGGGAAATGCCCGTACAAACAGATATTACTATAGTGCACAATAGACCTGATCTGATATACATAGATAAAATAAACAATAATACATATCTCATTGACATCTCAGTACCATCTGATTACAATATTGGAGCAAAGGAAATTGAAAAAATCAGCAAATACCATCCGCTGAAAGTTGAACTCTCAAGATTATGGAACACCACAGTCACAATCGTCCCGATAGTAGTAGGAGCCACGGGAGTTGTGACGAAGAGTCTCAAACGGTACTGCGATAAATTAGAAGCACACATTAACATTCACATTCTCCAAAAACAAGCAGCAATACACTCTTCCACCATAATAAGTAAAGTCCTTGGAGATACCGTTTTCTTAACTCAATCATCGCAAACACCACCATCATCGTCGTAGCAAGCCAATCATCATCATAATCATCATTTACACATAAATCATACTCATTAATACCTGCAACCTCTTACACCATCAAACACTTTGTCCGTAATTTATTTTACTCACCTATCCTCATCCTTCAGAAATAGAACCTACAACCATAACCAGTTAAAATATCTATCTATTCAATATTATTTTCATTTATTAATAAAAGGGGAATAATTAGAGCAATAAATATCTTTTTTCCTGAGGGTCTCAGGACGGGGTATTTATTAAATCCGACTAAGTCGTGAAGAAGTTGTGATACTCATAATAATCATAAATTATCATTATATAATAATAATAAATTACTTAATGTAAATAAATTATAGTAAACTATAGAGATTTTTATAATATTTCTACCGTGTGCGAATAAAATTTAAACCTAGGTTTAAACCTAGGCTTTAAACATCAACCTTTTCAAGTAATAACCTCACCGATGAATATATTACGTTTACAGAAACTATTACGTTTACAAAAACCACCTACAAACAGTTTACCATCAATCATTATAATATTGTAAACATATTCGCTTTACACATAACCGTGATGACGCTGTCATGATTAATGGAACTCTTTCAATAAACTAAAAAACGAACAAATGAACCGCGAAGATATAAAATATACTTTAACTTGTATAGATAACAAAAGCCGTGTAACAATAGATGGCCGATATTAAAGCAAATTACAATTTTCAACTCTAACACCCAGTAATAGGATGCAGGGTGTTACAAGTTTTCTACAAAAGACCAGAACCAGGTCACGGGAGAAATAAGTTTAGTCACTCAAACTAGAAATCAGATATTGATTTTAAGTTATTATTTGGATATGGCAACGCATGCACTTATTTACTATATTGAAGATTTAAATTATTGTTACCCATTAACGGGTAACATATTTTTTGTTTTCATTTTGTTGTTTTCTTTTATAATCATATGTGAATTAATAATGACCACAATGATGATGACAATAATGACACTACTAATGATACCTAGCGGTATAATTGATATGATTTTTAAAAAAAAATCGATTAATTTTTTAATTAATTTTGGTTAGGTTAGAAAAATTTTATATTACCTGCTGCTACGAAAGCTTTAATATGCGAATCTCATTCACACTTGACATTTTTTTTATTTAATTCACTTAAATTAAGATTAAAGTTAAAAAAGTTGATAAAATATATTTCTTTGTGAGCATTAATAAAAAACGTTTTTACATTTCTCAGTTATTATGTATGATTTGTTTATATTTAAACAAGTTATCCGTTAAACTTGTCCTTTTGATGCTTTTATTTTATCCTGTCCGTTGCAAAACTTATAAGACAAAAACATTTAGAGAACACCTCATCTTTCTCTTCTCTTTGACACAAATAGCCAAAACATTTAAATAAAACGTAACCTCGAATAAAAAAGAAAAGAAATAAGTAAATGATCATTCTATTCGACAAATTTACAGTTTGCACTTTTGTTGTAAAATTCCTAAGTTAGTTCTAGTTAATTGGCCGACCTCCCGTTTTCACCGGTCATGATAATTTGTAGAAAAAATCAGTAACATTTCTCTGATCTGGTAACTGTTATATGATATATAACGTGGTTAGCGAAAATATTTATTTTTGTTTTATTCAAAGTAAGAAAATGTATTTATGAAACATGTAATTCATGTCTGCACTAAAAGAAAGAAAGAGTTTTTATAATATATTTTTTGGTAATATAGGTGTGAATATGGGTGTAAGGTGTTACATGCTATTACTGCAATTGAAGATCTTTTAAAAAAAGAAATGATACAACAAATATTCATTATTGTTGGCTATAACGTCCTTCGAGATAATTACTATTTTTAAATGTTTTCTCGCCCCGCAGAAAGACAAAGTGCTGTGGTCTACAATCCACCGCTAATTATCTTCTTTTCTAGCATATTTGATATAAAGCTTAAAGCTCGCATATTCATATCTTATATACTTTTATCGTTCGTTAAGAAGTTAAGAGTACTTTTACATAATAGACTCGATACGAACTTTGGCTCTATAAATTTTAATGACAATAAGAAATGGAACTATAGAAAGGGTCAAAACACACACAATCGAGTTTGCCGAATTTTTATAAATCATTTCTACTTATATTTGATTTTCGCTAACAGAATTATCACAATCAAATCGAGTATCTGACCTTATTTCTATCCCACAATCTTTATAATACTCTAAGGGCTTTTGGAGGTGAGGGCACTTGACTCTGTCCTCTAAGAACTCTTAAGTCAGATTTATTCGCACAAAACGAGTTAGTATGGCCGTTTATACTATGTGACTTGTAATACAGGCTTTTTTATTTAATTCTACTTGCCTTGGTAATCTTTTGTTGGTACTACGACAGTAAGCTTTTTTTCACATTTTATTACTTATATTGTAAATCTAATAATGGTAATTTTTAGACATATTTATTTTTTTTTTTAGCTTCACGCTTTATCCCGCACATGGCAGGGTAGGCAGAGGGAACTGCAGGAACCATAAGAACCTAGTGTTAAGACACTCCGTTACTTAGTTCCTGCTTACTCCGTCCCCACTTTTCGCTGTTTTCGAGGCAATGCGTGTTGAGTGGCGGAACTCAACGCCGCACATATTTATATACATATTGAAATTATATATGAAATACAAAAAATTATATTATTATGAGTTTTTTTGTTTTTTAGTTTGACACCGATATTAAGTGCTTGAAATCAATTCGAATTCTATATATGTAAATGTTCTTTATTTATATAGACTTAACTTTTACATACACAAAAATATAAGCTTCCACTGATTCAGAAGGCATTTCTGCTCTGTAATATCAACAAAAAATTGAATCGTTGCTCTTTTAAATATCAATATTACAATTTTTTTTTTATATAATATACAATGGTAGTCGTTAGATAGCATATGATTGAAAATCCATTATTATCAGTAAAAATAAATAAAGTAAAGTATTAATGTACGATTATTACATTAATTTGATGGTTACCTCCATAAACAAAGCCCAATTGTCATTTACAAGCGTATTTTTAGTAAAAATACTTAAAGGGGGAGAAGAAACCACTTAGCTTTCCATGGATTCACCGTGCGGGTGCCGGGCCCATCGTGTTGTAGGAAGAGGAGCTCCGAGCAGCGCTTGGGACTTGCGACCCAAGTGTAGGTTTAAAGGGCCCCTTTAAAATACATTAACGCTCACCTTCACTGTCCTAGCTCCTCCCACTACCTAACCAAATTTTGAATGATTCTACCAAAGCCGCCTTCGAAGTGCGTTCTAGAAATGAATTTGTGATAGTTCTAGACAGGCCGAGATCTTTTAATAAACTGTAGAAAGATTTCGCTGTTATACCTCTCGCTCCTACTTCAACCGCATATAAGCTCGCTCTAAACCTATTCCTGGTCAGTTCGTTTGTAAGATCGAAATACTTATTGAGTTTAAGGTGGTGACTCTTCGGGATATTTGTTTCCCACGGAACTGTAAGTTCTACCAGTACTACGCGTTTTAGGCTTCGAGAGTAAAGAAAAATGTCCGGTCTGGCTGACGAAACACAAATATCCTCAGGGATTCTATACTGTTTCTCATACGTGTCCATCACAAGTGTCCAATCAGGAGCTGGATCTAATATGGAGAAAGGCTTTTGTGTAGGTTTTTTATAAGAACCTTCTTTCACAAACTCTATTGAGCGTTTGCTGGTTGTTATGTTTCTCTGTGCTCTTGCTACTGAAAGACTAACGGCTTCACGTATGATTTCTAGTACTTTGTCATGGCGCCGCGAGTATTGGCCACTATCCAAGAGTAACCTACACCCTACCAGCATATGTTTAGCTGTCCTCACTGCCTCTTTACAGATGTAGCAAGATTTATCGGTAGCTTTACCCCATCTTACTAAATTACTTTGATCTGGAAGAGCCATTTGGAACGCATTTAGGTAGAATTTTAATAGTGCTGGAGACCAGTCGTGAATTAGGGTGCGCCATTTTAAAGCTAAAGGGATACAGAATTCTCCTATAGTTAGCCACTCATTTTGCATTTCTAAGCCCATTGCGTGCACCTTATACTTATCGTTCTCGTCTTGCCGAATAAAAGATTTTATTATGTCTGTGTCTTGGACTTTCCTCTTTGATCCTAACCCTACTTTACTAAATTGTGCTCCTATCATAAATTGCTTATGGAATTTAAGCCTTGACTCGAGCTCTGGGACACTTTTGTCTCTTGGAAGTGAGGTAACAATCTCATCCCGAGATTTTCCCAGAATATGTGTTTTGGCGACTCTTAGATGTTTATAGAGCTCCGATGGTTTCTTTAATCTCAACCCAAAATTATTTTTGTCTCTAAATAAGGTTGAGGTGTCCGCCAAATGCGCTAGCCCAAGCCAAAACTTCAGCATCTTTATGACGCTTGCATCTAACTTTGCCAACAGGGTTTTATTAAAATCATATAGGAGGAAAGGCCAATTCAGACGTGATGTTAGAAAATTGTCGTAAATCCAAGCTTTCTTGACATTACTTATAGGTTGATGGTCTACCTTTTCAAGATCCGTCATAAAGCTGTCGACTAGTACATCTGAAGATAGAGTTCGGCCTTTGTAATCTATTTTCTTACCGAGAAATTTAAAAGGTGCCGCCTCGGAAACTACAGCAATGCTTTCACCGCCAATTTTAAGTACCGGATCGTATGAGATATATTTAGTGTCTCGTCTTCCCAAACATAGACAGTGATACTTGCTAGGTTTTGTCCTCATTCCCTTCGTCCACGCACAAAACTCGTCTACTTCATCCAATAGCAGCTGGCATTGCTTTGGGTTCCTAGTGAGTATCGCGAGATCGTCCGCAAAAGCAAGAATGGATTCCGTGTAATTATTATTGAACTTAAACCGATAACCTCTCTAGTAGTACTGTCGTAGGAAAATTATACCATTTTAAAGCGAACATCAACAGATCGTGTTGTACTGATCCAAACGCGTTTTCTAAATCTATCCAACATACCATAACTTGTCTCTCACACGTTCTGGCGTCTTTTTAGCTAGCAGTTTACAAACTATTATACTCCAAGCATCCAGAAATTCCGGGTAAAAACCCTTTCTGGTAATTCGGCTTGAAGTACCTATTGTAAAGTAAAAATGTTAAACCAGTAAGTATTTTAATATTGTATACGTAATTTATTTCATTTTGCTTATATTGGTTTATAGTATACTAGTGACGAAGCTTTACCCGATTGGACTACGCTATTATTTATTTTTTATTAAAATAAATTACTGTACTTTATAAACTAAATATAATCTATGTTATCGCGAAGTTTCGTCGAAATCCTTTCAGTAGTTTCGCGTAAAACACAAATAAATTTTTATCTCCGTATACTTTCAAGTTTATATTATATGAAGATTGTTAAATTTTTTAGGAACATTGATGGCACTTGAAGCTGTTAAGCGTTGAGAGTAAGAGCACTGTTAAAATAATAATATCCTATTATGTATTATTAATACAGAGAAATGTAAACAAATCAAAATTTCCTTAAAGACCATTCCATCCAACTAACGTATAACTAACGTATATAATATTAAACAGTCTAACAGTTTTATTTCAAATGCTACAAGCCAACAGTAAGATATTGAGTACATTGTTCCAAAAGTTTTAAACTTGTACAAAAGATCCAAGTACAAGTTAAGAACTAGAAAGTTATTTCATATTTATGGTTGCACTATTAAATACGATGGAATCGTTATCAATAACTACGTGTCAAGTGTTTTGAAAATATAAGTTGTTTTACTTGTATGAAGTTGTATGGAACATCTGCACAAAGATCAAAAAAATATATTTTATTATAACATAATAGACTTATGTTTTAACTAGGATTTTTTTATATTATTAGATTGCAAATAAGCAAAAAGGCCACCTGATGTTAAGTGGACACCCTCACTCATAGACATCCACAATCCGAGAGGATGTGGATGCGTTGCTAACCAAATAACCAGACACCCCCGAGGAGACACAGCAGCATTAATACGCTGCTGTTTCACAACGACTTTCTGTGAGAGGGTGGTAATTACCCGGTCCGAGCCTAGCCCTTTAGACTGGTGTTAGTGATATGTGTTTTGATATGTGGTTCAGCTGCATTTAGATAAAAAGCTTAAAGCTTTATGCTTCTATATGTAGATAGGAGTAATTTTTACCACGAAGTACGATAAGTTCGATTTATCGTATCGTAAGTTTTAAAAATTTACCATAATACCACATTATACCCAATAATTTCGATTAAAATAAGTTTAATTAACAAAAACATTTCTTTAATAATATCCTTTAATCTTAATCTTAATAACCTTTAATCTTAATAACTTTTAATCATTAATAAATCACTGTGTCTTTATATTTATTTATAGACTGTTCCAAATAACATTACTTATTTTTCAAAAAGCTTTCCTTAAAAACGGTGAGCAACAATGTTATGGCTTGAAATATATTCAATACTTATATAAATAGATAGACATATAAAAGACAAAAATTTGGTAAAATATAATGTTATGCAAATAATATGAATAAATATAAAGGTATTTACTTGTGTCACCATACATTAACTTGTGATAGAAGAATTGATATTGTTTTGATATAACCTCATTTTTTAAGTTACTTTCTGAAATACGAACATAAATACATACGAAATCGAATCACGTGTTACAAATAACAGTTTAGTGTAAGACATTGTCCCTCTTTGCCACAATGACCTTATGTATCTTACTACCAGACACAAATTTAAATATTTAATTAATAAATAATGAAAAATACATAGATAAATAGATTTAAACTTCAAGAAACGTCAGTATGTATAATATTATTTCCTTTTATATGGACTTGTCGCTTTTATTCCTTTTCATTTTTATTTATACAAACGTACAAACAGACCTGCCCTTGAACTGGTATATCGTGTACGATACAATAGGTGGTATAACAAAGGACTTCTCCACTTTACTACGCATTTGAATCTCTCAACGATTTGAATAGATCTATGCACACAAAAGAGTGGTTTTTATTTCAAAAATTGTGTAACTGATCTAAAGGAGCTGTTAGAGTTATTTTTATTCTAGGAATTGATGGAATGGAATGTTTGCAATTTCAAATTAGTTCTTTATTAATAATCATTTAAAATTTAGTTAATTCAGTAACTTAATTTTAATGTCGGACTTATATTAACTTTTAATCAAAGTTGATTTAATTAACTAAATGTGTTCGTCAATATGAAACGTATAAAAATTTTCTTCCCCTTAAATTAATTCTGGTATTATATGGTATTGCAACGTGGATATTGCAGAAAAAGAATGAAATAAAGATGGATGTTGATTGCATCTCTTCGGAGGATATGCGGAGTCACTTTATCTACCTGCATCCGGAACAAAGAGATACACGGATAGTAAATATCAGTGAGAATGAAGAAGAACGTGTTTGGGCACGTCGAAAGAATGAGTGATGAAATGGTGGCAAGAATAAGTGAGTGGTAAGAAATGTAAGGGAAGGACCCCCCCGGAGTGCATGTATGAAAAAGTCGATAGAGGTACAGGCAGCGTTTGGCGCTCCGTTCTCTCTCACTAACCCACCCGGAATAAAGCGTGAAGCTACATAGAATAAAGAATGTGTAATGTATGTAAAATAACCCCTTCTTTCATACATAACTTTCTTATTGTATGATTCTTTAATTAACTTTTTCAAATACGGTCCCTGGGGGTCAACCGAGGTTGCTCTGAGGATGAATTTTCCGAATTAAATGATGATAGGTTTAGGCCAAGATATTTTTGAAGATTACAACGTAAGTTGTTATACCTCACAAAGTTATTAGCTAATGAGAAATCAAATTCGCTTTAGATATGCCCCACAATACTACTAGAGAGAGAAGTGGATCTACAGTTATCGCCAAACCAACCTCGAAAGAAATGTAACAAGTTATAACATTTTGTTACCTTATATTCTCGTGACACGTTCAATATATTTTATATGCTGAAATAAATGTAAAAGAGCAACCACATATCATTTTCCAACAAAGTCACATGCTCTAGATTCATTGTTAAGCCTGTCAGCGTCAACAATGGGAACAAAGTTGACGAAGGGTGGCCATTTTGTCGCCGTTAATTCCCTCAAAAATATCGCGCGAAATGCTCTTTACGGTAAAAATCTTTGACTTTGTACGAAACAATGGGACATTTATCTCAATTAGTCGGCTTTGAAACGACTTATCAATGTCGAGGAATCAAAATTAGAGTACTTTAATCAATATTTGCAAGGATGACTGAAATTAGTTTTATGTTACGAATTAAGAAGGAAAATGATGTTTTAATGTCATGTCTCTCTTTGTTATCTATGATTCTTATGGTATTCCTGGTACCGTACATAGATCAGATTCACACAATTTATTATTTTTAAAACTCTTATTTCAATTAACTACTTATTCGGTTTACGTTTTACATTTTCATAAGTAATAAAACGGTCTTTTAATATTTTTTTACTTAAATTTTTATCAAACAATTTATATTGTGTTGGATATCAAACAAATATAAATATTATGTTTACTTAACTATATTTGCTATGTCAGTTAAGTTATTGGAAACACAATTACTATAAGTACAAGCGTTTTAGTTTAAGCTCAAATAAAAACAGTGTATGCTGTTACGTATTTTTTCTGTTTACTACCACGGAGAAAAGAGAGAGCAGTAACTTGGCAGTAGCTTAATAGAAGAAATTTCCATTATTAATATATTTTACTATAGTATATCCATATATAGAAGCTAGGTCTCAAATTATAATAGAATCTAATATTCCGTGGATGGCAGCACTAAGTAGTCTGTTATCCTCGTGGGACATGTAGGCACTAGTTCGATTCAGTGAACATTTACATGATAATGGAATATTAGTAATTTACAATTAAGCTAAAACGTCCATCTGTACATCACTCAGTATGTATATATTAAAATCAATATTTATATGAGCTGACTAATTTCTTACTATTACTACTAAAAACTAGAAACATACTAATTATAAATATTATCTTTTCGAATAGTAAGATATGTTAAGATACACGTTATTGTAATCCACAAATCAACATGCAATGTCGGAGAAAGTTGCAGTAAAATCCTATGAGTAATTTACCTCATCTGCTAACCCTACCATGTAGATTAAAACACGATGCTGTAAAAATCTACCATTTCTCTGTTTGTAATTAAATAAAAATAGCAATCTTCATTAAAAGAAAAAGGAATATTTTATACAATTCTTAACAAATTATCGATTTCTTTTAAATTCGTTCAATATTTTTTTTTTACGCAAAAAACTACAAACGCCTTTAAATATACTAATGCACGTAAAAATTAATTATTTAACATTTTTTTGTCATTTACGAGCAGCAATTCCGCAGTAAAAGTAATTAATTTAATGTACTGAATGTAGATATAAAATAATATGTTGCCCTTGGGAAGAATATGTTGACTTTACAGCTGGCTTACTTCGCCCTATTAAATATGTATATAAATATATATACGAAAATTATACTTGTTAACTTTTTAATTTTTTATCTTAATATTAAAGTTATTATTATTTGTAATGATACTGCTTACTTCCTAAAGTAATAGATGATAAAGATTTATTCTATAATGCGTTGGTAGTAAATTCGACTGTCAAAAATAACAATTATTCGCTAAGACATATCGATTATGAAAGATATATTTTTTGACAATAAAATTATATTATGTAAGATTTATTTTTCTATCTATATATATATATATTATATATATATATATATATATATCTATCTATTATTATATATAATATATTAGATATATATATATATATGATATATAATATATATATATATAATATATATCTATATATTATATATATATATATATATATATATATATATATATATATATATATATATATATATATATATATATATATATATATATATATATATATATATATATATATATATATATATATATATATATATATATATATATATATATATATATATATATATATATATATATAGAAATATAATCATAAAGAGATTTAAGAAACAAGTAAAAAATTCTAAGCATAGAATCTTATAGTTATAAAATATATTAATTGTAGAGCGTTAGCAAATACTAAGTAAGTTATTTTACAAAACGGGGACGTAAATGTGTATGGAAGTGTATGTATTGTTTTCGATATTATACATATTTTAACTATCATGTTTGGAAATTATTGGTTATATCCTAAAAAATATATTCTGGGAAAATCTATAATTACACAAGCAAAGCCGGAAGCGGAAAAACTAACTAAATAAGGTAAAAATTTACTTTTCCATACAACAAAATATACAATTGGTACACTATTCTAAAAGTATTAAATGTAAGTAACTTCTTATACGGTACATTAGTATAATTTTTATATATTTGTGAAAAACCGTCAAGAAGCACAAAAATAAGAAAAGCTTAACATTGTTAAAACATAAAAAACATATATTTATAAGAAACATTTTATTCTTTTGGCAATTACTTTCAGTAGAAAAGTAATTCTGTGATAATAACGTGTTATTAGTACTGTTTTTATGAAGCCGATCGCTTCATACATTCTAACAGGTCAACTGGAGAAGGTGCCCTAGTAGCCGCAGCACAACCCTGACCTGCTAACTCATTGTAGTACAATATGCTGTGTAAATAGATAAATTTATTTATAATTTCTATGAATAGATAGTTTTTTTTTATAAAGGTAATATAATAAAGGTATAACTTAATTATCGGAAAAGCATTTTTTGTATAGAATTTTGTTAGTTTATTCGTCGTGTAGCTTCATGGTTCGTTTATTTCGAATATAAGATACTGCGTGTTGAGTTGCAGAACTAAACACCGCTATTTGGTTTGCCTAAGAGGAAAATTTCTTACCCTGAGTGGAAATGAGAATTGAAACTGTGTCATAATACACGTTGATCTCATAATGACAAGGAAGGTAAAAAATATATATAAATTAGAGTAGTTAGTCTTCACATAAAGAGCTCTCAACCAACCCTGCTATGAAGTAAAAGGGTGATTTTTTAATGAAAACATTTCTTATTGCTGATCTTTTAATGATAAAAAACCAAGATATATCTTTATGTAAATATATCCTTATACTCATTTTTTTTTTAGCTTCACGCTTTATCTCTCATTTTGCAGGGTAGGCAGAGAGAACTGCAGGAACTATATGAACCTAGTGTTAAGACACTCCGTTGCTTAGTTCCTGCTTTTTCCGTCCCCACTTTCCGCCTTTTTCGAGGCATTGCGTGTTGAATAGCAGAACTCAACGCCGCGCTTTGCCTAGTTTCCAGAGCGAAGAAAATGGAAATAGAGAAAGAAATAAGAAATATTTTAATAAGAAATATTTTAATCGGATATTTGAGTGCCAAAGTCACATTTGCGACTTTTTGAGATTTATTGACGGACCAAAAGACTTGCTCCGGCTACTGATAACATGCAGAAATATTAGAATTTACTATACCTTCGTAATGGCATTCTCGGCTATGGTCGTATAAATCTGCAAGTCGTCACTTATATAGTGATAGGATAGAGAGGAGCTTCACATGATTGAATTGAATTGATTGAAATTTTTTATTTACACAAATGTTTTGTGCTCGTTTATTAGTAGGAGTCATCAAAATAATTAAACCTTGGACGATACATTGATAGATTTGAGTATTGATAGTAAAATATCAAAATCTGTACGACGGAGTCCAGACTGGAAGTAGGATAGAATTTTACTTACAGTTAGGAAGGAAAGTTGTTTATAGACTATACATAATTATACTCTTTTTTTGTATGAAGTGGTTGAAATTATGAGTTCAAGCTGAAAGTATAATTGAGTTGAGAAAAAACATTTTTTTATTAACTCGTTCACTGCCATATTAACAAAATAATTAAATTATATAACCAATCTAAATGGTAATATGTATGGTACGAACATATTCGTAATAGTTTTCGAAATATAAAACTCCTAACAAAAGATATTCACTACTTCACAAATACTAGTGTCACAAGCACAATACTATAAGTTCTCAAAGTATAAAAATGTCATCATATTTTACTGGCTTTCTCGAAAGACAAATTAGGCTTGTACGCTGAATTTCCAAGCGTTTGCATAATTCTTGAATATCGATAACTTACCCTCGTCACTGACTACGATGCGATGACACCTTGTACAGATTACGTGGACGTTTTACTATGAAAATATGATTTTTAGGATTCCGTTACTTAGGTAAAAAAGTAACAGATCTTTTAGGTAGATTTTTGTTTTTCTGGTATCTTTATATGCACGCAAAAAATATTAGTCATATTTTCATACCTTTTCATAAGTATTGTTTTAGATATTGTGACAATGATATAACTGAAAGGTCGTAGAATATCATGGCCTTTTAGTTAAACTATTCCAATTAGAAAGGGTAACTACACAAATAGAAGTATATAGTGCATTTATTGAGAGTTATTATTCATTTATTTTTTACTTAAATTTCCTTTGTTTTTTTTTAGCTGCACGCTTTATCCCGCACATGGCAGGGAAGGCAGACGGAACTGCAGGGACCGTGGGAACCTAGTGTTAAGACAGTCCGTTGCTTAGTCCCTGCTTTCTCCGTCCCCGCTTTCCGCCTTTTTTCGAGGCATTGCGTGTTGTGTGGCGGAACTCAACGCCGCGCTTTGCCTAGTTTGCCACAGTGAAAATAATGGAAAAAGAAAAATCCATCTTCTCCGACTGGGGATCGAACCCAGAAGCCGTCGCGTTACAGGCGGCACACGTTGCGCCTCTGCGCCACGACGGTCCTCAAAAAAATATGTGTACGATATATATTAGATTCCTTCTAGCTATGGTTTGCTCCGCCTACAACAAAAACAAAACTATATATATGGTCGTAGTATTGTATTATTCAGTTACTTTACTTTAAAAATAGTAATAAGTATATTATATTTTGGTTGAACAGAACTAACATATTTTCATTTTTTTTCTTTGGATGGAATCAGATATTAAACGCCGAAAACGATTTGTGTTAAATATAACTGATTTTTTAAGCAACTCTACTGTTAATACATTGGACTATCGACTCCATTTCCGACTCTGGCTGCAACTCCAACTCCACCTCCAACTTCACTTCCTTTAAATCCACTTTCGCAACATCCCTAGTACCTCATACAGTTATAACGTATTTACTATTAAAATGTACAACAACTTAACTTTTTGCATATATATGTATATGTAGATTTGTCATACAGAGTACATTACTACTAAGTTCCCACGGTTTCTGCCATTCAATCTGCCTACCCTGCTATAAGCTAGATAAAACGAGAAACTGAAAAGTATAAAAGTATAAACATCTACAAGTTATATTATAGGCAAATTATCTTTGAAAATATTTTGTTGTCAAGGCCAGAAGACAATTCCCAATTTGTCCCCTTAAATTTGTTTGAATTAAAAACACAAAGTTAGGCAGACTTCGAGATAAAGAGCCGCTGGCGTTAACCGTTGTTAGGCAATACTTCACTGACACTTGCCTAATATTTCTTATGAATAAAAATATATTCTTTTCCCCATTTAAGTTATGTAATAACTAACTAAGGATATAAATAAAAATAACTCTTTTATTCTGAAATTACTAGGATGCAGAGAAGCGCAGCGTCTGCCTGTAAACACGACGATTCGATTCCCACTCGGAGATAATGAATTTTATTTTTTTAATTGAGTTCCGCCACCCAAGATGCAATGCCTCAAAAAGGGAAAAACAAGGAAGTTAACACTAGTTTCCCACGATTCCTGCGGTATCCTCTGTTTACCCTGACACATGCGGGATAAAAAGTGAAACTAAAAAAATTCAATCAATATATCATGTAACAAAAAAATGAACCTATACAATTTATCCGATATTTGTCTAATATAAATTGCTCAATACAAGAATATAGAGAAATATTTGAATTACTATAATATCTCTACAAACGTCAAAAGTCAAATAGATTGCCTACATCTAACCTTAACCCTCGCAAAACCTAACAGTCCATTAAGCAATGTCCCTGCGTAATTTGAAAGGTTTCCCCAATCGGATAGGGAAAAAATAATAGTCTGGTCACTCCCTAATGACAAAAACTCTTCTAATGCTTCAGATAATCATGATTATGGGTGTGGCAAATCACATAAGGGCAATATAGTGTGGACGATCAAATTTTCTAAATTATTTAGTCTTAATATGAAAATATATAATAAATGAGATGAATATTGTGGTCGTACTATATACATACATTGTTATGTCAAAAAAAAATCAAATAAATATAAAATATAAAAGTTCATTTTGAAGATATAGTTCCCAAATTACAGCTGGCGTATATTTAAACCTATAGAAAACATATTATTTCACGTACCGAAAAGTATCTTACACCTGCGTGAACATCTTATACTGTTATTTAGTTATTGCTGCATGTCGTCGAAAGCCAAGCTTATAAATGTTAAACCTATAGAACTTTCTAATAAAACTGTGTGAACAAAAAGTATACGTATGTGATGTATTAACTAATTACATGAATGTAGTCCCGCGTCACATACCTTTGCATACCATTAAGTTATTGTTTTAGGATCAAATAATAATGTTGTTCTTAAGTGTTTTCTGACAGTCTTTATATATGCGTATTTTATGATGAATATGTATTGCAATTTGCAACCAAAAACAATATTTTTTTATATTTTGTATTAAAACTTAATATATCTATTCTCTTTTCTAATAACTAATTCATCTTAATTAATAAATATATATAAATCTAAATTTCCACTCGGATAAGATGGATTTTTTCATTTTCATTATCTTCGCTTTAGCAACTAGACAAAGCGCGTCGTTGAGTTCCGCCACGCAACACGCAATGCCGCTAAAAGGCAGAAAGCAGGAAACGGAGTGTCCTTACACTAAATTCTTATGGTTCCTGCGATTCCATCTGCCTACCTATCTATGTGCGAGATAAAGCGTGAAGCTATAAAAAAAAGTCATCTTATTGATAAATGGAAACACGTAGTGATCGTATTTGGTGTTATTGTTCATATGGCATAGAGGGCGTTAATGGGTTAAATTGTACAAAACTCATTTTTAATTACTCTGAAAGCTGAATTTTGTCTGTTAATTCCTAAATACTTAATAAAAATTAAGACTCAAATTTGTTCATATATATATGTTAATACCAATATAATTTACTGTCTCGACACGTAATTGTTGAAAATTTAGTAAACATTTGCATTTCTTTACATTGACATTAGATCCTACTATTATGATTTACTAAAACGTAATTTTACAATTACTCTGTTTATTTAAAACTATGTAAAAAATCGATGAATATATATTATAAAATATGTTAATACATATACCTATGTATGCGTTACATAAAATCATATATGGGAATGAGATAACTTTGCAGTCTTGGCGGAAACTTAGATTACGTACGGCGACTAATCGTTCCAATCTAATAACGTGTATATGAACCATAACATATTAAGATTATTTATATCATTTACAAGTATTTTAATTCTATATATAAATTTGGATATTACTTGAAATTTTGCAAATCTGACATTATTTTGAAGCGCTATATATACTTTATATTATAACCACAAATTTAACGTAAAAAGAAACGCAGGAATCATTTAATTAATTTCCTGGCTCTGGTACGAAGATAAGACGCGACGTTGAGTTCCACCATAGGCAATATATGAAAAATTCGAATAGAAATTAGAGAACGGAGTGTCTTAACACTAGTTTCCCTCCGCCGACGCTGCTAAATAGTGCTGCTAATAGTGTAATAGTAATTACAGGTGCAATATACATATTGCAAAGAGAACCTTAGTTTTAATCGGAGTGAAAATTTTGTTATTTTTATTATTACTGTATAATAGAGGGCTCCCTTCTAGATATTATTCGACATGATTATAAAACTTCATGCACATAATAATTTATATTTCTTTTCTTACAGTGGCTTGCTCAACTGTGACCGTGACTAAATGCCAGGCTGCTCTGCGTACTCTGCAAGCGTTTCCATTTTTCAAGCCAACGTGCCTCTGTCGGGAACCGAACGTGGATCCCGAATGTAACTCGTTCCGCGACTTCCTGTTTGATCATCCCTGCGTGTTCGTCATGAAGAAGGGTATGTATTATATATTAATATCTATTGATAATTACCAAAGGATAGTAAAGTTTCAAGACTGCTATTAAAACGTGATTAAAAAACAATAAACCAGACAGAAGTATTATATACTATTTTCAAATATATAAAAAAAGATAAAAATTAGAGTAGTATTAAATAAAATTTGATTGTATGCTTTATTAAAGAAAATAATATTTTTTTAACTTCACGCTTTATCCCGCATATTGCAGAGTAGGCAGAGGGAGACTGCAGGAACCTTATGAACCTAGTGTTAACCTTTTGCCCAGGCATTGCGTGTGGAGTGGCGAAACCCAGTTTCCGTACCGAAGAAAATAGAAATAAAAAAATCCATCTTCCCCGAGTGGGGATCGAACCCACAAACCGTCGCATTTACAGGCAGATGCTACGCCTCTGCGCTACGACGGTCCTCAAAATAAAAATAATTAAATAAATTTATAATTTTATAATAATCATTTATTATAATGACGTTTGATTATATAATAATATTCGATTTGCATTATCTAATATGTAGATAGCGAGGCTTTGTGGTGTGTCCATTTGTTAGATACCATAGTTCCCTAATTGCCTGTAATAATTATTATCATTGATATTCTGATTGTATGTTAAAATCATATAAGTAACTTGCAATCGTAGGTAATCTAGAAAGCATGGAGTGCCAAAAACTATCTCTGCATAACACTTTCGCCTCAACTAGTATCAGTTAAAGAATGAAACAAAAGTGACTGCACCTTATAGTGAATAATATTTCTGTAAAGAAAAAATATTCCCTTAGGCAAATCTGGAATTATTAATTTGAAAGGAAATTACAACCTTACTGATATAACTACTAAAGAACAAAATAGCATTAATTTTTAAAAAAGGCCCATTTTAATTATAGAGATTGGAATAGTAATTTAGGCATTAAAAACTAACTAGCAGTAGAAAAACGTTTGCGTAATCTTATTTGGCACACGTCCAGAAAGAAAGAAGTACCTGAAAGGCCGTGAATGTTATAAAATTAGAAACACGATATCGATTTTACACGCCCCACGTTGTATAAGAGTATTGCATCGGTAAAAAGTAGGGGACAATCGGCTATATATAAGGACAAAATATTATTTTTACTGTATATATAACCTAATGTCTTGATATTTAATTCAAAATTGCAATTTGAGTGTCGGAGCTTCTCGCCATATGGTAGACCATGACATGAAAAGAAAATAATCTTACCTCTGCAACGAAGATTGAACCCACAAGCATAGTGTCAGAGTCGCAGCAACTGCCTGCCAGCGCGACGGTTTGTTTAACAGTTTCTTCTCTCAGCAACACGGCACAGCACGGCGTTTAGTTCCGCTACTCAACGAGCAATGTCCCGAAAAGACAGAACGCGAGGAATGGAGTGTCTTAACACTAAGTTCCTAGAATTCCTATAGTGCCCTGAGCCTGTCTGCTTTGAGCGGGTTAAAGCCTGAAGTTATTAAAAAAAAACACAATATCACATCATAAAACATTAAATCTATGTAACATACGTACATTTAATATACGTATTAAAAAATAACTTTAATTCTAATGTACATTCTCGAGCTTTCAGAGTTACCATAAGAGCTTAGAATGTCATTCGCAATAACTTATTCATAACTATTTGACCAAGGAAACGATGCCGATGACGATGATACATAAAAGCTTACAACGACACTAAATCCTAGTCTATATATATTTTCTAAAATGTCTCTTAATAAAAATATTCCGAGCTAATCTTTCAATTTAAACTTAAACCTGATAAAAGCAAACTCTATAAACCAAGCGACAGTTTAAAACGATATGTTTACACGGCGATAGCTCTCGTAATAGCCTTCACTAATTTACCTTCAGTTGCACCAGTGCAGTGTTATCGTCTATTCTATACTAGCATCGAATTGACCTACACAGTTCAATGACAGAAAATCGATTTGCCTCGTGGTGACTAACATTTTCATTAAAGCTGCTATAATATGTACTTGTAAACTTTAGTTTCAAATTTATGAATATATTATTATACCAAAACGAATTAATTTAGTTTTTAATTCGATTTTAATATTTTAAAAAACAAATAACAGCATAAGTGTTATAAATAAAAGTAAAACGAACATAGCAACACGAAATATTAGTGTGTAATCGATTTTTATAACTATACGGTACTGTAAAAATATTTGTCTACGTCCCTACTCAATTATTGACACTTCCACGAATGAATAACTAATTCAAAACTTTTCCTTGATGGTAGATATTTTAGAACTATCACTAGCTAGGTTATGAATACTTGAAGAAGAAAGATATATTTCACAATATAAATTGACCAAGAGAACCGTTATGGTGCAGAGGCGTATAGGCTGTCTGTAAACCCGACGGTTAATGGGTTTGATTCCCACTTGAGGAGGATGGGTTATTTAATTTCCATTTTCTTGTCTCGAAAAAAGTAAAACAAAATAATATAAAAATGGTTTTGTAATCTGTATTTTTATTAAGTGAAATTCCATATTTAGCAAACAAAAAGTATTGAATAAAATATATTTTAACATATTAGGACTCGAACCCAAACTTCTTAGTGTTAAATAACATTTAAAAAAATAATATTTATCTCTTCCTGCAAAAGAATTAACTTATTAATAATCAGCAGGTAGCGGAAATGTGGGCGAATTTACTTACAGACATTTTAACAATATATTTCACTTTAAGCAGGGGTTTAAGTCTCTATTAGTTCAAATTTATATACGCTTTCTAAAATATGCTGCCATGATTCTTAGTAAAATGCATCCGAAAATACTTAAATATAAAAACACGTCACTAAAACTTGCATTGATTTTTGATAACATATAAACCTCGTTTATAAATTTTAATAAATTAAGCTTTTATTTTCAGAAAAAGATCCATATCCAGTTGAGACCTTGCCGACCTGTACCTACGCTCTCAGTGTATGCCATAATGAGAAATCCTGTTCCATACTGTTTGAACGCTTTAAGAATGCTTGCAAGGCCCGCGACGGAGACTGCCGTATGGAAGACAGGTGAAATATTAAAATATATCTCAATTTATTACATTTTCTTTTATATTTTATACTTTTAAGAAGTCAAACATACAAATTCGATAGAATTCATTAATTTAAACGCTTAATAATTAATTTGTATGAGATTATTGGTTATC
Source organism: Dione vanillae (assembly GCA_037178615.1). Taxonomy (NCBI): domain Eukaryota; kingdom Metazoa; phylum Arthropoda; class Insecta; order Lepidoptera; family Nymphalidae; genus Dione; species Dione vanillae. The sequence goes on from JAZFAU010000261.1 coordinate 3,646,523, forward strand.
TAATAAAGTAAAAATTTCTCACAGCCAAACTATCTAAAAGTTACAAGTTCCGAGCTCAGCTTAGAGTTAAAATTAATTTGGTGGAGACACGATCAATATTCCAATTTTATCGCGCTCTTTTAGTACGGCTTGTACTTGTAAATCTGTCAGCAAGAAGTAAATCGACCTTTAAAAGCTGTAGGTGGTACTACGATTATTAGAACTGACCGAGTTATGTTTATGGAAATTTTCCTTGTATTTATAAAATACACTGTTATCTTGATTTCAGTTCAGGTTAAAACAATGTTGATTTTCTTTAAAATTGTAACGAGAATTATGCTTTTATTATTTTCTCAAATTCTCTTGTAGTAGAAAATAGCGTCCATATTGTAGCTTGTCATGAAAATATTTACTTTTTTTACATAGAACTTATAAGAAATAAATGTATATGTTTGTATATATATATATATATTTATACATATATACTAGTTGTCCATAATACTCGTTATAAGTTTCATCCAGGTTTTACTATTAAATATCGTGCCATTTACTTTGTTAATTTTAATTTAAAATAACAATATGACATTGTAACGTATAATTTTCATATTGGATACCTGATCTATGAATTGCTGTTCTAGCTCTATTCAAAGCAAATCCCAGTTGTAATGGTCTAATAGACACCCATTGTATTAATATGTCATGTAACCTCGAATGCACACATGCATGCATAGATGTAATAACGTAATTTTCTTCTCTACCTAATATTTATCTAAAAACCTAAATTCTATATATCCAAGAAGATCTATTGAATCAATTGCTAATCGACGCTGAAGCCGCACTTTATCGATTTACGGCCTTATTCATAAAAAAGTATTATAGAACGTTTTAAGTATACTTTAGTTAACACGCTCTTTAGGCTTATAGAACATTCGATAAATTTTTGTATTCATAAACGCTCTATAAGCCTTCTATAACTAAAGTGTCACTAATTTGATTTAAACGTTCACAATGTTGCCACTATACTGAAGTCGGTCGACTTGTTGCCGAAAATACCAGTAAATCCACAGATGATAGGTGACACACGCATTGACATAGTATGACCACAGATAATATTACGTACAAAAATATATTGTTGGATCTGGCTTGACATTTACCGACTTCATTTACGTCGTTGTTATCACAAAAACACGAATGTTTATTTTATTTTAGTTTATAAACTTACTTAATTTTTAAAAAATTAAGTCAAAAGAAATAATACGACAAAGAATTGAAAATTGTTTAGAAGTGGACAAGTATTACCTATGTTCTGTGCACCTTTCTTATGTAGAATTTATTATTAATAAACTTGTTAATAACTAAATATAGTTAATAAATATCGAATAAAATGTCAATTGTTATATTGTTTTGTTTACGAAACTGAAATTGACACTCTTGATGACAAGCGACTCGATGACGTCATATCAATGCTCATATTAGTATGAGCTATAATCAGCTGTTATATGAATCGGCCACCTTTGGACGTTAAAACACTCTTATAGTAGGGCTCTCGGTTCTATAACTTTATGATAGGTTTATAGAACTGATTGGCACTAAAATGCTGTTATGAATAACGTTTTTTGACAACTATATCGAGTCTTTAAGCGTGCTATAACTTTTTATGAATAAGGCCGTTAATGTATACTGTAGTATGCATTTTTTCAATAAATTATTATATTTCTCTCTTTTAATATTATTTTTTTATACAACTTTATTTCGGGGACGAAGAAAGCAGGGACTAAGCAACGGAGTGTCTTAACACTAGGATCATATGGTTCCTGCAGTTCCCCCTGCCTACCCTGTAAAATGCGGGTTAAAGCGTGAAGCTAAAAAAAAAATTTCAAATGATTTTGTTACTTATTTCCTGTGTATTTTCAAATAGTGTTACGCCAAGTTACTCGATTGTGCCTATTAATCTAACCTAGATCTGGTTAGGCGGTTTGATACGAGCTTGCCGTCTGACCTTCCCCACATGTCAAGGACGAGGCATTCCAATACACGAAGCGTGATGTCAATTTCAATTCTATTGCCAGTGTCTGTATACTGAATTAAAACTTGTATCGGTTTTTCAGATCATTCGCTATAGGTTTTGAAATTCAATGTTTCAACGTTTTTAATTTTTGTTAGGCTGTATGAAATTTGGTCGTAGTCGCATTGTAGCTATAATGCATGCAGGTTTAAGTCTTGTTTTGGAAATAATTTATAATATTAATTACAACAAGATCTTTTTTAATCATATTTTTCATTTTTTTTGTTTGACGTAACATTACATGTATCAATTACTTTAAAAAAATGGTTGCCTGTAAAGTGGGTTTTACGGGCGAAAATTTTACGTGACAACGTCTTTTTCTCGGTAGAATATTTATTGATATGATTAATAATTATAATATAAATTGCACAAATTTTAACTATAGAAAATATATGTTGTTTACTAAAACATTGTACATGTGTCAAGTGATACGCGCGGCGGACCGATCATAGTTCGGTGACAGTTGACACATCGTTACGTTACCTTTTTCATATGTGACTCCGAGCCGCAACCTAATTTAAGACGTTGTCACGTCAAAAAATTACACTAACACCCGCAACACACTTTTTTAGCGCAGGTGTTAGGTTATTTTACATTTATTGAACCTTTATCTACTTCTGCCAATATTGTTTATAATCTTTATAAATGTCTACATGTGTAGCTGCATAATTTTATCGAGATTTGCCTTGACTTTGAGAAGCCTAGAAATAGATTTCCATCAATCACACAACTTATAATTTCATACAAAAAAAAAAAAAACATTTAGAGAATTTAAGTTATAGTTAATTATTAATAATTTTGTACCTAATTTAATAGTTTAATAGCTCTACTATTTTCTGCCTTATAAATATACTGAACTAAATACCACGCATTGTCTTTACAGCGTCTAAATAATGTTTATAGAGTTATTTTAATTTAAAACTTTTATTAATGTCATCATCTATTCAGGGAGGCCTGTCGGGAAGCCTGGGCTGGTTTACGCATGTCTCCCATCTTCGGTTGTATCTGCCCAAATACCCATATGAAGAAACGATGTGACCGCATCTTCGCCGTCGTCAACCACAACCCCTGCGTCGGTGAGTCTTACACGTGCTAGCTATGTGTTTTATTTTGAGTGAGAAATTACTTAGCCAGATCTAATATATATAATTTATAATATATTTAAATTAATAATACTGGTTAATTATAAGCTTCCATTCAGTAATGCTGAAATTCTTATAACAAAAGAAAAGGACGTAATTATATAATAGAGGCGGTTTGACCTTAACGCTGAGAGCTTCTCGAGTCGGACTATTTTTATTTTTAGCTTTTAGGACACGTATTTAAAGAAAATTTCGAAAATAAAATCATATTTAAGTAACTGTTGAATATTTGACTGAATTTAGAAATTTTAAGCAAATTTAAATATGCAATCGTTGTTTTGTAGGAACTCCTAAAAGTAAAGGAACCCTTATAGGATTACTCTATTTTCCATCAGTCCTCATCAAACTACATTTTCCAAATCACATGGAAAAATCAAGATAGAAATTTATATCCAAGTCCATAAGCGTTTATGTTTAATTTTTTGCATTTTGTATGAAAATCACCGCAAAGTCAAAATCTACTTCTTGGTAACTTAATGAAAATAAGATAGTACTTATAGTCACCATAGGTAAAAATCCAAAAATTCGAAATTCATATATACCGTAGAGTTAACTTTATCGACTCTTACACTATATTAATTGCATTTCATTAAGCTAGAGTTATAAAATTTGTCGAGAATTAAGAACATATAGTATATATTAAGCGCAGTTGAATACTCACAATCAGAAAATTTGTACGGAACCCTCGATTCGCGAGTAATGCTGCGAGCATTACTCGCCTGACTATAAATAAATAGTTTATATTGTGTACATGACATGTTACTGTATATATTTATATTATAAGCGTATTGGTCATACGTGAAAACTTCCAGGTCTTTATGTCCAGAATATTTAATTATATCTAAGTATATATTTTTTTAAAATAAAACATATATTACTACAAAGCTTTTAAACGCATTCCAATGACATTAAAATTCTAGAATACTCTCTTCTTACAAGTTACAAGAAAACCCTAATATTATCTATATTTTTGCAATGCCAACATTAACCTAGAAGAATAGCTTGCCACTGTAACAGACGGTTATAGAAATTATTTTACTACTAATATTTTGATATTCAAATTGAAGATATGTTTAGAAAATAAATATTTGATATATCTCAGCGTATACCCACTATTAGGTGACTTGCTATTTATAATGAGATATTAATATTTAAGGCTGTTTTTTAAATGAATAAAATGTTTTATTCTTTAGTATCAAAACATTTATTTCTTGCTTTTTTTATTTCGATGCATTAATGGAGGAGATTTTTTGTTTCATTGATTTGTTCCTTTCAAGTCATTTTCCCTTGTAGATCGTTTCCCCAAAGATCCCAGCCATCGCGTTTACTGTCATATGCTGCTATCCCGTGCCACAGTAACCTCAAAATCTTAAGCCTAAAAAGCCTTAATAATGTTTAAAATTCTTTATAATTTCATCACTTTATACCAAAAATCATCACATATATAGTGATATCATATAAACACTTGTCTGTACACTCTGTTTTATCACTTTGGCTATTTGGCTAAAAAATTTTGAAACATAACACAATTTAAATATGGCTGGACTTAAATTTGTGCTACTATGAAACCAACTAAATCTTTAAACCTCTAACTTAGTGGTCTAGTCTAGTCTAGTCGTAACTTTTTGCTGTTGCATTTATATAAATTAACTTTAAGACTATCTTTTTACTTCATAATAAGCACTTCACAAGGAAATTTAAAAAGTAAAAAGTTATATCCCTCTTCAAACAACCAGAGAAAGCTTCCATTCGATCCACGTCTCTTCCAATAAACATTGAGTAACTAAAATAGTGGTTATAACGAGGTAATATCGCGTCCAATAAAGCAACTTGATTCAATATACTGCGGAAAGTTTTATTCATTTCGTGTAATCCCCGCTGAGTTCTCATTGTTAAGTAGGGCTGGCCAATGATTTACTTTAATAGATAGTTTCGTTTTGACAAGGTAATAAGTGATGTATGATTCTTCTTCAAGTAAAGATGTAGGCTAAGTTTGTCGTTTAAGATGATTTAAAATTGAGCAGAGTCCAAAGTGTTTTTGCAATAAGTTCTCTCTTCCTACTAAGCTCCTACTACTAAGGTAGAAACTAAAAATGTTAATTATAATATTATAACAATATATCAATATATACATAAGCCAATCAGTATTTTAAAGTATAGATTGACACAAACAACTGAACAAATTTGTACGAAATTTGATATACAAATCAAATGCATACGAGACTTTTTAACTTAATTATTGTTGCAGTTTTATAGTTTTTATAAATTTTACTACTAAATTTTTAGATTATTCTATAATTAATATGTCACAGGCATAAGTAATGTTTATAAAGAAATCTTAAAATTTATTCAAAATATAAAGTTTTGGGTTTAAATTTTAGACTTTTATGGCATTATGCTAATAGACGATAAAAACTATTTTTTTTTTTCTTTTTTTTTCTTCAGCTTCACGCTTTATCCCGCATATTGCAGGGTAGGCAGAGGGAACTGCAGGAACCATTTGAACCTAGTGTTAAGACACTCCGTTGCTTAGTTCCTGCCTTCTCCGTCCCCACTTTCCGCCTTTTTCGAGGCATTGCGTGTTGAGTGGCGGAACTCAACGCCGCGCTTTGCCTAGTTGCCAGAGCGAAGAAAATGGGAATAGAAAAATCCATTTTCCCCGAGTGGGAATCGAACCCTCAAACCGTCGCGTTTACAGGCAGACGCTTACGCCTCTGTACCACGACGGTCCTCAAAAACTAAATGGGGAATAAAGAAACACAGTTTATTATCTCGTTTATGATTAAATACCAACAAAAGTTATATATTATATATTATTATTTAATTCAAAAATATTCAAAATTCTCTTCTCGTACAAAAATATAATTTTCGTTGGTACAAAACGTCGAAGTATCCGGTTTTAAACGTACTTTTAACCGCATTTTAATATTTCACTTGCATGCCCCTCCATACTAAATGTATAGAACCAATTAAAATTTTTTTGTTTGCGTTGGCGTGATCCGAGTATATTTTTCTTATAACATGTAACTTAGCATGCTATGACGTGCTCTGTGTTAAATACTTGGTATATATTTTCCTTAAAAAAGTGTAGAAATAAAATATTTAACTTTAGCTATATATTGTACAGAGAAATTATAATATTAGAGTAGTTAAACTTGAACATAACAGAATTTCTTAGAATTCCATAGAAAATTCGAACTCGCCAATTATTAAATGCTCATCGTATTATAGAGCTTTCCCTACAATACGATGGACATTCAAAAATTGCATTCAAAACTCAGAGCAGTGCCTAAGACTTGCGACCTTAAAGGTTTTTTTTTTAAATTAGCAATTATTGCTGGCTTTGACCATCTTTTACTTTACAAATTTAAAATTTAGCTTAATATAAAGTTTATAAATTTAAAATAAGGTGTCATAACTGGATAAGTACATATAGGATAGGTAAAGGTATAAATTAAACTAGATTGTGTTACAAATAAACTTTTTCATCAATGATGTAGAAACGACAATGTTTTTATAGCAAACCACACGTATTAAAAATGTATATATGACATGATATATTAAAGAAAACTAGTTATTCTACGTTAGTTTCAACCCTAATATCGCTAAGAGCCACCTAATCCGTTACGGAGATCTCAACTTCTCGCCCTTGCTAAGACCTTACTTCTGTAAATGAATCTTGATTCTTGTTTTAATAGTTTCTTTTATATTAGATGTATTGGCATTGACGTACATTTTTTCTTATTAATATCCTTTCTATTTCCCTCTTCCTAATGTAACGTCAATATTATAATTAAAGCATTAGTAAACGAATGAAAGTGAACTTTTATATAAAACTATAGCCAACATTGTATGTTTCTAGATAAACTTTCAAAAATCTTGAAATAAATTCCTACTTTTAGAAAAATCCAATGAAATTCAAATTTACTTTTAGAGGACATTCTGCTTGCATTCCCTTTAAATTCTTTTAAGCGATGAATTTTGTAAAATATCTTTTACAGTTATCGGGACATCGTGGTTAGAGTGACTTTTCAATTTAAAATACATACACATATATTGATTTTATGAAAGTTTTATCAAAAGTTTGTTATGAATATAATTATTAACTTATAAAATATATTTATTAATACCTTAGCTAGCAATTTCATTTACTTTTCTTAACACGTTAAATCTCGTTTTTACTGTGTGCGAAACCAGGCGACTGTCCAAAAGCTTTTTGTGTCAAATTTTGGATTTCAACGCTCAATAGTTACGTTTGTGCGTTTTCTATGTATCAATAAATAAAGAAAGAGTTTTATATTTTTATAATTACATGAAAAAACAAATTATTTTTCTTTTTAAATATGTCAACATAAATTTACGTAGATATATACTCTTAGCGTGGAGCGTAGAGGGATAGCAGGCTTGCCTCACAAAGTGTCGTGACTCGCCTCTTTGTAGGTTAAGAGCTGTCGAGCTAAACTTTGACTTGAGTGCGAGATTTGATGTAGGTATGGATAGTGAAACTTATAACGAAGCTTTTGTGTACTTTAGTATTATTGTAGGTAAAAGGCCAAGTATGACTTAGTTTTCGTTCGTTCCTTTATATTGTTTTGATAGAATCTTTACTACTGTAAGGAAAGATATAAGTGTTTAGTTCTTTTTATATGACGTTAAATTTAGAATATTTATTTGTTTTAGTATATATAACTACATATGAGTCGTGAGTTATGACCTCAATCGAGACAACATTTGTACACATGATATACATATATATGTACAAAATGAAAAACATAACACCTATACATTATTACTACAACCATATATTATTTCCGATCTTTTTTTTGGTTTGACATTCTTCTTTCAATAAAGGTAAACGTGTAATCAGTGTTTTTTTTTTTCTCTTATCGTACCGGAATGCAAGACAATGTTTTAAGTTGCTTAATCTAACACCTTATATTGTAATGTGAGGTCGTGGAAATAAAAATAAAAAAAATCATCAAGATGCACAATAGCCTGATGTTATGCTACTGAACCAAAAAGACTTCAAAATCTAATTATGTATTATTTAATCAGATATCCTTCCAACCATCAACTTTGCTATACCAAAGTCACCACCATTAAGCTATAAAGATATATAAAATTAAAAAAACATACATACATAGCTTCATGCTTTATTGCGAGCGGAGTAGTCAGAGAGAACGGAGCGCCAAACGCTATAACAACTCTATGAAACAAAGTTATACCAATATTTCCATTTTATATTAACTTATCAATTTTCGCCATTGTGCATAATTAACGCCGTTGAGTCTATTTCAATCAATCTAGATGAATGTTATGATAAACAACAACGTTACATTAATTTAATGCTTTGCGGCTGTAATACTAATATTAAATTCAAACTAATATGAAGTAGAATTTGTCTATGGGTTCGCATCCAAAATGAGTTTTTTTACCATTAGGTTGGACATAAAAGGTAGCAATAGATTAACGCTATAAAATTAGAATAAAGCTAAAATAAAAGTAATTTAAGATAGGGACAATTATTATGTATAGCAAAGATTAAGAGAGCTTCTTTTTCAGTTAATTACTTCGTATAATGTAAGTTCTTTTTTTATTATTTGCCTCAACATGTCAGTTTATCACCTAAGCTATCCCACGACAAATCAATAGATATAAATATAGGTAAAACCAAAATTATATTTGTAGCTTTTTTGTACAAAATATGTAATGGCGTTTTAACAGTAGACGTTTTTCCTATAAAAGAATTATTATTTTCATAAATTACAGAATATATTTCCTGAGATGCGTGAGGTTAAATGGAAACACGAGGATTTAAGGATCAGCTGGCTTAACAAACGTAATTTAAATCTGACGGTTGAATATCTCCATATTATAAAATAAAATGTAATAAAAGTCATACGTTTCAAAACAGACATATAAATGTTATGCTTAATATACTATATTAGATATTAAAAATGGTTTCAACATATAATTATATGTTTAATGGTCAGTTCAGTAGAGGACTGTCGTGGCGCAAAGGCGTCTGTCTGTAACGCCACGGTTTATGGATGTGGTTACCACTCTTGAAATATTAATTATTCTTGTTTTTTTTCTTAAGTAACGTAGGGATTAATATTATCAGAATATTTTAGAGCAAATAAATAAATAGTACAAATCCAATTACTTCATCTATTTTTTTTTTATTTTTCCGCACATATCAAGGTCGGAACCATGGTCGGGAATAGTTAAGACACTCCGTTAGTGTTAAAACACTCCATTCCGCACTTTCTGCCTTTCAATGTATAGCATGTTGAATGATAAAACTCAACGCCAAGTTTTCAGTTTCATTTGCCTTTTTTGCCAGAGTAAAGAAGATGAAAATATGCCCATCTAGGAATCTAAACTATAAATCGGCGCGCTTACTTGCAAGCACTGTGCTTCTGCACCACAATGATCCATTTAATACAAGCAAAGGCTCTTTTATAATTATTTTCATAACTTTATACCTCAGCAAGAGCTAAAATAGGATCTACTAAATAGGATCTAATATAGGTATCATTCAAAAATATATTTCAACTTATAATGAAACTGAACCAAAATCCATTTCACCTACAAACCAACGGATATTTTCCTCGCGAATAATCACAAGATACTCTAAATCCTGCATTAATTTACTTTCTTTTAAGCTGTCATTTGCATGAATGAAGTCAGAACTCTCGCTAAGGGGTCCATCCGCCCGGGCTTACCCGGAGCTGTCCTTCGAGCCATCACAGCATCCGGGTGTTTGTAACCGCCGAGTGAAACTTTAGATTTGATCAAATATTCATTATAATAAGAGTAACGAGGTTCCTCTCAAATTTGAAGTTTGGTTATTAACTAATTATATTATTCAGCAAATACCTCCAATATTGTATAATCATTTGTGAAGCCAAAGTTTATTCACGTATTAAATTTCGCATAAATTTAATTATGGGTGTATATGTATTTATTTACTAATTTTATACATCAATTTAGTAAATTTTATCTAAATATTAATATTCGAACTAATTTCTAACTTCTGCCAGACACATCCTAGCGTACATTACTAAAGAGAAGATAAAAAATATAGATTATATAGACTCATCACAATTAAGGATTGCAGCATCAGTCTTAATTATACGGGGGCCCATGGCAACCCTATCTTGCCGCAAAATTTCCGTATACATTTGTAAACATTTTCAGAAACGACGCAAAATAAAGTCCTTTGTTTGTTTTCCAACACACTCCAATTACTGTGTGATAAATATTTGATAATTTGAATGTACAGTATGAACATTATGTGAATGTTATGGTGAAAAATCTATTATTATCGTACTTAGGATGTCGTAAGGACGGAGGTTCGAATCAGCTACATTTAATTTATTTAATAAAATTAAGTAGTAGGTTGTACAAGAATACTTAAAAGAAATTGGACGTAACACAAATCAATAGAGTTAGTACGAGGCTATCTGACTGTAAGCGCAACGGTTGTGGGTTTGATTTAAACATTTCTACCACTAGCAGTTTCTTAAAAATTAAGCAAAAATCGTGTCTTAGTTTTTAATTTATTATACAATATTATGGAATTATATATATTATTATAATAATATATTAATTTAACATATGAGACTAACATAACTGGAGAGGACCGTCGTGGGGCACAGGCGTAAGCGTCTGCCTGTAAACGCGACGGTTTGTGGGTTCAATTCCCACTCGGGGAAGATGGATTTTTCTATTTCCATTTTCTTCGCTCTGGAAACTAGGCAAAACGCGGCGTTGCGTTCCTCCACTCAACACGCAATGCCTCGAAAAAGGCGAAAGACGGAGACGGTGAAGCTAAAAAAAAAGAAATGTTGTAATGTCATTTACTTTGAGAAACTTCTTCAAGTTGAAGCCGTTACAAGCAAAAGTTATAAAAGATGTTTAAATTATTTATCTGGTATAAAAAAATGATAAGTTCACTATATTACAAAACCAATTTCATTTATTTAATCAACATTCAAATTTTACTTTTGTATTTAAAAAATATAATCTTATGCAATAAAACAATATAAAGATAAGTTAATGGAAAGTAACATATATATAGTACATTTTGTACAAGCGGTATTTGGAAACCAAGTTAAAGTCCACGTTTTCTTTAAGTATTTTTCTATTCTTAATGTGAATTAACAGTTTGAAAGATACAAAACATTAATGGAAGGTTATTTTAAAAATATGGGAGAGTAATATTAACAAAAAATACTCTACTAATGTAATGAGAGCAAATACGCAGTTTCAATATCTGCAGTGAACCAAATAAAACCTACGCTATTCATTAATACATTTCCAGATCCTATGTACGTGTAAAACAAACAAAAATATATGTTTGGTTAGTATGGACTCACGAAGGATTTTTAATTAAAGCAGGCACACGTGTAATCGTTTGTATTTTATCCCGTATATAACAGAGCCAGGAAAATTTTCAGCACTTTCTAGTTTTCGCTCGAAATCGAAAGTTTGAGTGTTCATTGGCGTATTTCAACTGCGCGCTTTGTCTTATCAGAATGGGGACATCATTTTTTTTATTCTCACACGGAGTTCGTACCTACTACCTTTGCGTTCACTAAAACACCAAGCAATAATGTAAAGTTATAATGTTTGTAGTAGTGTTGTTTTCTTAGTTTAACACTTTTTAAGGATGGTAATATTAGAAATCTTTCAAAAGTCAAAAAGACAGAATTATTAGACTCGCTTGAAGAGCACGCAAATATTTTTCAAGCAAATCTAATTGGCTAACGTGTAGAATTTGTTTAATCAATTATCAATTGGAGGAGGAGGACCGTCGTGGCGCAGAGTTGTAAGCGTCTGCCTGTAAAAACACGACGGTTTGTGGGTTCGATTCCCACGCGGGGAAAATGGATTTTTCTATTTCCTTTTTCTTCGGTCGTACCGCCAACGGAGTGTCTTAACACTAGGTTCATATGGTTCCTGCAGTTCCCTCTGCCTACCCTGTAATATGCAGGATAAAGCGTGAAGCTATAAAAAAAATATATCAATTGAACTGTTCAAGTTTGAATATCGACTATTTTTTACTAATCCAATTTTTCGAGATCTTGAAAACGACACCAAAAGTAAAATTCTAGGCCAAACATTCATCTCTTTACGCTTCCACAGATAATATATAATTTGTACTAATACATCATAAGTATATTCCATGATAAAGCGACCAACTTATAAACTGTATCCTATAAAAAATAAATAGCGTACTCAATAGACACCTATCGAAACAAATAATAAAGAACTTTTTAAGTACTAACAAAGTCGAAATAATGTAAATAAATACTTAGTTTTCCTCATAAAAAAGTGAAAACAAAACTTCCCACTACCGACAAAGGTCAGCGTTCCTCCTCCTCACCAATAACATCAATCGAATATTAATTTAGAAGTCAAGAGTCGATACAGTAAAGAAACAAAAGAAAGGAAATCCATTCACTTTTCACGCCCTTTGTATGAAGGGCGCTTTGTGGGTTTCTATAGAAGGAAACCTTTTTGAAGATTTCTTTTCGCCTTTGACATAGCTTTTTCTTACTCCATGATTGCGTCAATAGTATTTCCAAATGTAATTTCGCTAAAAGCTCTAAATATAAGCTAATAATGTAGTTTGATATTAATGTTAGCACTAGGGTATTCTATTTATTAGGTAATTTCGTAGTAGTTTATTATGGTCTACAATAAATGATATGATGCCGTCGTGGCGCAACGATATAGCATCTTACTGTGGTTGTGAGTTCAATCCCCATTCGGCGAAATTAATTATTATTATGCTCTGGCTTTGTTAACAAGACAAAAGCGCAGCGTTTAACTTCGTCACTCAAAATAAAACGTTTTCTAAATTGAACAGAGATTGGGAAACGCCTCTAAACGCGTCTTAACACAAAGTTACCCTTTTTCAAGTCTTCTATATGTGGCATTAAGCTATTTTTTATTCTATATAAGATTTCACTAAGTTCACTTTGCCTACAACGAAAATTGCAGACAATGTATACAATTAATATTTAATATTTTTGATACTTTTAAATATGTCATTAGTGTACATAATTTCATTAATAAGTAAATTAATTAAATATACTTGCGCACCGTCGTAGTGCAGAGGTGCACCTGTAAATGTAATATGTGACAGTTGAGGGTTCGATTTCTATTTGAGGAGGGATGGATTATTTCATTTCCATTTTCCTTATGCTGGAAACTAGGCAAGCGCAACGTTGAGTACCACCACTCAATACGCAATGCATGGAAAGGCAAAAAAAGAACGGGGTTTCTTGACACTAGGTGCCCACGATTCCTTTGGTTCCCTCTGCCTACCCTACCTACAAGCGGGATAAAGCATGAATAATAAAAAAATGAAATACTTCACATATATGGAATTTAAACAATTAACGTTATTTTACTTTATAATAAATATTTTGTATTTGTTAAAAGCTTCATAAATTAACATATACATATATATATAGTATTTATAATATTTTATACTGGTTAGCAAATTTAATTCGCACGCCCGAAACTTTTCCAAATAAATTTCGTAGAAACTTCAACAAACGCAGTAAACACGCCCAAGCGAGTCCACATTAGTTTTAACAAAGCTATAGAGAACATTGGCCATACAATGAGTTTCGTTCAGGGTCGCTTTCAGGCGTGGGAAAGCACACAACTGTTCACAACTTGAAAACGAAATATCGACAACGTTCAAAAATACATTTTAAAGGATATCTTTAGGGAAACGTTCTAACTGGAATGTTCTTTTTAAATTGATTTATTATTAAATATATATAGAATATCTACAGTTATAAGATAATCTAAATATTAATATACAAGTGTAAATGACAAAGTATATTTCTCACTCAAAATTATTAATGAAGTTGTATGGGATCTTATTTAGCTTTTAGTGTTTAACACATAGGAACATGTGATTCGGTGTGAACTAACAATACTATAGCAATCTATGTGTATCAACTCAGTGAATCAATATTACAATGCCTTGCGGGACACCACAACACTTTACTACTTCTATACTTATTATTTTTAAACTATAATTAAATAATATTTTGTATAATTAATTTTTCGTAATTAACAAAAATAATAACATAATATTATCAAAATAACTACTAAGACAAACAACAATTCCAAACACCTCACCATAAAACGCTTTAAAGAGTACTAGACTCCTATATAGTCGTCAAAGTGTTCAATTAGTTCTGTTTTCTTTTATTTTTCATGTTTCTTTCTTACGTGCCTATTTTATTTATACACCGATTAGATGCCTAGGCCTTAGGAGAACTTAGATCACTACTTACCCACACAAGGCTGTAACGTTTGTGTTTCACGGACACTAAGCTTCTTTTTAGTGTACTCCTGACCTCACACACCGTACAAATGCCCGCAGTTACCTCAACTCTTGGCTTCACCTTCGGTAAATGGTCTGCGACTGCTACTGATAGAGCATAGTCGGCGGCGAACAAGCCCTAATTCTCACGTCTTCTCGTCTTCAATGGAACACGTTTATTGGACTGTCAATAATTTAACGATCATTGATTAAAACTTGCCATACATTTATTATTTATTTTGTTTACATATATTTTTATTTATTTCTGGAACGTAAAGCAAGGCAATCATTATGTCCAAGTAAGTCCGATAAGTGTGTTCTACTTCGCGGCATGGCACGGGGGCGGTTAGTGGATGTTGGTAACGTGGTTGTGGGGCAGCGGCGGCGTGGGGCGAATGTCCGCCGGCGGTGCGAGCGCTGTTCGAGCCGAAGCAGCCAGCGGCCCGCGGCCCCTCGCTAACCCGCTACGCGGCGCCCGACGGTACCATCTTGCTGCTCACGGAGAACGGGACGCGGCTGATGACCCGAGCTGCCGCCGCCAGCCTACTCCGCGCCGCCCTCCTCTCCCCGCGACCCCCTCGGCCCCGTCATGGTGAGCCGCCGCCGCACCTCTCTGTGTCTATCGGATTCCGTCGCCTATCGCACTGCACGCTTTGCTTCGTAAGGTAGGAGCGTTCTAGACAGGAATCAAGCTTACACTGTTCTTTAACTGAATAGAAAATCCCATTAGATGTGTTAAAGTTAAAAGTAAAAGTACATCTAAAGGTTCATTCTACATCGAACTACATCAGGTAAATGCAATAATCATTTTAGGTAATAGATCCGTAATTAAACCCGATAGAATTAGGAAACGTCATTAGTATTCATTTAAAATCGTTTAACCAAGTAATAATAATACTTCGCTCCTACTTTATGCCTGCATGCTTTAAATCTGCTGTTTTCCTTTTTTCCTTAGTTTTAAACCGCTTTAGACTTTCAAAGGAAGGAAAAGGCAATTAGTCCTTCTGACGCGTCCGCTTTGGAAGTCTAAAATGGATTTCCACTCTTAATTGGAGCATGATTGCATGTTTTCTCTTTGCATCTCCTATTTCTACGATCTCTATGGTTACTGCGCGGCATAAACTTGGCTTTGATGATCGTTCAGTATAATTGCCACTCAGGGAGGCTTGCTAATATAATCAGAAACGAAACTCGAAATTAACGCAACTTTACTTTTGCCCGTTTTATGTCGTACTTTTGTCGATATCGTTGTTTTTTTTGTCGTTTTTAATTCAGTAGGGTTTTATTATTGTGCCGAACCGGCCCTGCGCGATTGCGCTCAATTGAGAACCATCGCGCTTTGGACCGGTTGTCGCTTCCACAGCTAAGCGATACGGATGCAATTGCAGTAAAACTGATGTCCGACGGACGCACCGCTAATCGGAATGCAACGGGAGTGACGTCTTGGATTGGCGGTATGTCAATAACGCAGGACGGCAACCTGATCGCTCCGGATAAAATTATGACGCATATTCATCGATACGCCAGTCCGCACTACAATCCCCACGGACATCACTACCACCGCTGGAACCACGAGCCAGGGGGGAGTGAAGATCCCCTGTACGCAACCAAGACCGTCTACGGACCGGGATACATTGATGAGAACCGTACGTATATGTTTCATTATAGTGAAAGATATTAGCGACGAAGATGGTTTAACAAATCAAAAGAAAATTTAGATTATTAGGCAACCGATACAAATAGGTACACTTTCAACAGACAACTTAACCATAGATATCGTATTGACACTTCAGCTTCAAAATTTTGTACATTCCTAGAAAACCTCCAACAATTTCATTGAGAACACGGTGGTTCCCTTCTCATAGCACTTCCCAAGAGCCCACTTCTCATTCATACCCTGCGTGATTCATTTCAACCCCTGTGTACACGAGTAGCCCTATCACGACTGGATTTAGTGAAGTTTAGAACAGTAGATATGAAATTGCAGAGGGACGATATTAACAGTGTAATAACATGAGTAAAGCTTTGCGTAGTAAACACTTAGAAAAGTTTAATTTAGCGCTTTAGAAATCTTGAAATCTGCTTCCCTAATTCTGGTCCACCGTACAATAGAAGAATTAGTTTAAAAGGAGCAATTTACAAAAGGCGCTTAAACACGTCAATCTCCGCGGAGATTTGTCGCATACCACCGTCGATTTTATCAAGTTACATTATAATGGAAAACTGTTACGGTAAGTTTATAACCGATATCACACCCCAACAAGTGTCGTAAGTTGTTATCAAAATGTCATTTAAATAACTATCATACTTTTTCCTTGGCATGTGAGTTCTGATATTGCTTGGTACTAAATTGTATCCATGGTTCCATACAAAATCACTCATCTGAAACTTTGAGTTTATATGAAAATTTTGGCTCACGTTATATTCACATACAAATATAAATATATCATTTTTTATGACACTGTAATTAATATTTTTCTTAAGCATGAGTATATGAGAGTATTAACCCCACTAGTACTTTGTATTATGATTTAATAAGGGCTTTTTTGTTGAAGTTATCTTTAAGTTTGTCCCATTTTTTTACGTTTGTCCACAACATTTTTTTAATAATTTGAAGTATTATTATCGAAAATTAATATATATAAAAATACAAAACACAGTACGAGTATTTAAAACAAGTTAAAGGTAAATTATACTTAAAAACACTCGTGTCATTTCGTCTTAAAAACCAAACAATAAAGAAGTGATTTTGTAAAAACAAAAATATCTAAAAAGTAATAAAAATGTGTGACAATAAAAATAAAATTCTAAAGATTACACGTATAATTATTTTTAAATGTTTAATACTAATATAATTTTATTATATCCACACTTACTTATACACTAGACAGTATATTTTGTATATAATAAATATATTTTCCCAAATTAATATGCAAATGTAATTACACAATAAAATCAATTCCTTCCAATAAAGACTCATATATAACGTCAAAAGAGGTACCACGTAGCACTCAAACCCTAATAAAAAAATGAGTGCATCACCTCCATGCTGATGCTACTAAAATACTACGGATGGTGATTAAAAATAAAATATACGCGAAAATAAAAATAAAAATAATTAAAATAAAAAATATAAAAATAGATTAATATTTAATTTTGTGTGTATCTTATATTGTGACATATTAGACATATTGTGTCTAAAAACAAAAAGAACACAAACACATATACACAAACCCACACTAAAACCAAGCACTACCAACAGAGAGGATTGCCAAAGAGAACGGTAAACCAGGTGATGACAAAGTGGCACTACAATCGACGTGCCACGTGGCGCTCGACACCTGTATAAAGGACAGTGAGTGCGTGACATCACTCACGCCGGTGCTACAGAAGTGTCACGCGACGGACTGTGACCGAGAGGGCTGTATGGCGGCGTTGAGGGGCTTTTACAGGAAATCTGGCGTTCATTGGAATACTGAAATCGCTTTTTGTCTTTGCAAGTAAGTTTCATTACGAGTGTAAGTTACTTGATATCTTTTAGTACCGTTACATAGCGTAACGGGAAACATGACGGTTGTGGGTTCGCATCCAACTCGAGGAAAATGAATTATTCAGTTCCTCGCTCTGGTTATGTGACAAAATGAGGCGTTGAGTAAAGCCACTTACAGTCTCAAAATTGGGAAGAAAATGGGGAACAGAGTTTGAGTGTTTTAACACTATATTCGCTTTGCCTACACTGCTATATAAGGGATATTGCGTAAATCAATAATTTTTTGTTTTGTATTTATGTCTATAGTATATAAAATTGTTATATGTAAAGTATTGGACGCTTGATGCTGATGCTTAGGGTATATTTACGATTTAATTTCCACATATCTTTATAATTTCTTTACGCCATCATGTTAGCAAATATAAAATATAATAGATCAAAAATACAACCTGTTCAAAATAAAAAAGAAGAATAATGAGAGAAAATAGCATTAAAACAAACAAAATAATTTTATATAACATTAACAATTTACAGGAAAACTGACAACAAGGAGGACTCCTGCATGAACGCACAGGAGCGCTTGCATCCGTCGTGCGCACAGCGGCCGCCCGTCGGCTCGCCTCTCCCCGCCTGCCACACACTTGCTCACGCCTGTAGAGAAGAACCTGAGTGCAGGTATAGTTAAAAAATACTTAAAATAATCTATTTATTGTACTTAAAATTTGTCTTCTTCTTCTTTTTAATTATGGCGTTTCGTGCGTGCCAGTTCACTTCGCCAATGTCACGTTGAATGGAGAACACACAATGGAGAATGTACGGAAAAAAAGAGATATCATTACACATTTCAAGAATGCACGTTACTTGAAATGTATATAGTTAGAAATTTCTTTAAAAGTAATAGGTAAATTTTATATATAATTAATAAATTTCTTTAAAAGGAATAGTAAAATAAAAGAGGGTAGAGGTAGGGTAGGCAAAGGCTATAATAAAGTAAAGAAGGTAATATTAGTCGATCGGAGCTATCGTTGCAACGGTCCATATTGGAAGGAAACTACTAATATTGTCCTTAGGTAATTTAGGTTATTTATTCCAATTCCATGGAATCTCTGTAGGTATTCTTTCAAACCCTATGCTCGAAGTGGATTTCGATAATGTTCTTTATATATAACTCTAAGCGGTTCTGATTTCTATATCTATATTAATTATTATAAATTTTAAAATTTATTACAATACTGCTTCTATTTTATATTTTTCTCGTACGCCGTGTTTTGTTTGCATCTGACAAAAAACTTAAACAGAAAAAAATACATAGTACAGTGCAAAAAAGAAAGATAACTAAGAATATTTAAGATAAATATGTATAATATACTAACACATATTTTCTGCGTTATATGTACACAAACATACTTTCTGGAAGTAATATATTACTAGAACTGTATTTACAATAAAATATTTGTATATAAATAAGTGTTAGTAGGTAAATTGATTTATTTTCTGTAATAAAACTTTTTTTAGTATCTAATCAACCCGTAAATATATGTTTACCATAAAGCTTTAAGAAAAGTGCTTTTATTTAGTTTGTTAACTGTAAAATCGAATCTGAAAGACTTGTTTTCAAGAGTTAATCTACTTTGGAATTATTCGATTTACACTTTAGTCGCTTCGCTGTAATGCATGCATGAATATTTAAACAGTTGGTACGCTATATAATGAAACCATTGGTATTATATATATATATATATATATATATATATATATATATATATATATATATATATATATATATATATATATATATATATATATATATATATATATATATATATATATATATATATATATATATATATATATATATATATATATATATATATATATATATATATATATATATATATATATATATATATATATATATATATATATATATATATATATTCCTCTGAATTAGTTCAGATAAACGAACAGGTTATATAATAACTTTCCTTTCGTCTGAGTAAACTGAAATCAGACCCGTTAAAAAGTATCTTTTCATTACCACAAAGGAAGGTAATAAAATGCAGGAAAACGAAAATGCAATCACTATGGCGGTCGTTGCTGGAGCATTCGTTACGCTAACGGCCATTTACGGCTAGTGTTGGTTTCCTTGAATAAATAACCAATATCACGTGGTTGAAATAAAAGTTAAAAAATATATAATTAGACCCACACTCTCAGTTTTACCCGCTTCATTAAAGGGAATCCCGTTCGTTATAAAATTATTAAATTTTCTCGAACTTATTCGAACACCCTGTATATTATTAAAGCACTTTCAGACATCACACATATATTTTTCTTAAAAACGATAATTTTATATGAAATATTTTTGTAACAAAATATATTATTGAACACTTGTATGTTAAGGATGGTTCTGTAATCATTCTTTTGTACTAAATACTTTTTGACTAAATATCCTATTCACTTCCCTTATTTAGCTGTCTTCTCTTCCATTCTATCCTGTGCTGTCCCGTCCCGTTCCATCGCGTTCCGTTCCGCCTTTTCCGTCGGTTAGAAACTATTTTCTATAAACTGTCCATAGATTGACTATACAGTATATCAAAATTCGATTCAGCGGTTACTTACATCGCTTTTATAATAAGAAGAGATTATAGTGCTCGACAAAAAAAATACCAATTGGTATTAAGGTTTCCACCACAGTCTGCTTTATATTCACAAGTGGAGTACTTTTTGAACATAAACTGAATAATTATTATTTTTCTACGTAGAATATGAAATAATTATGATTATTGAAATATTTTTTTTTGTAGCTTCACGCTTTTATCCCGCACATGGCAGGGTAGGCAGAGGGAACTGCAGGAACCATACGAACCTAGTGTTAAGACACTCCGTTACTTAGTCCCTGCTTACTCCGTCCCCGCTTTCCGCCGTTTTCGAGGCATTGCGTGTTGAGTGGCGGAACTCAACGCCGCGCTTTGCCTTAGTTGCCAGAGCGAGGAAAATGGAAATAGAAAAATCCATCTTCCCCGACTGGGGATCGAACCCAGAAACCGTCGCGTTAGTCGCGTTACAGGCAGACGTTGCGCCTCTGCGCCACGACGGTCCTCTTAATAATATTATAAATATATCTATAGATTAAATTAACTTTTTATAATGTTAAATAGATATAAAAATTTAAAAATAAAATATATACTTTTATATACAATGTCATTCAATAGTAGATCAAAACAAAAGACTACTACCGCCATTAGTATAAGAAGTGAAATAAATAAAGCATATAGAAACCGAAATGCAATCGCATTTACGAGGGCCCTTACAGTATTACCGGGTGCATTCAACGTATAACCTAACTGCATTAGGCTGCATTCACATACGTATGTGGCACAATTAAATGAACAGGTTTTATTGTTTTATGGTTTGTCGTTTTTTTTTTAAAATAGCTATATTTTTTCAGCTTTGCGCTATATCCTGCATATAGCAGGGTAAGCAGCAGCGTCTAGTGTTAAAACACTCCATTTTCGGTTTTCAACCTTTTTTTTATAATATATTTCGTGTTAAATTGCAGAACTCTGTGGCAAAACTATTTATGACAAAATTGCATAAATGAATGCAATTTTGGTACCCGAGTAATTTAAAATTAAAATTTAATATTACATATTACCAGTCAAAGTTTATTCTTTCCAAAACTACGTTAATAATATTAATTTTGAATCACATATAAATGTCATTCTCAAAAGAGTGTCCGAGGAGCTAATGTGTAGTTAAATTGATAAGTTATATATAAGAAAAAGGTCTGTGTAATATAATATATATAATAAGTCACTTGCTTGCATTTACATGATATAAATTTAAAGAAAATCAAAATATTTTTATTATATACATTTTATAATTTAATAAATAAATATTTACGTACATATAATGTCAAAAATACAAATATTGCTGTTGTAATTCATATAATTAAAAATCTGAATTAATAATTAAATAATTATGATTAATAATTAATATAAATTATAACAATTATTTTGAAAATAATTCATTAACCTCTTCATACGTGCTCTCCGGGAAGTCCTCATGCTTTTTACATGACATTCCTTCAGTATATTTTTTTTTATTTAAAAATAATTTACTCTACAGACACTTGGTCCGTACCCCTTTTTAACTTATACTATATTTTCTTATCACAAATATTGATTATATTAATATATAATATATAGAATAATATTTATCATAATGAACATCTAATAATCTTTATATTTTTTTTATATTTAATATTCTAAGTAATATTAAATATCAACTAAGGCTAAGGCTGATAAGCGAATTACACAAGTTCATACATTTAATTTCTGGCGTTACAAATAAAATTAAATTATATAATAAATTAGGATCCCTTGATGGTGGGGTCACACAATAATGACAAAAAATAAGCTTTGATGCGACTTATATCTTAAATATTAGGGCATGTCCGCTATAATGGAAGTTGTGACCGCTGCGTTCCTGTCTTTCATGGCCATCTTCAAGTTGTACTCCACAATTCTTTTAGTTGTTGCACCCGTCGCATTGCGAATTAGTCTTGTGACTTAATCGTCTGTACCTTCGCTATAGTAGGTTCAGCTGTTGGTGTGTCGCGATATTGCTACGACTGCATGTGCATACACTATCATGTAGCTTGGCCGATATGCTGTTAATGACAACGACAGTCTCGCTGGTCAGGCCCTGAGCCTCATGAATCGTCAGCACCTTCGAACATGTTTCTTCTCCCCATCCCTGGCTAGTCAGAGATTCTTTTTCTTCATGGTATAGGGTGTTTTTAAGATCCCCGGACACTGGCATCAGCTTGATGCTTTTTTGTAAAAAGGGAATGTATTACCCTTTTTGAAGAATATATGCCAGGATATACTTCTCGTAAAGTGTAGGCAATAACCCTCTAATTTATGTGAATTTCTTCACTTAATGTTTTTTCTACATTTTATATGTAAGTTATATTAACAATAATATTATATATATTTGGTTATTATCATTACATTTTAAAGCTAAAACACAAAAGAAAAGTACAATATAGTTTAAATCTCATAATATAATATAAAACTGAAATGTGCGGTGAACCTTAGTTTATTAAATAAAACAGACCGGTAGCGAAACGGAGCAGTCTAAATTAAATAGAAACGATCGAACGAAGAACGAATGTACAGAAAGACTGTAAATACACTTGAGAGGCGAAATAATAAGCCAGCCAATTACTTAGCAGTCCAGACTCTAGTTGAAAATCAAAAGATGGTAGATTTAATTTTCATTTTATATCTTTAAATTAGGCTTTTGATGAAACAATTTCTTCATATATGTGTAT
The DNA here is from genome assembly GCA_037178615.1 of Dione vanillae. Taxonomy (NCBI): domain Eukaryota; kingdom Metazoa; phylum Arthropoda; class Insecta; order Lepidoptera; family Nymphalidae; genus Dione; species Dione vanillae. The sequence continues at coordinate 3,669,899 of JAZFAU010000261.1, forward strand.
ATATATGTGTATATATATATATATATATATATATATATATATATATATATATATATATATATATATATATATATATATATATATATATATATATATATATATATATATATATATATATATATATATATATATATATATATATATATATATATATATATATATATATATATATATATATATATATATATATATATATATATATATATATATATATATATATATATATATATATATATATATATATATATATATATATTTCTCTCCATCTATCATGATCAAAAATGTAATGCCATTTTTTAATGATACCATACTAAATATTAAGCTATTATGCTTTGAAATAAGATTAACGCTTAAATTAGCACGACATTGTATAGAAGCTAAACATTAAATGTTTCATTTACCGGAAAATTACAAAGCTCCGAAACACCTGATCTTTTTCATGTCGTGCTATTTTTACTTTGATTTACCTATTTTTTTACCTAAATTATATTTCTGATGGCTATTTAATCTTTATTTATTTATATATCTGTTAAACTTAACCGCTTATTTTACCGAAGATTATGTTAACATTGTAGATACGTACAGAGTATATAATGGACATATATTGCAGAAATTCATAAAAAATAACTTGATATAAACAGTAAATAACTTAAAAATAAAAAGTGTTAATTATTCCAAAAATTTCCCAAAAAATAACTCGTCAGCTGGCAACGTGAATGCTCCTTCAAATAGTTATCAGCCGACCGCAGACCCATAATTGACTGTTGTCTAAACCTCAATACCGTTATAACTAAGCGTGAAGCATCTATATTTGCGGTTGCTTACTGTACATGACATTTGTCCATGAAGTGTCTTACATGACTTATGAGCGTTGCTATAATTTTCCAATAGGCGCAAAATCAATTTCTTGCTATTTTCATCCAATGACAGTCTTATAATAAATGTGGCTCCCCATCTCTAAATTTTTTTTTCAATATCAGTCTACTTCCGTTTCCGAGGGCCGTCGTGGCGCAAAGGTGTAAACGTCTGCCTGTAAACGCGACGGTTTGTGGGTTCGATTCCCGCTCAGGGAAGATGGATTTTTCTATTTCCATTTTCTTCGCTCTGGAAACTAGGCAAGCGCGAGCAGAAAAGAAAGTAGGAACTAAGCAACGGAGTGTCTTAACACTAGGTTCATATAGTTCCTGCAGTTCCCTCTGCCTACCCTGCAATATGCGAAATAAACCGTGAAGCTAAAAAAAAAGGAAATCTACTTCTTCTTCTTTTTATTTATGGCGTTTCGAGCTAGTTGAGCACAATTAACTTCGCCAATGACACTTTGAATGGAACACACAAAGATGAATAAAAAAAAGAAAGGTAAAAATAATATAGCATTACTCAAAAGAGGAATGCATTATATCAATCTATAGTAATTTTATAATGGCATAGGTCACTGTAACATATACAATTTTTGTGTCAGCTACTAAGCACTGCAAGCTGCTAGATTTTAATAAAATTAATTTTGTAACGGGACAACCAGATTCAATGAACCATATTTGTGTCTTAAAAATAATCAAGGAAGCAGAGAATACATTTTGAGAGAACATCTACATATATTACCATATTGATAGTTTATATATATGTACGTCCGCTCCAACCATAAGTTAATGTATACACTAATGAACACCCGTACTTCAGAGGATGTGCTGAGGAATTGTTATTCTAGTCCCACTTAGACAGAGCTTGAAATTCAAAAAGTAGTCATCTGAACTAAATACGTTACAAATAACTAAAACGATATTCTTCATTAAACGTGCTAATCACAAGAACAAAGGCTTACAACTAAAAAAATATATAAATTACTTAAATGTGTTTAATTAAATAATTTAAAATTGTTCTTGCTCGCACCTGAATAATTAAGACCTATATTAAATATAGCATTTAAATATATATTAAATAAGATATAACGTAGAGCAAATATTTGGAAGCGTATTTCCACCGGCAAAGCGGATTGATAGAGCGTCCAATCAATTTGCAGTTGACCGCAATGAGACTGCCTGCGGTCCCTTGTTTCTAGTTTTCAATTTCGCCGTTTAATTTTTCGCCTCTTGTGCAATTGCGAATTACGGAAACGATGTTTTTATATACTAGAGTTGTTTTTGTATGAAATTCCTATTAAAGACAGTATTTTTAATATATAATTATATATTTTGTGTAGTAAAAAATAACGGTAAAAAGAAAAGTTATGTTTCATAGTTATTCGAGATATATTATGTATATATTTTACGTTTTTTTTAATTATAAATAAGACTAGAGAAGAAACATTTATCACAATAATCTTACTTATCATTCTTCAAAATCGATATTGAAGTCAATGCCTGATTTGTATTCATATGACTGTAATTTTATTAGAATGAAAATACAGAAAAAATAGTATTCTTGACGAAGCTTTTAAATTATGAAATTCCATAGAGAAATATATATATGTTATCACTGCCAACAATGTTATACTGGTTTAATATGTTTTACATACTATATATGTACGTGATATATAGATAGAACACACGGCAACTGTTTGCTTTGTAAATTAATCAGCGTCTTCCCTCGTACGGTATCACGTGTGCCTCGCATGCCAAAATATTTGTATCTTGTAACCTATTTTCGTATAGAGTCTGAAAATGTTAAATTTTCGAGAGGGTGGACTATTTTATTTATTTATGTATATCTATATTTTTAACAAATAGTTAAATAAATATATCTGTATTTTTGATAAATATTACTATGTAAAAACAATAATAGTATATGAATGATTTTAAAAAATTTCGTCTCTTAGTTCATCTGCTTGTACACACAAATCTTTGGTGTACTGAACTGTATGGATTCGAATAAAAGTTCAAACCATCATCAGTCCAGCTCAACAAAATGAGATAAAAAAAATAATAGAAAAATGAGATAAAAATTTTTAATAGAAATTTAAAATTATAGAACGCAAGTTATTGAGCGTGTTTGACATTTATTATGAAATATAGTATTCCTTCCAAAAAAATAGATAAACTTTTGATATTAAAATTATTTCTTATTATCAACTCATTTTAAACGTAAAGTCCAAATTCCCAAACCATTAATTCCGAGCTATATTGACAGCAACGTAAACATTTTACCAGGATTCGTCTAGAAAACTACGAGCAATGGTGCGCTGTTGATGCCGTAACTCAAGGCTGCGCTGGCTCCCCTGCAGCTTGCAGAGCAGCAGTGGTTGCAGTATTAGGAACCCAGCTTCGAGCTGCCTGTGCCTGTCGGGGGACCGACTTCGCTCAACTCTACGATTGTCTTGGCTGGCAAAGGCTTTTGTGGCTTAATCCTTGCGTCGGTAAGGAACTTGTATTAAAGAAAATGTCTATTTTTATGATTTTAAAGTGTTAATCTACACGGCGGTTAGTAAAAATGCGCCGCTGCGTTTCAAATTTTTATATGTTTTCTTTAAGTATTATAATATAGTCAAAAGCATTTCAATGCCATATACGTAGAGCATTGACAGTGTAAAAAAAATGATATTCTAGAATATTCAATCCGCTTCGATCACGTTTAATTACGTTTAAAGGCGTAACCTGTCTATTAATTTACAAAAATACAATTTAGGCAACACCCATCATGCGCTCTTTTGTCGTGAAATGTTTATTTTTTTGTATACAATATATTTACCACAAAAAGCATAGTAATATTATTCTAAATGATATATTATATAATTATTTTCAGTTGAATCTCAAAGCGATTACCATGTGAAGACGTACGGGTCGCTGCTAACTACGACTCCCTTCGACAATGGTATCAGGTATATCACGCTGCCTCCCGAACCGCCGATCCATCACCGGACTACAACCCATCACCACCGTCATACAACTCAGCATGAAGTGTCTCAAGTGGATGTGATGCAGGTATATTAAATATTTAATTAAAAATAAATGTTATATAGGATTTCAAATCGATTCGCGTACACACGACGCTTGTGTTTGATTTCCACATGATTATTTTCTTTGCTTTCTCTAGAAGACAAAGCTCAGCGTTTATTTCGGCTGCGAAAAACACAATGTCTTGTAAATGGAGAAATAGATTTTCTTACATTCTACCTTCTTATATGTGAAGAAGCGCGTGAAGCTATTATTTATCTAATATAGTGATTCATGAATGACGTTTGTTACAAGAAAAAGCCGTAAAAGTATTAATATATTTTTAAATACATATATTAATTTTATTTACTTATGTAATATTCATATTAAAACACAAAATCTGATTATTAAAATACTTATGTAACCAAAATTATAAAAAAATTAACGAAATTATTATTTGACCATATATTTACAGGAGAACCGAGAAGAGCTAAGCCCAATAACAACAATGTCAGAACAGACAGTTGGTCCGAACGAAGTGGCCCAAATATCAGAACCAGTCTTAGAAACCAATACAACAACAACACCAGCAACAACCACAAGCACGACCACGACAACAACAACGACTACAACAACAACAACCACGACAACCACCCCCCGTCCGACCACCACGCTGGAACCTACGAAGTACTGTATAGTAAAGAAACCGGAAAGTGATGATCAGGCGCAGTATATAAAGATGGGAGAAACGAGACGAGTGAGTTTGTATCTGTGGATATCGATTTGATTATGAATATATTTGCAATGTCATGGAGGATAGAATATCGATTTCATACTTATGTGTTTAATTAATCTTTTATTTAATCTACTCGTAAATATTTTGTTTTATAAAATATACGTTACTACTTTAACCGCATATAAGCTCGCTTTAAACCTATTCCTGGTCAGTCGTTTGTAAGATCGAAATACTTATTGAGTTTGTGATGGTGACTTTTCGGTATATTTGTTTCCCATGAAACTGTAAGTTCTGCCAGCAGTATGCAGTACTATGCGGTAATATCTGGTCTGGATGACGAAACACAAATATCCTCAGGGATTCTATACTGTTTCGAATACGTCTCCATCACAAGTGTCCAATCAGGAGCTGAATCTAATAAAGAGAAAAGCTTTTGTGTAGTTTTTTTATAAGAACCTTCTTTCACAAACTCTATTCTCTTGTTACTGAAAGACTAACGGCTTCAGGTATGATTTCTAGTACTTTGTCATGGCGTCGCGAGTATTGACCACTATCCAAGAGTACCCTACACCTCACCAGCATATGTTTAGCTGTCGCCACTGCCTCTCTACAGATTTAGCAAGATTTATCAGTAGCTTTACCCCATCTTACTAAATTACTTTGATCTGGAAGAGTCATTTGGAACTCATTTAGGTAGAATTTTAAAAGTGCTGGAGACCAGTCGTAAATTAGGCAGCGTCTTTTTAAAGCTAAAGGGATACAGAATTCTCCTATAGTTAGTTAGCCACTCATTTTGCATTTCTAAGCCCATTGCATGCACCTTATACTTATCGTTCTCGTCTTGCCGAATAAAAGATTTTATTATGTCTGTGTCTTAGACTTTCCTCTTTGATCCTAACCCTACTTTACAAAATTGTGCTCCTATCATAAATTGCTTATGGCATTTAAGTCTTGACTCGAGCTCTGGGACACTTCTGTCTCTTGGAAGTAAGGTAACAATCTCATCCCGTGATTTTCCCAAAATATGTGTTTTGGCGACTCTTAGTTGTTTATAGAGCTCCGATGGTTTCTTTAATCTCAAGCTAAAATTATTTTTGTCTCTAAATAAGGTTAAGGTGTCCGCCGAATGCGCTAGCCCAAGCCAAAACTTCAGCATCTTTATGACGCTTGCATCTAACTTTGCCAAGAGAGATTTATTAAAATCTTATACAAGGAAAGGCCAATTCAGACCTGATGTTAGAAAATTGTTGTAAATCCAAGCTTCCTTATAGGTTGATGGTCTACCTTTTCAAGATCGGCGTTTGCAATCTATTTTCTTACCGAGAAATTTAAAAGGTGCCGCCTCGGAAACTACAGCAATGCTTTCACCGCTAATTTTAAGTCCCAGATCGCATGAAGTGTATTTTGTGTTTCGTCTTCCCAGACATAGACAGTGACACTTACTAGGTTTTGTCCTCATTCCTTTTGTCTACGCACAAAACTCGTCTATTTCATCCAATAACAGCTGGCATTGCTTTGGGTTCCTAGTCAGTATTGCGAGATCGTCCGCAAAAGCAAGAATGGATTCCGTGTATTTGTTATTGAACTTAAACCGATAACCCCATTTTTTCTCGTGTTTTATTAGAATATCTAGTAAAATATTAATAACGATATTAAATATTATTGGGGATAAACTACAACAGTGAAAACGACCTACTCTATAGTCTAAAGGTCTTCAATGACCGTCTTTTGAGGTTATAACGAATTTTATTTTGGATATTATGACGCGATTATGTTGCTTACTATCGTACTTACTTACTATCGTAAAATTATACCATTTTAAATCGAACATCAATAGGTCGTGTTGTACTGATCCAAACGCGTTTTATATATCTATCCAACATACCGTAACTTGTCTCTCACACGTTCTGGCGTCTTTTAAGCTAGCAGTTAACAAACTATTATGCTCCAGGCATCCAGAAATTCCGGGTAGAAACCTTTTCTGGTAATTCGGCTTGAAGTAATTATTGCTAATCATGAAATGGATCATTTTCGTCTGAAGTATTGAGAAAACGATTTTATCATTATTTATTTTATCATTTATTATTTATAAAGTATTGGTAAGCGCAATCGGTCTAATAGTAATAATTTGGAGGTGGATACATGTCATTAAAATATGTAGTCGTAAATAGTTTTTTGGAAAGTTTCTACTTGTAAGTCTAACTTCTGTTTCGAGCCCCGATGCCCTAACAGGACCGCTACTTGATCGTCGTGTACTTTCCATGTCTATTTTTTAATATTAGGAATGCTAAAACGTGTCCTGGTTACTGTGGACTCCTGATATTTTTCATTCTATGGCTCATCGTGGGATATATGAGGGTCAACTCTATCCGCAGTGATAGTCAAAGACGACTGTCGCGCTTCAACACCATCAGGTGTTTTAAAATGTTTAATATACAAGGCTCTTCTCTTGTAATTTTTCCCGCACGTGTGGCTTTTGAAGTCCGTAGTCGTATTCGGACTGTCCCAGGGGTATTTTTTTTTCTATTAATATTATATTAATAGAAAACGCTCCTTGAATAGAACTTCAACATATACTTTTAAAATAATGAGTAAAATCACAATTGGTGATATCTTGCCTTAAGTTCAACCTCATATTCTTTCTCATAATATCTTCTAAGAGGTGAAGCAAAGCTTTAGCTCTAAAGCTAAGCTTTCTTGTTTGTTTTCCAGCTGTACCGGTCAGCGGAGCTCGCTGAATGCACCGACTTATGTGTATGCGAGGCGTCTCTACAAGTGTCATGTAAGGTGGCATGCGTACCGCGCGCGCCGTGCTCGTCCCGCCTCGCGCACTACTCGCACGCGGCGCCCGCGTACCAGGCGTATAGGGGACGCTGCTATTGCTACTCTGGATCGTTTATTTGTATGAGACCTAATCCTGGTGAGTTCTGTTAGATTTTTTCTTTCATATTCACGCTTTATTCCGCACATGACAGGGTAGGCAGAGGGAACTGGAGGAACCATATAAACCTTATGTTAAGACACTCCGATACTCAGTCCCTGCTCTGTGCCTTTTTCGATGCATTGCGTGTTGAGTGTCAGAACTCAACGCCGCGCTTTGCCTACTTTCCCAAGCGAAGAAAATGGAAATAAATAAATCCATGTTCCCAGGTGGGAATCGAACCCAGAAACCGACGCGTTTACAGGTAGACGCTACCACTCCCACTCAGAGAAGATGGAGTTTTTATTTCTATTTTCTTCGCTCTGGCAACTAGGCAAAGCGTAGCGTGGTTGACCACTCACGCAATGCCATGAAAAAAGACGAAAAACAGAGAACATAGTGTCTTAACACTAGGTTCTCACGGTTCCTGCGCTTTCCTCTGCCTACCCTGCCTGATAAAACGTAAAGCAAAAATATCGAAAAAAATTAGTAAAAGTTATAGACAAAACCTTTTTTATAAAGGAAAAATTGTAGTCTATATTTACTATATTTCAAAATTGAGTCGCCGATCAAAAAATGCAAACGTTATTTTCAAAAACAATTAAATATCTATAAAGTCTCAATAACTACTCTTAAATGAATAAAATCCTCAATAACTACTCTTAAATGAATAAATTTTAGGAGAATACAAGCTCCCAGAAGGCGTTTACTTGTTGCTGGGCTTCAGCGCTGTGGACGAGGCATTACTACGGCCGCACACCGGCCTCGGCGCGGAGGACGCGGTACGGCTACTACAGCAGTACCTGCATTATGTTCATCATGGAGAGGTAAATTTAATATCACTTAATATTAAAGTTGACCAAGGAGTCCGAAGATCCAGACCCGTCTTTATGATGCTTAATGGAGAGGCATTCCGGCATCTTTTGGCTGACAATGATGATAAATTAATATCGTGTTAAATTGACGAATAGGTTTATATATTGAATTCGTAGATTTTCCTTAAAAATGTCGTAAATAGCAAATTTTATTATTTTTAATATATAATATGGACACTAAACAAAGAAATTTGCGTTATAATGCCATCAAAGTTAAGTCCTTGTATAAATAAGCAAATATCATTGCTTATTTTAACAGTTTTTTAAATTAATTAGTATTTTAGTAATAAGTATGTATATAGGTATCAGTGACCAAATAGTGGAGGATAAAACAATTCGTATTCCGAATGGAAATCAAACCTATTGAGATGACCTCCTGTCTTTTTTACAGTCGCTGCGCCAAGACGGCCTTGTAACAGTAATTACGACTTCTTATATTGTTTCAGACAAACTGTACTCTTACTTTATTTAATATAAGCAATGAGAACGTTATCATATCAGCCAGCGTCCCGCCTAAAGAACAAGACGCTCTCAAAGAGGCAGGGGAAGGGTTGCTCGATAGAGAAAAGGTACTTTATGATACACATGTACACTTTTATTTTGACGTGACAACGTCTTAAATTAGGTTGCGGCTCGGAGTCACTCATGAAAAAGTGTAACGCCCGGTAACGTTACGATGCGTCACCGAACTATGATCGGTCCGCCGCGCGTATCACTTGACACGTGATAGACTTGAGTTTCGCAAGACACTTTACAGCAGAAACACTTCTTTTCATTTCATATTTCTCCTATCATCGTCCTATCCTCAACAAAATCACTCAAATAGGAATTAGTTAAGTTTAAGTTTACATGTACAATGTTTTAGTAAACAAAATATATTTTCTATAGTTAAAATTTGTGCAATTCTTATTTTCATTCAATTCCTTGTTCCTATTGTGCAATTTAATAATATTCATATCAATAAATATTCTACCGAGAAAAAGACGTTGTCACGTAAAATCTACGCCCATAAAACCGACTTTACAGGCAACCATTTTTTATATATAATACATAATTTAGGATTTTGTAGGTTAAAGATAAAAGTGGAACCAATATAAACTCACTTTGTTACCCGTTCGTCTGTCTACCCATTTATCAAGACCAGACCAGACCTACACGGAAAGAAACTGATATTGAATATTATAGTAAAAAATCCAATATAAAATATTTCAAAATATAAAAGCGTGTATTAACTAATATTACTATTTTATGGATAATAATAAATTAGGTTACTGATATCATTCATTTTATTTCAGGAGGCCTGTATCGACGTCCTCAAAGTAGTGAAATCTCGTATCAACTCGCAGCACGAGGACATCTCGTCTCACTTGTTACTGTCCATCTTCAAGATCGCTGAAGTCGACGTAGTATACCCAGCACCGCCCAGCTCCGCTATAAGCGCCAATAGACCTCTAACGTCCCTTTACATTTTATTAAGCCTTTTTACACTAATGTGCAATTTAAAACAAATTCGTATACTCTTGTTAACTTTCATGTGTACAATCTTCTCTTTTCTTATTAATCTCAAAGAGATATATATAAATGAAACTCTGGAATATATTTTGGAACTATGTCATATACTTCTAGCTAATATATACAACCTCTTTAAAGCTGTTAACAATTTAACCCTTGCACCCCCAAGTATCCCTAATATCAAAAATATCGTCAATTTTACGAATTTATTCAACACCCACTCGAATTCTTTAGACGTTGTTCCTTTCTCAGAGTATATTGAAAAAGATTTTGTATCTATTTTGGAGTGTTATGAATTTAATAAATTTAATGTAGATGTATATTGTACTAACGCACTCGCTTTAGATGACGCACGAACCGACACTATGTTAGATGTAAGACAAAATGTAAATAAAACAAAACATATCAAGAAAGCTGTGAGGATTACAATATATACTTTAAATGTACTCGTCGCTGACGCAATTATACCTAAATATTTTTCTATAGTGTATTTTGATTCGGAGATGCTTTTTGGTAAATTATGTTTTGGAAAAATCGCGTCCTTTTCTTATGGGATTGGAAAATCCGTTAGCTTAGGACTGAATCTAGTAGTAGTATGAAGACTGAGATGAACTAAACATATCATAGTTAAGTGATTCTTTTTTAATTTCGACTTAGAACTGGTGCTTGTAGGTCGATCTTTAAGGCTGGGTTTTGTAAATAAGTGTACTATGCCTTTTACACTGTTAGTGTTTCTTTGTTTACTTCGTGATTTACGAGTGGGGCTATGAATCAGAATCAATATTAATACAGTTTACAAGTCATTTTTAAATCAATATATAGTATATTTATTTCAATTGTCATCAGTTCTCAAATTCTTTATATAAAATGTACTGACTTTACTATACGTTTTCTATGATCTATAAAATTATTCACTTTAAAACCTTTATTCAATATCAAATGATTCATAATACCCCCACAAGTTTTGTTAAATATTGTAGCTTTTTTCAGCTTATTTGCCTTATTTTGAACCAACCCCTTTTTATCTTACCATTCTGGTATTTAAATATTAATATTGCTTTCATTTAAATATTTTAGGAGACTTTCTTTGGAATATTTATTAGAGTCTAATTATAAAGGAACTTTTACATAGGAGTAGTCTGTTGTAGAAACGCGCCTTTCTGTTAGATAAGTGTAAGTAGAAGTTATAAATGTGAACGCACTATTAGGACACGCGGGCAGGAGTTAACAACGTTGGTGACATTTAATGGACTAATGAGCAAACATGTCAAATATGTTTTTTTTTAAATCTTAAGTGGAACACACAAAGATATTACTGCATACAGTCTCTGGAAAAAAATATTTAAAATAACATTATAAACCAACGTTGTTGCATTTAACCTGTTACTAGCATTACTTAGAACACTTAGAGGAATATATAATTCAACATTACACACGGTAATGCGTTGTTTGGTAATGAAAGAAGCTTTAATTTGAAGTAGTATAGAGTCTTGCGTTTGGAAAGTTATAACGAAATAGATCTGTTAGTTTCTTATAACTGTTAATGTACAAATGACTAGACCTTCATACTTTGTTGCTTTCATTCACATTAAGGTTTTAGTATCCAACGTAACTTTAAAAGATGAGAACGGTTATAATATTCTTAAATATTTAAATACTCATACATATCATTGTATCGAAAAGTCGAGAATTGTTATATATAAAACAATATTTTATATTAAAAATGTGGCCAATGGTCAAATCGTTATCTTATTATGAAATTGAAAGATGCATAGGATTCATATAGGTAATAAAGAAAAACTAAAGCTCTAAAATATTATAATAGCTTATTTATATATTGCCCTAAAAAGGCATAATCCTATTTTAAGTAACAATTATGTTTGAAATTGAGCAATTTATTAGTAAATGTGTAAAATCGAATTAAAAATTCTAAACGAAACATATCAATTTAGACTAATATATAATTTTTAATGTTTATAGAATATTTACTGTATTAAAATCGTATGTGTAATTAATTGTTAATTATTGAATGGTAAAATTTTCCAATTAGACATCAAGCAAAGTACAGGCATAGAGTATCAAGCCATAAAATATATTAAAAACTAAAAATGTTTATGCTTACACAAAAAATCTCCGATGATTGGTAATTTTAAATATTCAAAAATATATAATGTATTACAGATTTTTAAATTACTTGTCATTTTTTGTATGTGAACATGCTTATATCACGGTATCACTTTCATTTTTATATAATAATCAAAAAAGGTTTTGATGTCATTTGGGCGCAACATTTGTCATATAACCGTATTGCATAGTTTTCTTTGACAAAAGGCAATTAAAATAAATTTAAAAAATAACAGTTCTTCTCCTCTCATTAATTATTAATACATTATGTAAACTTTAAAAAGACAGGTCCGATATTGTCGATGGTTATTTATAGTCAAATGTAAAGATATTTTAATTTTATTTGTAGATACTTATAGGTAAATTTATATATGCCTTAACTGATTTTTTATATAAAATAATGTAAGTATTATTAACTTCAGAATAACACATTTTTGAAAGAGAATCTTATTACCTGTCCATATTCATTAAATTCACATGTATAGATTAAAATAAATAACATGGCTTGGTTAAATCTAAACAGTCAATAGGATAATTTATCAAAAATATTATATTTATTTATATCAAATTATATTAATTAAATTTAAAAAATACATTCAATTATATAATTCAATTTTCTAACAATGACGTCACTATTGACACAAACCTAGCGAAATTGAAACGATACATATCAATAAAGCTCAATTTTGTACTTATCATATTCCTAGTGTAGCAGCCATGGCGTAAACTAGAACATAGCATAGTATATTAAAATAAGTAAAATGTTTCTAAATTATTTGTTCTAAATAATTATTTCACGTTGTTTTATATTCAAATTAGATATAATTTATTCATGTTAAGGTTTATATTGCAGATTATAAATAAATAGCACGCCTCATGCCTTCCATGTACATAACATAGAATTACGAACACTCGAATAAATCCGATTATTTAACTAAATATAAAATTGTTGATTATTTACACAGAGCACTGCACATATATTTTAAATTTAAGATGTCTATTGTAACAGTATTAAATTAATAAATATAAAAAAATCACATGAACAAAACCCTATTATTACTAATAACATAATGGTTGGTCATATTTTGAAATAATTAAAAATTACATGAAAATACATTATTGAAAATAGCCAGTGTTATACGTACATTAAAAACAAGGATTTAAAATGTCAATATTTTAGTAGTATGATAAAACATGACTAATTTGACATAAAATTAGATTTAGTTTTAATTTATAATTTAAAATGTATAATTATGGTAATTGAAGCACAAAATTTTCTCAAACGAATGTGAATAAATGTAATACGTTAAATGTTAAATTGATATTATTTATATTTGTAACTTAAAAGATTATGAAAAATATTTTTTTTTTTCATAATTTGACGTCACCTCTTATATTCTGTTCTTATAATCTGTCGCTTAAAAATTGTTGTGTGGTAGTAAAGACATAATATAGATTGCACGATATGTAGAATTAAGCTTGAACAAAAAAGGTGTATCTATTCTTTCTCACCTTTGTCAAAAGTTGAACAAATCGCGTAGTCCATATTATCGTCTACTTTAGTAAATTGATGTGCAGAGACGTAGACTCAATGTATAGCAATATGTTTATTATTGTAGAAATTTAATATCGGTTTGGAAATATCTAAAAATTGTCATCAATTTAATGCCTATAATAAAAAAAACTTCTTAAAAATAACACTTTTCCATATACTACTATAAATTTATAAATATAATGTACTTTAATTCTTTAATTTTGTCTAATATCTAATTAAAATTTTATTAAACAAATTATAAAAGTATAAATCGAATTTAAATTAAAATTTATTTCAGATTACATTAACCAATAAGTTATATACATTTTTTTTATATAATTGTAATAACATTTATTCTTATGGTAATTTCAAGCCGATATTGACTTGTAAACAGCACTGTAGTGATATGCGGTAACAGAGCTTCTAAGTAAAACTGTTTATACACTATTACATCAATTGTATTATTTATCCACCTACAAGGTTCTGTCATTTTGTTGTAGATAATAAAGGGTTCATATAAAATATATTATAGTTTTATTTTATTATATATATAAAATATAGTTTTTATAAATACATATAATGACAGCTCTTTAGGGCTGGCTATTTAGGCGTAAGTGAAAATACAGATTTATCGCTGATTAAATAAAAAGGGACATAGATTAAAAAACAAAGTTAACATTAAAAACCTGAGTATTAGTTGATAAAACTTTTTTAGACGGGAGAGAGAATTGATTTCAATTTGTTTAGATTGCACTAAAAAAATTGTTTCATGAGATATAATGAAGACTGATAATGTGTTTACAAGTTACTGTTTTTTGTATTAAAAATACAAAAAGTAAAGTGATTTAGATTCATATAAGGTATTGTCGTCGTCAATTTTTTTTTTCTGACATTTGCAAAACATTCGCAGAATTCTTTGCGAATGCGAATGTGTAAAAACGTGCGAATATTCGCGAATGTGAATATTTGTTACATCACTACTATGTGACATCTGTTTTATATAAGCATAATTTTAATTTTAATTCTCAAACAAAACTAAAAAAACTTAGTCAACTATAGCGTAAATTTTATTATTTTACTTTACTTCAACCTCTAGGAATAGGAGTCATTTTTCCCGTGTATTTATTTATTGTGAAGTTTCTCAAATTTTTTCATACTTAAGTGTACCCAAAACTTACACTTACCATTCTGCTGAAAGAAACCGTAGAGAACATCAACAAACTGCTTAGTAATTTAAAGTCCTTTAAAGTATTAATCACAAATACTTTGCAATAGTCTATAGGCTAAGCATTTTAATTAATATTAAATAATAATAAATCATACACACACATTTTTATTATAATATAGTTTATTTATAAAATATACTAGACTTAAAGAATTCATTAATTAAGGAATTCAATAATAAAAAACGGTAATTCAAACATTATTTAGTGTAGGTAGATTTAAACAAACACGTAAGATGTAAGTAATATAACTATTAACAAATAGAGTAATAATTTAATTTTTGATATATTTCAACATTTGATATATTTAAAGTATGTAAATATCACAATATTACAAAATATATGTTGTATATATATATATATATATATATATATATATATATATATATATATATATATATATATGAGGTAAGTGTAAGCGTTAATTTAGTAGAGAAAACAAAATTGTAAAACAAAAATATTATACTAAATGAATGAAATAAAATGAAACAAAATTTAAAATTGAAAAAGAATTTTATTCGCGCATATCACAATAATACTTAAAGTAAACAAAAATTATCAGTCTTAATGGCACTGCCTATCTTTGGAATGATTTTTCACTGTTTATCACTGGTTCCCTCGCTTTGATCTTTAATTTCCTTACGAACTGGACCGGTTTGAGCTATAGGAACATTCCTCTCTCCCTTCACAGCTTCTGGAACTTTCTTGGGCGCGGTAATTGTTAAGACACCATCAGAAGACAATCGGGATTCTACAGTTTCAGGTAAAGTACCTTCGGGAAGTGCATATCTTCTCACAAATTGGCGGGAAACGTAGCCATGTTGATCTTGTTTCTCTTCGTGCTTACCCTCAACCACGACGAAGCCGTCGACAGTTTTAACGGATATCTCTTCAGGTGAAAAATGTTGAACATCCAAGTTGATTTGGAATTTGTTTGAATCAGATTTGATGCTGGAGCCTAGATCGCGAGCTTCAGCTGCCATGTGACGCCAGGGTCTGTAGTATTCCCTTGTGAGAAGAGGTCCCGCTGCAACAGTAAGCAGATCATCCGGTGTCAATCCCAAGCCGAAATGCTGGTCCATGAGACGACGAGGGCGTCTGAATGAGTAGTCATCGAACAAGTAAGGTAGCAGAGACATTTTTCAACTTTGTAACTCGCTTGAAATAACTTCACAGAAGTTAAAGAGATTCGCACACTTGCAAGTAGTAAACGTTCGCTTCAATGTTCAATTCAAATATGACGCTAGTTTTACGCGCGCCACGTTTTATATGAGTGGCGCCATCTGGTATGAAGTAGATTGTTCTAGTAGCTTAGTCTGGATAATGTTATGGCCAGAGGCGCGTAGCATTTAGTTTGCATTTAGTAGCAATGTAATAATTCATTTGGTAAAGTTGTTTGGTACCCATTTTTATTATTATTATTTATTTCTTCGTTTTATACAATGTACATTTTGATTTATATATTTATATTTTTATTACGGCAGGTATTAACAATATTTTATAGTTAAATTTTACTATAATTTACGAGTATTTCATAAATAAGAATACTAAAGCTATTTTATATGACATAAACTTGCTAAAGGACATTAATTTAACTTTATAAAATTATTTATTTTCACCATTTAATTTTATGAATAATCTCTATTATTATTAAAAATATAAGCGAATGATGACTCTAGAACTTTACATGTAAATCATCATTAATATTGAATTATCTCATGGTTTGGTTGGTTTCATAACAATACTTCAAAATAATTTTAAAATTTCAAAATTATTTTACCATCATATTTTCAAAAATTATAATAACATCAACTAAAGTACAGCCAAATGTTTCGTACCCCCGCGGACACGTCACCCGAGTACATTGACCGCGCTTACATTCGAGTAAATTCTCGAACCTTCGCCCATTTTCA
The DNA here is from genome assembly GCA_037178615.1 of Dione vanillae. Lineage (NCBI taxonomy): Eukaryota > Metazoa > Arthropoda > Insecta > Lepidoptera > Nymphalidae > Dione > Dione vanillae. Next base: position 3,686,602 of record JAZFAU010000261.1, read on the forward strand.
CCTTAAGGTAGGTCAATCCTGTGATAGAATTCAAGGTGATTTTGTTACCAATTATCTTATAATCTTTTGAAACATAGAAAAAAAACTATATTATTTATTTTAATGATTTTTAAAATGTTAACCCAAACAAAACAAAAAATATTTCAAGAAAAAAACAGTTAATTATGAAAAAAAATTAGAATTAATTTAGCTTTTGACTTTATATTGTTAATTTATATTACAATAAATTACAAGACGAATGAAAATATTCTAGAACTTTAAAACTTAGATTAATCGATGTTACAATATATGTATGTAAATCATAGTTTCTATCTACCGTCTGAATATTTAAAAAATGTATATTTTTTTCTTTTTATTAATAAATTATTTCATAATAGGTATGATCAGTTTAAAGATAAGTTAAGTTCATCGTAAATAAAAATTGGAAATCTAGAAATTTCTTTTCGTCATATATCATCTATTATTGGTTCAATAAACCATGTTATTTCTTTTATCATCGGCACATAGCAGGATAGGCAGAGAAAATTTTATTTATTTATTTAATTAATATTTATGATACTCCTTTTCGGATTTTGAGACATTACGTGTTGGGTGGCGGAACTAAACGCCGCGATTTGTCTTGTTACCTAAGCAAAAAAAGTGTATAAATAATTTCTTTTTCCCCTGTGCGAATCTAAACCACAATCCAACGATTTCTTAAGTAGACACTGTGCCTCTTTACCACAACAGATTTTTATTTTTATATAGGTACATAATAATTATTTGTTAAAACATAAACAATACTATAGTAATATTTGCAGTAAGCGAACCTTTATTATATAATTATAAAACCATATGTATAAAAAAATATTATTTAATGCTTTACAACAATAATACGCTCATCTTAGATGCATCTCAAGCCAGAGTAATAGAACAGAAACGTTTATTTTAATTAAAACAAACTTTGAGGCTAGAAAATAATCCTTCACAGTCAATTTTCTCATAGATTGGATTGTTTATGCTAATAAAAGCTAATTATTAAAAGAACAAGAAACAAATTAAATATCATAATTAAAACTCAGGGCGTAGTAAAACGGACATTAGTATCTACATAAAATTACAAAACATAATTTAAATAAATTCATTTATTCAGTAAATGTAAAGTACATTTACTGAATAAATGAATTTATTTAAATTATATTTTGTAATTTTATGTAGATACTACATAAAATTACAAAATTAAATTAAAACAGTTCAATTGAAGTAGTTATTTTTATCGAACAATGTCGAAAATTCCACGAGAATCATTGTAAATACACAAAACAGTGAATAAAATCAATACTGTTTACAAACAAGGCGCGCCGGCCGGCGGAATTCACGAAATTTCGAGAGACGCCCCAATGATAACGGTCGTTGTACCAACAATAAAAGTTTCGAGAAATTTCCACTCATCGCTAGATGGCGTTACAAGTATAAATACGGCGGGAAACGAGCGACCGGCATGGAATTTGAATCAAGCGATCGAAGCGAACACAACTCGGTGCAAACCAAGTGATCAATTTGAGTGGTTTATTCAGCGTTTTCAACAAGTATTTGATATTAAACTGCAAAGATGTCTCTCCTACCATTCTTTTACGGCTACGAGCACCCTCGCTGCCGCCCCAACAGACTTTTGGATCAGGATTTCGGCTTGGCTCTAACACCTGACGACATGTTAACCGTTGCAGTTTCTCCACTACTATCCAGGGACTACTTCAGACCCTGGCGCCAACTCGCTAACGCTGCCCGTGATGTGGGATCTAGCATCAAGGCCGATAAGGATAAATTCCAAGTGAATCTCGATGTACAGCATTTCTCACCGGAGGAAATTACTGTAAAAACTGCCGATGGTTGCATAGTTGTTGAAGGCAAGCACGAGGAGAAGAAAGACGAACATGGCTATATTTCCAGACAATTCGTTCGAAGATACGCCCTTCCGGAAGGCTGTAACCCAGATACAGTTGAGTCTAAGCTTTCTTCTGATGGTGTGCTTACTGTAACTGCTCCACGGGTGCCATCGATTGCCAAGAATGAAAGAAGCGTTCCTATCCAACAAACCGGTCCAGTTCGCAAGGAAATCAAAGATGCTAATGCCGAAGAGAAAAAGTAATTTCCGATTCCTTTCATGTATTAATGTGTAACTCTTGAGACTGATTTTGTTTTATTTTTATTTTAATATAAATAAATTTTAAGTTATTAATATTTGGTGTTTTATTATCAATTTTTCTTCTACATATATGATTTTTTATATATTTTTAATATAATAATCATTTAAGTATAATTTCCTAAAAGTGCACTATTAATTTTTTTCAAGCTAAAAATAAGTTAAATGAAAATATAGAATTTAACATTACATAAGAGGTATCTTTTTTATTATTAGAAACAATCTTCAATATTATTTAGTCGAAATGTTTACAGAAAATTTCTAGAAACCTTCTATTTTGAAAATACACATTGTTACTATTGTAATCTGTAATAATTGTTATAAAAATTGACTGTAATAAAAAAATGTATATGATATAATGAAAGTAACGCTAAGATTAATTAAAGTTGTCTTAATCTTCTATTTTTCTAAACAAATAACCAAATTACGTATAAAAACGATAATTTTCAATTGTGTGTAACTTGAATATATCAAGTACGTATATATTTTATTAATATTCCTAGATAAAGTAACAGTACATATACATGTACATGTACATTATATTATAGTAAATTCGAGAACATTGTGAAAGAGTACAAAGTTACAAACGAGTCGGTAGTTCATTTTATTTTTTACTTCATTTAAGTTTATGTCAAATAGAGAATGAGATTCGGGTACTTTTGGACCACGTAGAAGGAATTAGTGTTATCGTGTATGTATATTATAAATTCATAATTGTTCTACATAAATATTAAAGCAACAATTAAAAATTAAATATAATATCATCTAACATAATTTAATCGATTAACATAGTTTCGGTTTAAAAAAAATGGCAAATTATTTTTTTTGCTTAGGGTACATTTTTACTCCAGCTTTTGATCGTGCGGCATCTTACGTAGGTGAAGAGTGTGCTCTGAAATTGATATATTATTATATATATATGTGTAGAATATAGAATATGATCACAATTTATATAGAATATTATAATAATATACCTCATTTTATGATATGATCTAATATCGACATTAGTTTATTAAAAGACAATTTGTTTTTACATTTTTTTTTATTTTAACAATTTAATGAAAATTGGCCAAAATGTGTTTGTCATTTTATGAAATTCTTTTAGTGACCAACAACTTTAATGAGATCTCCATTAATTGAATAAAGTTAATTCTGGGACATATCTATGTTGTACGTAATTTTAATAAAAGAAAAATTACTCTTTCGAGTAAATTTTCGAGTTTTATTGAATATACTACATACAGTAAACATATTTTTATTATCTAAGTAAGACAACAGTCAAAATTACGTCCTGGGGCGACTGTCGCCAGGGGAGACTGACCCTCGCGTCAATAGTTTAAACAACATCCAACATCATCAGCTTTAATCATTATTTTTATACAATTAAGAGAATAAATTCAGAATTAATGATATATGACTATACTATTAAATTAAGGCTGAAACAATGTGTTTGATATCAAACGGTAAAGTTATATATACATATAATATTGCTGTAAAAAATACAAAAGTTATTCATGTCAATTTTTTTAAATTTTTTTTAAGTTATTTATTTATACTTTATTGCACACAGAAAAACGTAAAATTGGAAAATAAAAAAAATGACGTGTAATAGCCAACAGTATATATATTTTTTAAATTTATCTATTTATTTATAACTTTTCCACTTAGAATCAATAAGAAGATCACATGTGTACGTCAGATAGAGCGAACGGAGGAGTGTCAGAGGAGCCCAATTCCCAATTCGATAATAAATATCGAATTGAGCCCCTCCGAAACTTACACACTCCACGACTTAAAACTAAAGTTACGAGGGTTCCAAGCGCGGCCTGGTGAGAAGAGCCCACAACAAACTCAACCAGGTTCTTCTTCTTCTTCTTCTCTTTATTTATGGCGTTCCGAGCGAGCCAGTTGAGCACAATTCACTTCGCCAATGTCACGTTGAATGGAGAACACACAAAGGAGAATGTACGGTAAAAAGAAAAAATATTACACAATAGAGGGATGCATGATTATAAGAGATCCAGTTTTAATCCTTCACCTATACTCAACCAGGTTTCCCTAAACCTATTGACTATTGTGATCACTTCACAAACGTCATTCTAACTTATTACGTTCTAGTCAATACCACAGCATTTTCAGAGTTGTAGGATTTTTCTTTTAAAAAGAAAAATATATTACGATACTATTTGTAATTTTTGAATTTATAAAATGTAAAAATAATTTATAAATTTAGTTAAGTGTTACATTCCATTTTTTTAAATGTTTTTCTTTAAATTATATTCTTTTAATTATAAAGTTATTGGAAATACAATAAAAATATTTATTATCTTTTTGTCTATATGTCAAAATCGAAAGTCGTTGCCAATGTGATATTATTTGGCATTTATGATTAAAATTTTACAAATGATCTTAAGTTCCTTTCTCAGCGTTAATCTCCGTCCAAAACTTTATTCTTGGGTTAAACAAACACGAAATATCCGACCTATAATAAAAATAGGCAAAGAGAAATTTCAATTATGTATTGACGTACATCAATTCGCTAAAAACGAAATACGAGTTAAGGCACGCCCGGAACATATAATCATTGAAGGTAAACAGGAGAGAAAAACTAAAAATGGATGCGTTATACGACAATTTGTTCGTAGATTCAAACTTCCAGATGGCTGCAATCCTCATAAAATAAAATCTGAGCTATCTCAAGACGGATTCCTAACTATAATAGCTAAAAGAGACACTTGCGACGTGAACTGGCCGTGCGAAACCGTCGTACCTATAAAGTACTCGAAAAAGTCTGAATGTTCGAGTACAATTGAAGATAAACCTCCATCAAAAGATAAAAAATGAAAACATTAATAACAACTCATACTAAATATAAACAAAACTATATATCAACGCTTCGTGCCAACATTAAATTTATATATTTATAAACAGTAATGACTCTATTTTTTAAAAATAGCCATCTATAATTATATCGTTAGTAGCACAAGTAGTATAAGACGTTTTATTTTAGCTCTAAACAAACCGAATGAATCATTCACGAAGCTGCAATTTCATCTGCACCTAGAAGATTCCGTACGTAAATAAACGAGCGTCGTTACTTCATATAAATAGGAGTGTCGAGGTTACACTATTACATACTGAAAACGAACGCGATCATAGTAAGACCTGAACAAAATGTCTCTCGCACCTTACTTCTTTGATTACGACGTGCCGCGATGGCCGCGCCGGCTTCTTAACCAAAACTTCGGTCTAGCATTATCACCTGAGGATCTGTTTACAGCAACACCTGCCCCGATAAGTCCAATTATACCGAGATATCCCCTCTGGTGGCCAAAGGATACTGGTTCATCTATCAAATTGGAAAAGGACAAGTGGCAAATCAACGTGGATGTACAACATTTCGCTCCCGATGAGATAACAGTTAAAACTTCAAATGGTTTCATTGTTGTGGAGGGCAAACACGAAGAGAAACAAGACGAACATGGTTATATTTCTAGACAGTTTGTTAGACGATTTAAGATCCCAGAAGACACGAATGCTGATGCTATAGAATCTAGATTGTCTTCAGACGGTGTGTTAACAGTTTTAGCTTCTAGAAAGGACACTCTAAAAGGAGAGAGGAGTGTCCCAATCACACACACGGGGCCAGTGCGTAAAGAAGTCAAGGAAGACTCTGAAGAACAAAAACCTGAGAAATAATTTATTATATATATTTTTAATTGACTGATTTATGAGACTGTAATATAGGTTTTTTTATATTATGCAATAAAATTGTTATATATTTAACTGTTTAGTAAATTTTTATTATGTGGTCTTTGTACCTAATTATGTAAGTAACATTAATGATCCAGATAACGAATTAAAATTCTTTAAAAATATAATTTATTTTTAATAGGTTATAAAAAATAATTAATATTTAACAAGTAAATATAGGTCTTCGAACATTTATGAATTTTAAAAACATTTATTGTATATAAAAATTAAAACAATGTCTATTTGAGAGAGCCTCTGGACTTTGGACCTTTTCATTAAAAACTATGGCACTATAAATAATAATTACGTAATTTGTTTCCATTAATAATAGAAGAAATAAACAAAATTTAATGATGTAATACTTATATATTTGTAGTTAACTAATTGTAATATTATAACAAAATATATTATATGTATCTAGTATAATAAAACTATAGTATAACTACAATATTGGTCTTCAATCTTGGCTCCAATATCAGTGTAAATTTTTATATACTTTTAAATTTACAAACTTAAATTTTACATGCGATCTACATGTAAAAAATATTTATAAAAATCGTATAAAATTTTTGTCTCAACAAGATTCAAAAATTTCTTTTAAAAACCTCCCAAGCGCTTCAGCCTATTACCACCTATTGCTATAGATATCTACTATATTATCGCTGTACGCTAACTGCGCTTGCGCTCGTATCGATTTTAGTTGACCCAGACGGTACGTTTCTAGGCTTTTAGGATACGCTTATGTCCTGAGACCGTATTATACACATTTTGATACATTTCAATGGAATAAAACTTATATAGAACCACTTAAGCTAGGATCCTAAGATTATACTCGTAACAGAAAAAAGCTTAGAGCTTTTTAAGCCAAATCTAAAAATTTCTTAAGTAAGTTAGATTTTGGCAAAAATAAATCAAGTCTTCGTAAAATTTGAGGCAATTTAATATCTTAAACATTAAATTTATATAGTTTTTACCTGATTAATATATATTAAAAAAAATCTAAAATATATTACTAAATAACAAATTGTACTAATACGGCTTAAAATAACATTTGTTTGCTATTTTAGATAACATTTTTCTTACCATATAACAATAATAAAAATAAAATCTGTTTCTTATATTTATTAAAGGAATAATCATTTTATGTTACTTAAACTAATAAGAACAAAATATTATGGAATCGCGAAATAATTATATATTATAATATAAAATATAAATCTCTCAATGTAAATTTTTTCCAGCTTCTCTACAGGGTATGAAGGTCTATTGCTCTGGAATCTAAGATCCAATCCATCCCCCAAACCCTGTCCGCAACTTTCGAGAAATTGAGTGTTAAATGGCGGAACTCAACACCGTGCTGTAACTACAACGCAGATACTATAACTTTATTTTTCTTATAACTATCTTCTATTTCCTGTAACGTCCTCCCATTAGTTTCCGGCAACATAAAGGATAGTATAATAGAATTAACTGCTAAAATTACGCCATAAAACAAAAACATGGCTGCTTCACCAAAATTTGCCATGAAACCTGGAGTAATCTTAACTATGATGAAAAGTGAGAAGTAGGATATCGAAGCCGCTACCCCTGAGGATACACCTCTTAGGTTAGCTGGAAATAATTCTGGTACATACGACCAAGCCAACCCTACGACACCTCCACCTAAACTTATATATAGAATAACTATAGTTATAGATAACCATGCATATTTAGCAATATTTATGTACATTAAAAATGCACTTAAAGAAAATAGTGCGACGCAACACCCAAAACTATTAAATTGAAAGAATATTTTCCGCGGCACAAACTTATTTAAGACGAAAACAGCAAAAAGTGTTGCCAGTCTAACGTTATCTAATATAATCATAGCAATAAATGAATCAATTTCACCTTTAAACGTGGACTTGATAATATCTTGGGCATAAAAATTAAATACGTTTGAGCCGTTGAACTGTATCGTTATACATAGAAATAACATAATAAAGAAGGGCTTGACGAGATCTAAGGTTAGGACATCTTTTAAAATAAATTGCTTAGATTTTTCATTTTGCCTGTCCAAAACTAATTTAAGCTCTTTTTCTGCTTCCAGATCCTTGCCCCTAAACCATTCAAATGCTGCAATGCCCTCTGCTATTCTGCCTTTGGATATCAACCAGAGTGGACTTTCTTTTAATAAAAGTAACAGGAAAAGAGAAATTAAATTAATAGCTGTAAATATATAGCAGCTTGTTCTCCATAGCACGTATCCACCTAAGATATGAGTGACTAAAATGCCTAGAGTGACTGAGAACGATGGGCATATCAAAGACAATGATCTATATTTCGGATTAGTTATTTCTCCGACGTAAACTAGGGTTATTGGTCGGTTGGAGCCAACCGAAACGCCAGCTATGAATCTACCTATTAAGAGGACGGTATTATTAGGAGCCAATCCCTGCGTAATCCAGCTGATTGTGCTGATAATTGCTATAACGATATGTCCAACTTTTCTTCCATATGCATCGATGAGGGTTCCAGCGCCAAGGCATCCAATCACCATTGATAGTGGGGCGATTGCGGCTGTAAAGAAACAGAACAAGCATTAATTTTAGTCCAAAAATTAAAAAAAAACTATCTCCACATAAACTTAAAAGAGCCAAAATATATTTTCGTTCGAGCTCTCCTCTATATCCTTTTCTATAATAAATCATATTATTTGTTATACGTAAGAAATGCTAATCATACCTATCCATGAGGCAAGTTCTTCATCATAAGGAAACGTATCGTCCTCTCTAAGAGCGGGTAAGAGGACAGCACTAAATCCAAATGCGAATCCTGCTGCAACTGTAAACAGTCCTGACACGAATATTGCTGTGAACTGAAACATAGTTTTAAACTTTAATAACTTCTTCTTCTTCTTCTTCTCTTTATTTATGGCGTTTCGAGCGTGCCAGTTGAGCACAATTCACTTCGCCAATGTCACGTTGAATGGAGAACACACAAAGGGGAATGTACGGTAAAAAAAGAGATATCATTACGCAGTTGCATAACTTTAAGAACATTGTTAATTTTTAGAGTTATGTAATCACGAAGTTAATACGGCACGGCGATTGTATTTTTATCTTTGAAAACGGGTTATTTATAAAAATGATTTTTTAAGGTTTTTAGTACTAAATATTTTACTTTATTTTTATTTTATTTATGTACCACAAGACAAAAGATGCATAGAATATATAGGAATAGAAATCAAATGTACAAAGGATGACTATGATGATATCTCTAAAACAGATCTCTTCCAGAAACCCTTGAATGTGAGATATTGTTTCTTAAAGAGATACGATATCTACGTAAATACACTTTGTATGGCAATTACAATAAGCAACCATAACATAATAACCAATATAGGTAAACACTACAATTTATAGTTGTATAATTACTTCTAAACTGAGTTTCATGTATTAAATTATTAGAGAATTACTGCTGGAAAACCTTATATAAAATAAAAAGAATACAGCACCCTCGACCCAAGTTCAATTCCCACTTGTTTCATATTATTTATTTATATATGATATGTTGAAAACAATAGCGCAATATGGAATTTGAATAAAAAAAAAGTTGCCTGTAAAGTGGGTTTTACGGGCGAAAATTTTACGTGACAACGTCTTTTTCTCGGTACAATATTTATTGATATGAATAATAATTATAGTATAAATTGCACAAATTTTAACTATAGAAAATATATTTTGTTTACTAAAACTTTGTACATGTGTCAAGTGATACGCGCGGCGGACCGATCATAGTTCGGTGACAGTTGACACATCGTTACGTTACCATTTTCATATTTGACTCCGAGCCGCACAACCTAATTTAAGACGTTGTCACGTCAATAAGTAAATTTCAAATAAGTAATGAGAAAATATCTGCAGTCATTATAAGCTACTCGAAATCTTACAAGAGACAAGACGTGACTCCTTGTCTGTGGTCAGACATTTTAGCCGTTTTAAGCAAATTTCTGGAAAAATAATTTAAGCATATACATTTTTCATTAGTTCCAAAAAGTTTACTAATCAAAAAGTTTATTATAGTAATTTATCACTTTTTACTGTAATAAAGTTTTCAGAATGTTATAATATAAGAATAAACTTACCTGCTTAAAAATATACTGATTTTGAAAATTAAACATAATTTCGCCTTAAAAACGTGTATCACGTCACTCGGTGGTTATAAAACTGTTGGTATTTAAATATTTAATGTAATTTTAATGACTTATACTATTTAATACAAAAATTAACGACATACATCAACTAGACTAAACGATACATGTTTTGTAATAGACAGAGAAGCTAGCTTTTATACTACTCAAGTCAAATTCACTCACTGGATTTGTACAACATGAATGTTGTGCATTAAAAATATCAAATCCAGTCAATCAGTTATTTTCAAATAACGGTGAATATAATATACATTGAATACAATAATTGAAAATATAGTTGTAAATTTTATATTTTTTAAATAATATTTTATTATTTTTAAAATTCATCCACACTGAGGATACAAAAATAATTAAAGAAAACATAAAAACTTATAAAAAACCTTTCAAATTTTTATACATTTATTTTTAATTATTTGTATGATATAGTAATTCAATATTATAATATATTGTATAATTTAATAAAAATATTCAACAGTTAAAGAAAAAAAGAAAATAATAAATAAAATTAGTTTATATTTATCAAAATAATGTAACAAAAACAAAGTCACCAAAAATATGATAATTAATTAATCTTCCTTTTTTGACTTTAGTACAAAATCAAATCGAAACAAATTATACTACAAGAGATTTATAGAAGCCTGTGTGGTTTCCATTTATACAAAGTTCACTGATTTGGATCAAACTTAATTTATTATGTGTATATCCGATCTAACCGCCTTATTTCCTTTCATTCAATTTTTAGGGTCCTGTGTTCGTCGAAAGAAATATACTAAACCTTTAAAAAACACTAAGTTAAGCCGGAAATTGTTAATTAATACGTAAGGTACATAATAATAACTATATGAAATACCTACGATACGAATAACTTACAAATTGTAAAATACAATTGATTAAATTATTGATTAACAAAGTGGGTAAGTAACCCTCTAATACGCACTCGCACCACTCGCACTGAGCATTTACTTTTTCATAATATTTTTTTTTATCGTAATTAATTTTTTTTTGCATTTATGTCGCCATCTTATTTTAAATAGTAGGTATCTATATATAATATTTAAACAGTTACAACGTTAAGCACTTGAAGATACAATGGCAAATCCACGTCTGTCTTGAAAATAGCTGGGAACGTTCTATCACCGAATAATATATACCTATAGATCTGATATATTAATGGGATCATACATCGCAATATTTATCGCTTAGCAGTTGAAATTAAAATGAGACATTAAAACTTGTAACCTATTATAAAATATACTAAAATTAAGAGCATTGTTTTTCTCTTTTTTTTTCCAATGGACGATCGTTAAAAATAGTGTAATTTCTTAAATTAGGTTAGTATTACTTCATAATACCATATTCAGAAACTTTGTTTTATCTAGTTTTATTTTATAACCTAGGCTAGTATAGTATCTTAAGAGTGCATTGTCATGCCATACTTGTTTTTATGATGAACTTATTTTCAATAATGTTATCACTTAGGGGTTACCTTTTTATTTACGGATTAAACTAATTTTGTCAAATTTCTTATTACTTAAACAAAGTATATTTAGAGAAATGAAACTACAAATTTAAATAAAAATTCAATTAGTTTATTAAACTAAATAATAATCAGTCTTAAAATAAAAACGGAATGACTTAGCAAGCGGTGGGTGTGCGAGTTTACTGGGCCTTGTCTCCATTCGCCTGGTCCTTGACTTCCTTGCGGACTGGTCCGGTCTGGGTTATTGGTACAGAACGCTCTCCCTGCACTGCCGGTGGGACCTTACGAGGCGCAGTCACGGTCAGCACCCCATCAGAAGACAGACGAGATTCAACAGTGTCTGGAGTACAACCTTCGGGTAACGCATAACGACGAGTGAACTGACGGGAAATGAAACCATGCTGGTCTTTTCTCTCTTCATGCTTTCCCTCGACGACGATGTACCCGTCGGCAGTTTTAACTGAAATCTCCTCAGGGTTGAAGTGTTGCACGTCGAGGTTTACTTGGAACTTGTCCTTATCATTTTTGATGCTTGAGCCGACGTCCCGAGCAGCTGCTGCTAGATGACGCCATGGACGGTAGTACTCTCGGCTTACCAGAGGGTTGACGGGGCCGGCGACCACGCTGAGCAGATCATCTGGAGTCAAACCCAATCCGAAGTGTTGATCGATCAGGCGGCGAGGGCGTTCCAATTCGTAATCCAATAAGAATGGTAATAGAGCCATTGTTTAATCCTTCAATAATTCCTTTTCAACGCACAAGATATAATAGCTTGAGAGCGCCTTGTGTCAAATTCACGCAATGTTTCGCTTACGAATGCTTCCTTTCAACTGATGCAAAATGGCGGTTGCCGCGCGTATTTAAATGTACATACGTCGTTCTAGTTATGTGTAGAACGTTCTAGTGTAGATTATTCGAGACGCTGCTACTCAACTCCAGGTGTTGTCAATTTAGGGTCGCTTTGGGCGATATTATTTAAGGTTTATTATATAAATTTTAAGTGTTTCTTAATATTTATATTAACATATTGAATTTTATTTCATAAATACATTTTAATCAAATATTTTTTTAAAAGAACAGTTACTTTTATAACCTATTACAAAAAAAAATATTGTAAGTGTAGATTATTTCAATTAAATAGTAAAGATTACAAAACTATATATCACAATGTAGTATTGATTTTTAGAACATTGCTAAATTACTTTAATTTAATATATTTTGGTCACGATACAGTTTTTTTTTTCAGAATCTTCGTATTTATTTCAATATATAGAGAGGGGCAACAACTAAAAACATTGTGGAGTACAATTTGATTTTTCTAATGGAACAGGTCTTCCATTATAGTTTTCATAAACATGCCCTAATATTAAGCTATAAGTAGTAGTGATGTAACAAATATATATTCGCACATTTTTACACATTCGCATTCGCAAAAGCTTCTGCAAATGTTTTGCGAATAATAAATATCAGAAAAATAAAAATTTGACGACGATAATACGCTATTAAAATCGAAATCAGTTTTCTTTTTGGTTTATACAAAAACTAGTAACTTAACCTGGTACGGAAAGGACGCTTTAAGTACTATCTAGTAATAATTAGCTCCAATTTTAAAAGAAGGACTTAATATTCGCATTTGCATTCGTGAATGTTACAAAAATGACATTCGTTACATCACTAATAAGTAATATCAAAGCTCACTTTTTGCCAGTATAGTGTGACCCCACCATCAAGTGACCAAACTTTAGAGTATATAATTTTATTTAATTCCCTTATCAGCCATAGTCTTAGTTCTGAATAACAATAAATATATAAAAAAAATGTAAAGATAAGACATGAGCCCATTTTGATTAAATTAGTCCTACATATTATTAATATAATTGATATTTATGATAAGGGCACATAGCATAAGTTAAAAAGAGTGCGGACCAAGTGTCTGTAGTCATTTAAAAAGAAAAGACATAGAGAGAGGCATGTAGAATGTTACTTTTAGAAAATTTAAGACTTCTAGAACAATCTTCAAAGAAAATTAATTCTCAAACGTTACTATCTACACAATACAACTAAAAATGAACCGAGTATCGAAGTCAGTAACCAAAAAGGAGTATCTTTTACAAAACATTAATTGTTATGAAACTTACAAATCGTGATAATATTAATTAATGCGCGAGAAGACAGTTTGTTGTTTTAGTATCGCAATAGTTTTTGTGTAATATTCACTATTTGCTTTTTTTGTTTTAAATCTTATCCTAAAATTCTCAGTTTCAAAATTCAGTTGTATTGTTGCACTTTTTTCTTATGTCTTCATATTTTATTTTACAATTCGTTATTACATTATGTTTGTACTATACAATCACTACCTAAACGCACTAGAGATAAATATACCTTAATTAAATTCGACAATTTTTAATTTTATGTCATTACTATACCCGTTAAAGGCAATGCCCGATATTTTTTGTTAACTTTTTCATTTTTGCATATATAATTTACTTTTAATAATTAATTATATTTTCTTTTATTTTCAATCCTTGTTTTAATAATGTACTTTTGTTTTATATTTTAATTCAATTAATATACAAATTCTGTGTATAAGTCGTATATTTTTTATAAACAATAATTTAATAAATATTATTTTTATATGATATTATATAAATATTATTTATATACGATATTATATTTGATAAAACAAACAATATTCCTGAAGTATAACATTATAATTAGATATAATTATAGTTTAATAACATTTATTTGATAAAAAATGCTAGTTACTTACTCGTTGTTTATTCTAAATAAAACGAAATGTTTTTACGCACAGGCCTAACTTTAAGTAGATCTGCTTTTATTATATTCATGAGAAAATTCTAGAAATGTTTACTGACCTCTATTAGAGAGTAGTAGAACTAGAATTCGTATTTTTTCTCAATATTTACTAATAGGTGGCGCTTTAATACATGTGCTGCCATCTAAATGTTGAATGGACAAAAAAGTTGCCATATGCAAAAACCTAGCATACTTGTAAATAATGTATTTTTTATTTTTTAAGGATATTAAGATATTTATAACATTTAAATTTTAATAAAAATAAATATTTTTATCATAAAGATATTTATTGCTTTTTTAAGAAATAGCAATATTGTAAAGGTTTTATCGAAACGAGAATGACTCAGGGGAGGTTGTCCATTGGCTGATTGTCGGCTTCAAGTTCTACGTCGACTTAGTTTTCGTATTTCGTAGTAAAGTTAATGCGTTACTGCAATACACTACGCTTTTTGAAATTGTGATAAATTTAGTGCGTTTTTTAAACAATAAGTGTATTGTGATTTTATATTTCTTTTTATAATCAGTAGTGTAAGGAGACAGTGCGTTAAACCTGAACATATTTAATATATGTTTGTGATTTTTGTGATATAAATTGTGCGACAATGGCAGACAATTCAAAATTGACTGATGAAGAATTATCAGAAATCCGGGAGCAATTCTCACAGGTACTTTGATTTAATTTAATATATTTGCCGACGTGCAAAATGCGCATGTTTCGATGTCACCCCAAAGTGGACGACATGTCGCATTTTGCAATAATTTAAGTTTAGTTAGCCGTTTAAGGAGTTCTCGAGTAAATTTTAGCGTGCTTAGCCTTGAGTTCGCGTGTGGTCGGCAAGACTGATGTTGTCTTAGATATTTAAGTTATATGCTAATGATATTCAAGAAAAAATCTTAATAACTATGGGAATAAATGAAAAAATAGTACATACAGAAAAATAATTTCTTTAAAAAAGTTTTTATTTACTTATGTTATAAACATCTTGTATTAAGAATTTAATATTAAAAGAATATAATTTTTTGTAAAATATTTCAATTACTTATGGTATAATAAATGTTATAATTGAGTTATACTCAAAATGTTGGTCAATAAAAATATTAAGATAAACCAAACTATCTAAATCTTATCATTTAATTACAATAAATTCTTTTCAAGTATTATGCCTTTATATATAAATAATAATCTAATCTTACCTAGTAATAGTCATATAAGTAATCTTTTAAATTTTATTGTAAAATTATATATAATTAAAGGAGGTGTGACAAAATATTTTCAACTGTTTTTATATTCAACTTATTAGAATTTAATAAAAAATGTAATAATAAAAGAAAAGCTAAACTATAAGAACACTTAAAAAAATTGGGAAAAATTCCAATTATTAGAATAATCTAGACAATGAGCCGGTAGCCTAAGAGTTTGTATGTTATTGATAAGTCCTTATCTTATTTTAGCACTATTGATGTTAGATTGGAAGCGATAGACATATAGTGTTTACTATCTCTGTAAATTTACTTAAGAGCACAGTTTATTTACAATTATATTTTACTTATTTACTTTAGATACATATTTAAAAATAAACAATTTTTTACTTTCATAAAAATTAGAGAAATAATATTGTAATTGTTGTATACTTACTCGGTGATTTTATAACTGCCATCTTGTTTTTAGATTCCAGTACTTTTCAAAAATACCGCCAACTGTCACTTATTATGTTGCCACTACCTAATCACTTATTTATTTAATTATCCTAAATACACAACATACCTTCCCCACAAGTCCCATAAGTTCATATTCTTTTAACCCTATCTATTAACCTAAACTTAATACTAAATATATTTTCTGCAGATTAATGTTTGAGTATTTCACTATTAAATGTTACAACAGCATCATGTGGTATACCTAATTGCTGTCTCATTTCAGTAGAAGGAGTTGGGATATATACTTCCCGCTTTCTCAGTTGGTTAATATGTCTAGTTACTATTGGTCCATCCTCTATTCGAACTAAAAATCTGACTGGTCCTTTAATTCTGAATATCTCTCCCTTTATCCATTTCTCTCCTCTTGAGTAATTTCTCAACCACACTTTATCTTTAATTCTAAACATTCTTACCGGAACTTGTTTATTGCATTCTAATTGAGTTTCTTGAACTTGTTTACTAGAAAAGGGGTGTATTATATCAAATCTTGTTCTAAAACGTCTTCTATTAAGTAATTCAGCTGGAGTTTTTCCGGTTACTGTACTTGGCTTAGTTCTTAAACCAAATAATAATCTAGGCAGTTTTACTGATATGTCCTCATTTGATAAAAGTTTCAATTTATTTTTTATTGTCTGTACTGTCCTTTCAGCTTGACCATTTGTAGAAGGGCTATATGGAGGGGTCAAAACTTGTCTTATGCCATTACTCTTTAAAAATGTTTTGAATTCTTCAGAAATGAATGCAGTGCCATTATCTGAAACTAACACTTCTGGTAATCCTTGCTCTGCGAATATCTCTCTAAGTGCTTTAATGGCACATTCACTTGAGGTTGTTCTAACTACTTTGACTTCTGGCCATTTTGAATGGGGATCTACTACTATTAAAAACATCTGTTTATTGACTGGACCAAAAAAATCTACATGTAGACGTTGCCATGGATTTTCAGGTGTAATCCAAGAATGTGTAGTGCCTGTTGGGTTATTCCTATTTGTCTGGCAACCTTCACAGCTTGCAATTAATTTTTCGATTTCATGATCGAGACCTGGCCACCAGAAATAACTCCTAGCAATAGATTTTGATACCACAATACCATCATGTGCCTCATGTAAGGAATGTAACATATATTCTCGCATCGGAGGTGGTATCACCACTCGACTTCCCCATACAATACACTCATTGCTCAGAGAAAGCTCGTTTCTTTTTACCCAATATATCTTTAAAGCAGCATCCTCAACTTTGTCTGGCCATCCATGTAAAATCCAATATTTAATTTGCGCCATTATTTTATCTTTAGTTGTTTGTTCCGCAATATCCTTACAAGAATATTCAATAGCACTTGGCTTTTCTGCCAGCAATAAAACGTCAGCTGACATTTCTTTTGATAATTCTTCTGTTGTTTCCATTGGCCATCTACTTAGTGCATCCGCTCCTCCGATATTTGTACCACATTTATACTGCAGTTCATAATCATAGGCATTTAATTTTAAAGCCCATCTCATCATACGAGGAGATAAAATGTTTGGAATAGCCTTATTAGGACTTAATATTCCCAGCAATGGTTTATGGTCCGTATATATCAATACATGACGTCCATAGAGATATTGGTTGAATTTTTCTATGCCAAACATAATCGCCGCCGCTTCTTTATCCATTTGACTATAATTTCTTTCTGCCTTTGTTAAAGTTCGAGAACCCATAGCTATTGGTCGTTCCAATCCATCTTCCATTTTATGGGCTAACACCGCTCCTACTCCATATTCCGATGCATCACAGGTCAATATAACTGGTTTTGTATTGTCGAAATGTGTTAAAGTCTGTTCGCTTGATAGTCCAGCTTTAGCTCTATCAAATGCTTCCTGTTCCGGTTTGCCCCATTTCCACACTGCCCTTTTATCAAGCAACCTATGTAATGGTTCCAGCAATGTTGCTTTATTTTTTATAAATCTTTCATAAAAGTTTAACAACCCTAGAAATGCCTGTAGTTCTTTGATGTTTCTTGGTGCTTTGGCATTTTTTATTATATTTATTTTTTTCTGACTAGGATGAATTCCCTTGCTATCTACCACATAACCTAGAAATTCTACTTGGTTTGTTGCTAACTGACATTTCTTTTTGTTCAGTCTCAAACCCACATTTTTTAGAGCCTTAAGTACGCTTTCTAATCTATCATTATGTTCTTGTATTCCTTTTCCGGCCAGCAAAATATCATCAATCAAAACTGTAACCCCCTTTATACCAGCCATTGTAGTTGACATCAACCTCTGAAATATCCCTGGACACGCCTTTAGACCATATGGTAATCTCTTCATTTTGTATAATCCCTTTGGAGTATTTATGGTTAATAGTTTTGCAGTATTATCTGTCACCTTTACTTGAGTATATGCTTCTTTCAGATCCAGCTTAGTAAATATGGTACCACCCGCTAACTCCGACAATGACTCATTGATCGTTGGTTGCGGATATGTGTCCGTGTCTGTCGCCATATTGACAGTCAATCTGTAATCACCACACAATCTGATATTCCCATTAGTCTTTATAACTGGAACTATAGGCGTAGCCCAATCCGAATAGGGTATTGGTTCAAGCACCCCTGTTCTCACTAATCTATCTATTTCCTCACATACCCTTTCTTTGATTGCAAATGGTACTGGTCTATTTTTCATAAATTTTGGTTGTATACTTCTATTACAAGTTATGTTTACTTCTGGCCCTTTATATTCTCCTAATCCCTCCTGAAAAACTTCTTCATATTTCTTCACCAACTCTTGTAGTGATGTATCCTGTATGCAATTATAATTATTATCTTCTGATACAACATAATTTATGCCTCCCATTGTTATTCCCAACTGCTGAAACCAATTTCTTCCCAAAAGATTTTTTCCTTGTCCTCGAGCAATTAACAACATGAGATTGCCTTTAAAATTACCATATTCAATAAAAACTTCAATGCTACCCCGTAACTGTACCTTATTATTTGTCCAAGTGTGTAAATTTAAACAACTTCTTTTTAGCCCTGGCAATTTGTTCTTCCATATGTACCATGCTTGTTGTTCACATATAATTGAACATGAACACCCTGAATCTACCTCAAATTTAACAGGTTTTCCATTTAGCTTAAGTATCACTTCAACAGGTGGTACTCGCTCGGATCCACTCATACAATGTATTCCATTCATAAATTGATCAACTTCATTCACTTCTGTATATTTTTGTTTATTCTTTCCACACATTTTAGCTATGTGACCAACTTTATTACATTTAAAACATTTAGAAGATATAAAATTACACTTTTGGTACATATGGTTACCCCCACAACGATAGCAATACGATCTTTTTCTTTTACCTTCTTCTACTGCACTCACCTCCATTGGTTCAGATTCAATATTATACTTATTAGACCCTGCACTATAACCGGAACTACATTCCCCTGGCACATTTATTACCTTCAAGTCTTCTCCTCGTTTTTCGGCTTGTAGCGCCATTTCCACCGCCATTTCATACGTCAAACCAACTTTTTTTAAAAAACTTTCCTGTAGTTTCGTATCGTATACTCCACATACCAATCGATCTCGTAAAGTTCTTTCGAGGTCAACAAAATTACAAAATCTACTCATTTTTCTTAATTCAGCAATGTAATCTTGCATAGATTCGTCTGTGCCTTGCCTTCGCATGTGAAATTTATACGATTCCACTATTTCATTTGGCCTTGGACGAAAATGGTTCTTTAGTTTCGCTATCACCTCCACCAAGGTTACCTGGCTCAAATCACTTGGAAATATCAATGTTTTTGACAAACTATACAAATCATCACCACATGACGCAAAGAAAATAGCTTTCTGTTTATTAATATCATTTACACCATGTGCTTCTAAGAAAAACGCAAATCTCTCGATATAGTTTTCGCAATTATCATTTTTAATATTAAATGACTCAAATTTAAGGTCCCCCATTATATATAAGCACTTTACACTTAGTTTCACTCACTATTTTCACTATATTTTCCGATTTTTCTCGTCGCCAAATGTTGTATACTTACTCGGTGATTTTATAACTGCCATCTTGTTTTTAGATTCCAGTACTTTTCAAAAATACCGCCAACTGTCACTTATTATGTTGCCACTACCTAATCACTTATTTATTTAATTATCCTAAATACACAACAGTAATAAATAAGATAATAAAAATTTTTAGAATTTTATATACTTAAAGGTAAAAAAATTTGAATCTAATATTTATGTATCAAACATAATCCATTACCATTGGCAAGGAGTAGATTTTGTCGCAAAACAACTTAATATTCCCAGTGTGTTTATACCTTGCCTTGACACTATATTGCCCAACTCAATAACCAAATTGCTTTCAATGCCTGTTATTGAATTTAAATATTTAAAGTTATATAATCTTATTTGACCCGGATTTAGAAGGATATTGTTGTATAAGGATAATCTTATGTAGGTTTGTACTTTCAAATTGAATTATTAAGATTTAATTAAATTATATTGTTATATAAAATAAAAACCAGATTTATGTTTGTAGTTTTCCTTCTTTTTTTTAAACTATTTCCACTAAATACTTAATGTTTTTATTGTAGAATAATACTGAGTAAATATTATTATAATAATATATTGTATTATTCTACATTAAGAACATTAAGTATTTAGTAGAACTAGTTTAAAAAAAAGGAAATCTATATATATAAAGCTGTATTTTATTTTTTATGATAAGTATAATATAATTGAATTAATATATACAAAAAACTGTTTAACATTTACTTATGGAGTTACCATAAGTCGGCACAAAAAATATTTGAAATGTTCTATCAACTTTTTTAAAATTAACTGTATATTTTATACAAAAAAGTAACAAGGGCTAAAATCCATAGAGCTTTTTTTAAGTATTTATTTTAAGTACCAAAATTTTTGTAATGAAAGACTGTAACTAATATCAAGTATTTATTATTGACTATTAAATCGTTTAAAATTTTACTCTATTCTTATCAGACTCTAAACAAATTGGTGGTAGGTTCGATTCCCACTTGGGGGAATTAAATATTTTATTTTTTCTAAACACAGTGTTAAAAAGCCCTCCCTCTCTTGTCTCTTAACCCTCTGTCTGTATATTGCATACAGCATAAAACTTTTCTTAATTAAACTAAACAATATTTATTTAAAATTCACAAGAATGCGGTCATTTCGACGGGAGTGTGACCCATGCGCTAAAGGTTTCCGGTATCTGACTCATGCTTTGGTTATACCGTATGAGATTATGCGACGTAAAACAATACCTTTTTAGGTAATATAGTGATACAAAGAAAAAAATATTAATTTGCATATGTATTAGGTATAGGTTTTTAATTAATAAATAGTCTTTTGAACATAAGTTCCATCTAATCGGAATCCCGTGGGATAGAAAACTGGGTCGGTATATTCTAGTCGCGTTTGCTCGATGTCTGGTTTTTTAATCAACAATAAAGGATAATTTATAAAAAAATATTTCTGCTAATTGATTATAATATTATTTTCAACATGAAACCGGCATTTACAAGATAATAAAAATATATAAACTATACTTCCTACTAAAATATGTACGACCATAATGTATACTACATTGATCTACATTTAAACTATATTATTTGGCCTTAATAACTCTTAGAGTGCAGCTTAAGTACTGTACAAACTAAGATGTATCTTAACCTTGGACCGGAATGCGGTCCCTCATGCCTTTGTCCTACCTTGTGACGCAACGGTGGCCACAATCTATAAAACTAGCCCCAGGCCAATAAGAACTTACTAGATAAATGAAATCATTTAAGTAATTATTTACTAAGGTAAAGTAGTATCTTATTTTGGTTCATTTATAGTTGAGTTAATGTTTTTAAATGCACATGTCCAATATAAACGATTAGTGAGTCGATATGTTAGTATCTCAATTGGATCGTTATATTAAATAGTTATTATTCAAATTTTAATTCAATTACAAATAAAATGTGCATATGTTTAGAACGTTGATTTCGTCATTACAAGGTGCTTTAAAATTAAGAAAAATTGGACGAATAAGCGAAATGTAGCTTAGCTTCTCCTTGGCTTTAACATCTAAGTGTTAAAGCGTAGAAAAGCAAATAAACTATTTTATCTCATTCGCCATAAACAACAAGAAGAAGTTATCACGTTCTAGGCATATATATGCCTACTATATATTTATACAGTCGCATAATATTATGACAAAATATAGACTTTAAAAAAGCACAAGAATGCTGTAACTGCTGTCTCTATAGCCTGAATAATCTTGTGTTAATCAAGCTATTTATATTCTATCAGCGCTCTTTGTTATTCCAATTGTATTTTGCAATTGTCACTATGTAGGTATTACCTACTAACATTGTAAGTGACACAATGTTTATTACTATTATCTAAATAACTTATTTTTATTGTCACAACTTAAATATTTCCTTTAATCTGTGCAACATTGTAAAATTATTGTTGTTTTTTTACGCAAGTCTGAATTGGAATTTAATAGATAAGAAATATGAGGCGCAAAGTTTAATATACTAGCAAGGGTCGAGATATTGTATTTAAAGCGAGGCATTCGATTTATTCCCCTACTTTATTGTGATAAGATCGAACTACGCCCACAAGTAACACGTCAATTTTATTTTATATCTCGACAATAAGTTATAGTTAAATGAATATCGGATCCCGTTATGATTAATGAAATTAATTTCTTGGTATGATTGTGTGATGGGACCTTTATATTATAAATAGGTACATTAGATTACTGGTAAAAAATGATGAATTAGTCATACTAAAAAAGTGTTAATTGATTTTTGTTTTTCATAACGAATATTTACTAAGTGAATGATTCATGTTAGATTTTTCGTACAACGATTTAATATTTTTTTATTCAGAACCACAACACTTATCCCTTGTTATGTACATATAATGTTTTTATATAACAACATACAATAAAATTAACTTATTTTTTACCCAGACAATACCTACAGTAGCCACAAACGAGTCTTGTCATCGGATATGTCACTAATATCTAACCTCTCGCCGTTTGAATGCCACTGACCGAGTGGTTTAAAGTTACATGACAGCAATAACGTTCTGCCTTGATTTTTACACGTTAAACAGACTAAAACAAGTAATTAACTTTATCAGCCTTTTAAATAAATTCATTCTAGTTTTAATTTGAGGAAGTATCTAACATTACATTTGACATGAGACATATATGTCTCATATATGATTACACTATCGTTCTGAATGCCTCTAAGAAGTTTATGCAGTATAATAAAGCTAGTAATAAGCTTAAAGCTTAGTTTAGCTTTAAAGGCCAAACTAATGTTATCTAATTTGCTGCATTCTTTTAAAAAAGTATGTATTAATATTTTTCTTATTTACATGGTATGTTTATTCTCCTTCGATATCTACATATATTTATTACCAGTGCAGTGCAGTCTTAAGACGTAACTAAAGCTGACCTTTCGATACAGTTTTAAATGCCATTGACCGATTGAGCGTTATGTGATGATGTCGCCTTTATTGCGTTTTTGCTTATCCCTAAGCGGTACATTGTTACATATAATAACCTCTGCTAAAATTATATCAGTTTTCCAAATTATAACAGTGATTTAAAACCGTTATAATTATTTTAAAAGAGGGTTGAATTTGATATGATCTTTGTTGTTTTTTACATATGTATAAACTATCGTATGTACATGCGATATTCTTCAGGCTTTTTATATATTCATACAAACAATAAACTTGTTTTTTTACAATTTACAGCGTATATAATGTAATAATTGCTTAACGAATTATCCGCCTGTTGACCAATCTTTTGATTTCTTTAGTTAATGGCATGGATGACGATGGTATTTATAAGTCTTTTTTTAAATAGCTTCCACGCCTTTACAACAGCTAGTACTAAGACAATGTATTCTCTATTTTACTTATACTTAAAACATTTCGTATAACAATAGGTATATGTATATATTTATAAAGTATCTTGATATCCTTGAATGATTCAGAAAGTTACATGCAATGCGTAACATAAGTGTAAATGGTATTTTACTATGTAGAAAGACCGCAAACTTTCGCTCAACCAAATACAACATTACACCTCGAGTGCGGTCTACGAGTAATGAATCATTTGATTTAGACAGAAAGTTGACCACAAGTACTTTTAGCTTAACTTCAGAGACAATGGTTTTTTTATATAGGTATATGTTATTTACTTAGGTATGTATGAGTCAGATATTTAAATTGTTGGTTTATTGCGATTATTTCGATTTCAAATCGTTAAGTTTAGTGCTAGTAACATGTATTAAAAAGGAAAGCTTATATTTTTTAAGCACTACTCGGAATTCTGTCTCTCTGAGAGCCGTCGAGAGTATAAAGCTTTATAGGTAATGCTCTATCAATTCTATAATTTTTATTCTGAATTCATAACAAGTTACTGAAAAAATGACTAGCTGTTTTTTATGGAATAGACAAATTTAACTTCTATATTCGATATAATTATAATTTTGTAGCAGTCTAAGAAGAAAAAACATAATTAAAGTACGGCATAATGTTATTGAAAAGTTGCGTGCCCTTGCCCAAAGCCTTTCCTCATTTTGCTATCAAACTAGAATACCTTAATAACTTCTGTATTATTGTAATATGAAGGTACGTTTGTTCCAACAATAAATGTTGTTTTTCTTGTGTCATTATGGCGCGTAACACTTTAAAAGATACATAAGAAGCAATAATATATATATATATATATATATATATATATATATATATATATATATATATATATATATATATATATATATATATATATATATATATATATATATATATATATATATATATATATATATATATATATATATATATATATATATATATATATATATATATATATATATATATATAATATATATATATATATATATATATATATATATATATATATATATATATATATATATATATATATATATATATATATATATATATATATATATATATATATATATATATATGTGTGTGTGTGTGTGTGTGTGTATATAGGTTATTAGTTTGTTATTTATGCAACAAGTATCTACGTAAGTAAGTGTCTACGTAATCGATGACTCATCCGTGTTCTGATTTCCTAATAACGTTCAATTGGTGACAACTGTGATTAAGGTTCATGCATATTCTTAGAACAATTGGCCGATATTAGTTATAAAGGATGACCAGTCCAGTTTGCGGTTATGTTTACGTCTGTCTGATATCTGTAAAGCTATTATTGTGATGTATTTATATGAAGTCTCTCTTTTAGCAGTTAAGTAGTTTCCATGTACTATAGAATTTTTTATTAAAGCATTTCTCTTTATATATTAAATTAAAACTCTGTATGTATACAGTTTGTTTTATAATTTCAATATTCGATCAAGGTGGGTACCTGAGATAACAACGACCGATATGTTATGATAAGATTATAAACATATTATATTGTAGTGTATTGTTGAAATATTCTAATTTTGTGAAGATATTTTATTTTAAATATTTTTTTATGTGGTCATAAAATAAAATATTATCAGTCCATACCACGACGTCCATAAAATGTTGATAAATTTTGCATAAGCAAAAATGTATATTTTCTTCATTTGTATAGTTATATAAAAAAAAGCAATGTATATTTCAAAGCCATGAATTTGATATGTGAATACATTTAGCATATAGCAATACATGAGTCATCATTTCATAAACCCTCTCCCGTTCTAACTAGTTTCAACACGCAATTGTTATTCCATTCGGACCGGTTCCATACGGACAGTCCATTTAAATGAAAAAAGGGTTAAAAATCAATATTTCTGCAAAAGGGTGTTACCCTCTTTGATGAAATGAACATCGTTAGTTCTATGTATAAGATAAACCTATTTTTGTATACTAACAATGGGAATAATTAATATTGTCCACGTATAAGTGACCATGATGTAAATAAACTATAGCTTTACCATCTGTTTCGCCTTTTGCCACAGATACATGCGCATACGCAGATTAATATTTTGTTATTTTTTTCATGTAATAAGAATTTTATTTAAATATTTTAGCACGTAGTTTTTACATCTAATACATAAGTACTTCCTCGTTTGAAATTTTTAATTCGTGATCATTGCCTTCACCTAACGCGTGCCAATGGGGCGCGATGGCGTCACTATTTTATATTAATGATTTAGATTTTGTTGATAGATTCGGTTATATATTACAATTTTATAGTATGCTGTTAGACGAATGTTAATTATTCTAAGGCTAATTTTAATTAAACATACTAAAGATCTTTTGCATTTTAATTGATTTGACTACATTGAGAAATCATTATTAATTCCAACAGCGCAGTAACGAGTTATAAGCTCGTTCCGACAAAGGCATGCCTTCATAAGCGCTCCAGCATTTTTTCACGTCTAGACAGTAATTGAAATCAGTGAATTTATCCAGATAATTATTAAATCCCTTTATCTAAAGCACCAGACGCATAACTCGAAGGCTGCCACAAAGAGCCACTGTCCGATGCACGTACTACATAAGCTATGTAGTGTTCATGGTTAGGTCAACAGATGCTGACTCACTACTGAAAGGTGAACTAAAGATACATAAAGGCATTAAGATGTCCTCTAAATGTCATGCACGTGATTGTTTTTCATAATCCATTTTGTGTAGGAAAGTGTAATTTGTATTTAATAAAATAAGCTTCAATGTCGTAATTAAGTTGGTACAGTTCTGAATCCATCTGAGGGAAAATACTGCAGTGCAAAGGAATGATAAGATATAGTTCTGTTTCATTTTTTATGTTCCTCGTGCTTAAAGCTCAGTTATATAAGCAAGTTGAGAGCCGTCCAACTATATACACACGGTTATTATGTCAATCCGATTCAAACATCAGCCACTAATATTTATTGCATTCATTTATCCGTAGGTAGAGGGAGACAAATGTAAATAATAAACTATATCATTCATCAAAATATTACAAACATATGACAATTTGTAATATTTTTATGAAAGACACAGTTTTATATTATATAGCACATTTCTTATTATTTTAGTCCAACTACGAATATTTAGTCTCAAAATTATGCAGCTCGTGGCTAGAGAGTTCGTTAACAAGAAATTAGTCGTGTGATTCATAGGAAAACAATGTGTTTGGTTGGTTATTTAACCAGTTATGAAATGAGTGTACTATTAAATATATATACAGTAGTTATGCTAAGTTTAGTATATAAGTTAGCGATCGGTTGGGGAGGAAGGGCGATTAGGGTTGGCTAAATTGATAATATATGTATGTAGATATACGAGCGTTAGGCAAAATGATAGTGACCCTAAATCGCTGAAATGATAAGTTAGGGTAGTGTAGTGTAGTAGATAGTCAAATTTTATGAGATAATATCTGTATATTACACAAACCAAAAAAATGCATTTAAATAAAAAAAGTGATGTCATTGCTGCTTAAGTTTACGTAAATAATTATTTGGCCCGTTCTTTTAATATTGTTGTTGATCAATTAAATTGAACAAGTTACGTACTTAATAGTAAATATGAACATATCATAATCGTAATCGTAATGAGTAATCGTCTTGGCCATAACAACAATTTGTACTTATTTTATTTAAATAGTTAGGCAGCCTTTTCAATTTTGTTTCATATTCAACAAAATGAAATGAGAGATGATGCTCTCATTCGGTTTTTACGTGAAGTGCATTATAATTATTAATAAATTTGTGGTTAACCCACTATGTATACGTATCGCTATTGTTCTCGTTAACTGACATTTTTCTAGGGATTTAACTGTCTTATTTATATGGGATATCCCCTTTTCTGTTGTATATTTGTCATAATACACTATGCCCTTTGTATTTATACATATTATTCGTCAAACATAATATACACCATTTAATACTACAACTTTTATCTTCTAGTAAAGAACTTAAAGTACATATATATTTATAAAAACGTTAAATTACGTTGTAATCGTGACTTATGTATACTTAACAGCTTAACCTCCACTTGTGTTGGGACGCCGCACCCGCACGTGCGCTCGCACAGCCTCCTCCACAAATAGTCGGGGCCGGTACCGGTGTGTTTGTTTATCGCAAGTCGCAACTAAGCGTGTAACGAAACAGTTACTTATTTATTCGAGCTAATTCTAGCTTTGTTATTGTAACGATCTAAGTGTTTTTTATCTTACTTTTAATTATAAAGTATGGAGTTAAATCGTTAACTTAATGTTATATTTTTTTCCACTGTTGCAAGAGTGATTGATACATGATTTTTAACGTAAAAAATGTTAGTTAAGTAGAGGTATACTACTTATAGAGGTATACTTTTATTAGTATTTTCATAGTAGTACTGCGTCACTAGTTCTCGGTACTCTATGTTATCATGATACTACAATCACAGAAAAGTGTAGTAGCACTAACACTTCTACATAGCAGGATAGGTAGAGGCAACTTGGTGTTAAAATACGCCTCACCGGTCGACGTCGCACTTTGTAAGAAGACAGAACTCAGAACGGAGAAAATGGAAAAAAAATCATTTTCTCCGAGTCAGATTACAGTCAAATGCTTAGGTCAGACGCCGATTCTTAAAGCTTTTTCTAAACAAAATCATTACGTTATATTAGAATTGCTATGTAAATATTTAAGAAAAATATGTAATAAACTGCCGTGCCGTCTAAATGTCCAATAAAAATATCGTGCCGAATCTTACACTTTTTCTTTTACATTATTACTTAATTAGAATTGCGTGTGTTTCATACACATGTATTTTATTACAAATGTGATTATAATTGCTAAATACTAAGTCTTGATTCGCTCTTATGCCCATACATATAAGATAATATATGATAGTAATATACTATTTGGAGTAGACGTTGACGAAAATGAAAAGAAAACTTATCGTGATATGTCAAAATATAATGTTTCTAGTCCATTTGAGATGATTTAAATGAAGAAAGTGCAACAAGTAGTTATGTTTCGATATTTATTTAGTTTCACCGTGTTGATAAGTATACTAACAACATTGATGTGCTCATATTCATATTTTTTTTTTATATTAAAACTAAATAATATACAGATTTTTCAATTAAAGAAGATGAAGAACGAAGACGTATAAGAAATACATATATTTTTTTGTCTTCACGCTTTATCCCGCACATGGCAGGGCAAAGAGCCGCAGGAACCATAGGAAATTAATGTTAAGACACTCCGTTGATCAGTCACTGCATTCTCTATCCACACTCTAGAAATATTTATAAAAAATAGAAAATAATATATAAATATTACCCTCGAAAGGACATTGTTGTACTGTCCGTCGATAAAGCTATATTTAGAACAAAACAAATTAAGTCGTGGTCAGTCATCATTATTTATTCTTTGTTTGTTATATTGTTATCATAATAGTTTCCGTTGAAATACTACACGGACAGCCTACAGTTAACTTTGTTAATTGTAGTGACATAAAATTAATTTTGCCTTCGGAAGAGGATGTAGTAGGTATATAGCATTGCATTTCCATTGTAATGTATGACCCGGCAGTCGAATATTTATAAGTGAAATATCTATAAAGGAAGTTATAATTTTGCATAAAAGTGTCAATGTAAAGTATTTATTTTATTACACGGTAGCATACACTTCTTTTTAACTTCGAATTTTGCTCAAAGATTTATTAATAAAGTGAAGAAGAATTCTTCGAAAAATGAAAGAATGAGGACCGTCGTGGCGCAGAGGCGCAACGTCTGTCTGTAACGCGGCTAACGCGACGGTTACTGGGTTCGATCCCCAGTCGGAGAAGATGGATTTTTCTATTTCCATTTTCTTCGCTCTGGCATCTAAGGCAAAGCGCGGCGTTGAGTTCCGCCACTCAACACGCAATGCCTCGAAAACGGCGGAAAGTGGGGACGGAGTAAGCAGGGACTAAGTAACGGAGTGTCTTAACACTAGGTTCTTATGGTTCCTGCAGTTCCCTCTGCCTACCCTGCCATGTGCGGGATAAAGCGTGAAGCTAAAAAAAAAAAACAAAATAAATCATTCTCCATTAATTCTATTAAAGGAAATTTAAATTATGTAGATATCTGTTAATATTGTAACGACTAGAATTTTTTAAATTTTCGCTTGAAGCAAATAAATTACTTCTACGACTTTTTAGCGTATTATATATTTCATAATAACAGTTTTAATTTTCACATACATTTAAAACATGTCAACAATAAGATATTAAATATCGAGTTACTTTGTTATGCAAATAATTTGTGAAGCAATCGCCCGATAGCAATGCGAATTACGCGTGCTTTTTGTTTCGCTTACTTATTCATAAACAGTTGTATTGAAATGTATGTTGCTTAGAAAAGCTTCTTGTCCGCCTCACCTGTCTCTATATATGATGTTTATTATAAACGAGTGTATAATTATATGTAGTTGTTTACGGCTGAAATGTTTTATATTCTCGCATTGTTGTAATTAAAATATACAACGTAACACGCAATATACATTATTGAACGGGAAATAATATTTAATATATGTGTTTTACGTACCAACATTTATTATATTATTTATTTAATAATTACTTATTACTTATTTAACACTATAGCTAAAAATGTATCAAGTAGATCCGTAGTAACCGTCGGATTCCACGTTAATTTAAATACCGTGCGAACTTTCCATGCGCCGGCGCAGCGCGCTCATGCGCCATACATAGGTGTACCGCTTGCTTCCCATGCTCTGTTTCTCAGCACATATTATTGTACGTTAATTGTCGTGACCTGACCTTTGATTGATATGCAGAACTTTAGTACCGAATTGTTACATTGTATTAAACTGCTAACTTGCAAATAAAAAAAACACATTTAAATAATATTTACTGTATTTATATATATTTCTAAAGAGTTAGAAACCTTAGTAAAACCCATCAAAGTTTACGACGTACGCACAACTAAGATTCATTAGGAAATGGTATAACCTTGAATAAAGAATAGGGAGATAATTATGAAAACATAGTAATACTTGTGTAAAACATTTAACAATTTGCTTGCAATGCTCTCTGTCTGCTCATGTCACCTCGGTTGCACTTAAATATAATTATCACCAACCTTCATAGTGTATATGGCGGCATGGAGTATATGGCGGTGGTGCTCTTTTGTCGCCTTGTCTAAGTGTAGCAACTTTTAGAAACAAAATTTGTATAAATGCTACTTTGCTGATATTGATGATTTTTGTATATATTTTAATGTTTAATAATAATTAGTTAACCGGTTTTAGATAAATATGTTCTTTTTAAAGATAACACTTGACAATTTAATTTAATAACCGATTGACAATTTAATGTAATAACCGATTTAATGTTAATTAGTTATCAATCTCAAAACTTATGATGACGAGTACTACTAATACAAAATAATAACACTTAGGTAAAATGTCGCCCATAAAAAGTATAAAGTTATAATTACCCTTAAATAAAATATGAAAGATACTCAATCAGTGGAAGCTGTGAGATCATTAGTCAGTCGCACCAGAGCAAAGGCCGTATCTAATGAGCCATCTCATTACAGGATAACTTATCACGTCATTAGGATGACAAGTTTACTCCTTTCTTGACAAATAAGTGTCAACATGTCATTGTTTAATATTTTATTGTTTATTCACGCTTAGATGCCTAGTAATAGAAAGATAATAGTGAATAATGTTTGTGTTGTATACGAAAATTTGACTATATATAGTTTAAATCTAAATATCCATATAATATTAATAAAATATATAAAAATATATGTGTGGAAGTGAAAAAAACCTACAGATAAACAGCTTGCCTCATCTTTTCTACATTAGCTCACTTAATTCATTTGCTTTTTTTGTACATTAATTGGAAGCTGCCAAATGAGTGAATTGCAATTTCCATTCCGTTAGTTCGTCATTTGTCTGTTTTTTAGCATTTAATTCATGCTATTGCGACTTTTAAGTATTTTGTCGGTCTTAATTGGTTCTATAATAAGACTATTTGACTACTTGTTAACTATTTTCTCACGTGCTTAGTTGCTGCTTTAGATAAATTATTAAATGTCAGAATTACAGTTTAATGATTTAGCTGCCATTTTGTGTACTCTTTAATTTTTCTAAAGCATGCCCAAGTAAATATAACACATTATAGTAATATATTTATATAAGAACTTGTTTAGTACGTGTATATAGCTGTAACCTTCTCTTAAATATCGATATCTACGAATTAAACTTACCGTTAAACCGATGACGTTACAATACTAGCAAAAAGGATATGAATATTGATAGTCGCGTGGTCCACTTAAGAGCGTCCGGTGTCACAGGTACTTAGATGTCCTATATTCTGTACGCCACCATTTAACCCTAATCTATTCTAGTGATTGAAATTATTCTAATGATAATTATTTTGTTCATATATATTTTTTTACCTTTACTTTTTATTTTTTTGATAACAGCTTTACGAATCTGTTATGAAGTGTTATTATTATCAAATCAAGTAAGATTTGGCCTGCGT
Organism: Dione vanillae; assembly: GCA_037178615.1. Classification (NCBI taxonomy): domain Eukaryota; kingdom Metazoa; phylum Arthropoda; class Insecta; order Lepidoptera; family Nymphalidae; genus Dione; species Dione vanillae. Next base: position 3,719,253 of record JAZFAU010000261.1, read on the forward strand.
CTTCGAACCGTCAGTAGGTATGTAATGGAACAAAACGAGCAAAATCGTGAGGTGATATAATTTATGAAATTGAATGAGTAGTATTAAATAGTTGTGCTCAGGACGCAAAAAGTTGCAAATATTTGTCGTTGCATTACTTCCTTGTTTAAACAGTTCCTTTTTTTAATATTTATTATATTAAAAAATTACATAAGCACATAGGTATATATGTTAAACCATTTCTATTACAATGGACTCATTAACCAACCCGCATGCCTGCTGTCCACTGTAGCGTGATTCGCTTACAATCGTCACCTTTGATCTGGCAGCTGCTTATCTCTTCAGACTGTATTCCATAAGCATCACATTCTTGAATAGCGCTGTTGTAAATGCATCACATTCTTATTTTTCTTAGTGGTAGAGAACAAATCAAATATTTTATAAAATTGTTACAAACCTATAGCAATACTTGTTTTTTCTCAGTAATAATGTATTTATATAGAATACAAATGTGTTGTAGTTTCGCGAAATTGACGCAATAGCTGTTCTGTGAAAAATTTAAGTGATGAGTTGTGCATAATTTAACTATTTTCCTTTGGGTAAGTTTCTGGGGCCTTTATATAACTTTGTATACTACACTTTTACTTTTTACTGTTATATATTTTTGGAAATAAATCTTTCTTTATTTGCGTAATATTTTTTAAAATCTACCTTTTATAGTGATAAGCATATTTTAAACTTATTTTTACCGATATATGGAATACATTTATTTTTTAATAGTCTTCATTGACAGATTATGTAAAAAACAAACGTCCCTACTCAGTAGAGCAGATACTACTAGTGTTTCACTGAAATAACTATATTGGAGACAAGCAAATACGTCTATCATTGTAACAGAATATTTTACTTGTATGTTTAAGATGGTTATCTTTTAACATTTTCTTTTTATACAGTATATTATCTACTTAACTAAATCATTGAATTTCCCTTAATGGGAGTCGTAAGTAAGTAAAGAGACGTATTTACTTCTCAGTCTTAGACGTGACTGTATGCGCATTCCATGCTAACTCGTAAACCGCAAATGTTATTAGTTTGAAACCTTATAGGGTTTCCTAGATCCTTGCTTCCCCTATGATATTCTACACCATTTATATGACTCATTATGCTGTTGGATAGTTCTAAACATCCTACGAAACAGTCTAATATAGGTACTTTAATTTATAATTTATAGTATCTTTTACTTATGTTTGTGAATAATATTTATAGCATCGAAAGACAATCAGCTTTTTAATATCACTTTTATTTTGCATATTCATTTATATAAAAGTGTTTGTAAAGCGTTATTTCAAGACATGTTTATACAATTTGGTTGCCAGCGCACAATTTCTTCAGGCATTTGTTTATTCAGCCGTTTGCCTAAGTTAACCTACTTCATAAAGTTTTATACTTAGAATTTAAATTTTAACAAGTTTAAATAATTTTTAATATGTAAGAAAATAAGATATTTATTCTGAAAATTACTAGTAATTTACAATATTTAAAACGATTTTTCGACGGAAAAATATTACATTGTATTTGAAAGGGTATAATTGTAATCAACTTATTGAATTGAATATCTTTTTTAATATTTTCAATTATTTAATTATGGCGTAACGACCGTTTGTACCGCACAAAAAAAGATAAAGTTGACAAAATAGGAGATGACTTGTGGGTTACCAGCGCACAAGCGGTTAGCTTTATTAGCTTAAAACTTTTTAGGGATGGTTAAGGTAAAATTAGAACTCTTTTTTGTAAATATAAGCGCGCAAATGTTTCTCAAGTAAATAGAATTGGCTAATATGTAGATTTTGTTTAATGAATTATTAGTTGAACGTTTCAAAGTAGAACATTGCCTATATTTTTCACCTATCTGCTTTTTCGAAATCTTTAAAACGGCACCAAAAGTAAAATTTTAGCTCAGAAACTCGCTTCTCTAAATGTATGCAATTAAAACGTTTCCACAAATAATATATAATAATTCGCTCACATTCACCTTCAAAGCAAATGACGAGTGTCAAGTTGAATAGTTTTAGGATAAAAGAAATACACTATAATTGCATTTAATCATTAGTAATAGTAGATTAGCTGTCACAAAGTAAACATAAAAGTGACTCGCCTCCTTATAAACGTAGGATACCTAAGTAAATTTCCTCACCCACAGTCGGCAGTCTAGACGTCTGTCTCGTACATAGCAGCAGCACACCCCTGATGCCTAGCGGCTTATAATATAATTTAATTTTGATACTGTTTGACAGTGAAGCGGAATGTATTTGATGTTGGATTAATTGACCAGTTACAACACGCGTTAAATGATTTTTATTGATTTTGATACCTTATCTTATTTCGTAAATAGTATACTCGTATATAGTATCGTAGTAATTAGTTATGAAAGATTGCCAATATACAAATTAATTTACAAATTAAATATTATATTCAAAGAAAAACATAATTTTAAGTTCTAAGTACCAAGCTACTTTTAGATTTTTCATAAAATTATAAATTTAAGCACCATCACACTTATTTTTACTTAGCAAAGAAGGCAGAGAGAGCCTAGTGCTAGGCATTCCGTTTCTCATTTAATCTACTTAAAAACAAACCTCATTTTCATCTACTATCTACAAAATAAAAAAGCTATATAGAGCTTTTCTTTGAACGCTGCCCTCTAGGCAATATTTATTTAAATAACGTCTTATTTAGTATTGATTTAATAGAAATCATAGTCGAGCATGGCGACTGGGTCAACGGTCCCCTAATCGAATCATCGGGGAGGGTCCTTGACCTCGCACATACTTGTAGGATGTCCACGATGCTATCGTAAAATTTTTGCCAAGGAATTTCGGCGAAGTTACTTTTTTTTTAAAACTGAATTCTTATTGCCATTATTATTTGATTTTTTCTGTAATATAAATATAGATTTGATTTAAGTTTTTTTTTTTTTTCTATTACAAATTTATATAAAGGTTTAGTTCATAGCGGTTTAAAAAAAGCTATTGTAATACATTTTCGTTTAATTTTCCGCCAATATCTCGATTTTCTGAGACTAACTAAACAATATTAAACCGAGGTACTTAAAATTGAGTCACGCCATTTGTGTCTAAAATAAAATAAAATAAATGCCTAACGTCTGGTAGTCCTACCTCCATACCTTACTTTCTTACACTGCCTTGTTGCTTATACACTACACTACGTACCCGAACGGAATGCTAAGATTCGCAACTACATTCGTACTGAGTTTCGCAAATACTCACCAAATATAGATTAGTTGTTAGACCACTTTGTGCTTGCAGATAAAAAATAAGGATGCTCTTCTTCTTTCATTAGCTTTTTATCTCTTTTGTTGTTGATGTAGTTTTTGTATATAATTTTATGAGTTTATAAAAGAAGATTTTTGATTGTACTTGGGTAATTATTGAGTTAAATTTCTAGTGATTCATAAACAATATTCGAATATAGACCAAAATAACATAAATTATAAATTTAAATATATATTTAGCATTTAGTTTTTTTAAACTGCTTTTGAAGTCGATTTTGCTGTGGTGATTTTGGTGCCTATTTTCTCTAACAGTTATTTGAAATCACAAAACCTAATGTGCTTGGTATTATATTTGTCATCGAAGATATTCTTCTTCTTCTGTGTAAGGACAGACGCTCCACTTTGACAATATCAACATAGTTAATTGCATTTCTATATGAATGATATCAATTAAAAATGTAAAAGCAGCCATTATCTATAAAAAAATAATAAAAGTACAGAGTTTGTTGCAAGTAGCTAAATATCTATAATTACGACGTGACTGATAAAGGAGATTATAATTCGAATAAAAATTGACTGAAATTATTAGTAATATCGTTAATAACTTATAGCTAATGCCGTTTTCGTGTATTGATTATATCTTTCTATAGGTATTATAGATATACCACAATGTCATAAGAGGCTTATCTGCTCTGAAAGTTATGTATTCCTGTGTGTAGTCTAGACGTATTGTTCTTTTTTATGAGTAATATTATATCTTTATATAGGTACATAAATCGACAGCCATTTACCATCTTCTGTTAGTCTTCTAGAGTAGAGTCAAGGAATAGATTTAAAATATTAAATATTTTATTACTATTATATATATATCATACACTTTACTTAAAATACATACGACAGTGTTATGTAAACACGATTTGTCCTCGAATGATTCATGCCTGAGTCATTCAAAATGCCACGTATAGTATATGTATGTATGTACGTATGTATGTATGTATGGAGAATGAGGAATAACCGCATAGTTTACAAATTCGTAAGTAATCGAGCTTAAAGCAATAACACCTCCTTATAAGGACCTGTTTATAAACATAATACTATATACTTAGATCATAATTTACACAGCTTTTAGTTCCTAGTTATTGTGATTATTGATCGAAATTATAGGAAAACATTTAATATGTAACTTGTTTATTGATTAGGAAATGGGTCATATGTGGGTAAATATACGTTTTTATTAATAATTTAATTGTTTTTATAATTAGTAATTGGATATATAGTTATAATTAATAAATAGTAAGTATTTATTAATAGAAAATAATTGGCATTGACGTATATAATCTATTATATATTTAGTGCTTTTAGATATTATAAAGTAAACTGCAAATGTTACGGACACAGTAAGGAAGTAAAAGAATTTTGTAACGTATACCGAAACTACGAGGATGTGTAGATTCTGTAAACGCAATCCACATAAAAGGAATCGATTTCCAGGAACTTAGGGTGTCCTGAAACGCCCATCTTGCGTCAAGATCATGGTTATTACAAATACTATGAATTAAGTTAGCTATAATATTATTTACTTATAACATGATTTTAATAAATTTTTTTAGGAGAAAACATTCGTCTTTGCAAAAAAGCTTTAGAAGGGCAATATATTTTAAATAATGTCGACTATTATTAATCCTTGTAGTTTTGTGAAAGTATTTTCTCTATAGACTGCAAGTAGTCTATAGAGAAAATTTTTGGTAAAATGTAATTTGTCTTAGTACTTTTAATAGTAAATAATAAAAAATTGTCAAAGTATGTATGTTATTGTAATATTTAACATTTGCTAGGGCACTCTATCACTTCTATGAATTTGTTTAGTGTACGATGGTATCGAGATGTGGTGGTTCGTTCCATTCGTATTAAACCATAAGGGTCAATTGGGCATATTGCTTCAACATTATAAATAGGTATAATATATTTAGCATAAATAAAAAATATATAGAATAGAAAGAAGGCCTCTATCCACTTCAAATTTAATTAAATTTATTCATTTATTCATTCATTTATTGATTTACTCATAACACTTTGTAAATATACAGGAAAAATTTAGTACGATAATAGTCGTATTAGTATAAAACTGTGGCAAAATTTACATTGTTGTAAAAAATAAGGCGAAATATATATTTCAATAACGTTAAAAATAGCGAAGCGTAATTTAAATAATTCACTTTGAACTATTACATTTCACTATTTGATATTGACCTTCTAATTAAAAATTAGAGCTATGATATACGTCCGGTCATTTTAATAGGTCAGCGCTCTTTTTAATCATACTAACGTTAGTGGAAGGTTATCATGTCTCCAATTACTTTTATGTGCCGATATAACATTATGCAGTGTGGCAGACATTTGAATGCAATTTTAATTAAGATTTGTAATACTTTATTTTATATTAGAAAATTTTTTAATATTCTTAATAAAAGCTTTAAGTCGACTTTTTTTAAGTTTTGGAATATTTTATTTAATATTTCAAACTATATATAAAACAAATTGTAAATAATTTTTTTTTTAAAAAAAAAAAGGTTGATTTCGTATAGGTATTTAATTTAAAGGCTTAGCGATTATTATAAGGTTGTGTTGCTCACAATTCCTATGTTCGATATTTCTATTTATTTACGCTGTTGTTCACTTAAATCTAACAAGTGAAAAATTCTTATTAGGTATATGAAGACATTATAAAAAATACGTTTTAATGAAGTGCTATATTTAAGTTTGAAATTGTTTTTTTTATTATCTTCAGCCAAATCTCAAAGATTTATTGTTATTGTAAAACTTTCACAATAATTAAATTTGCACTTAAACAGCTTTATTTAAATGCATTAAGCGAAACAAATGACGATGATGAAATATTACTGCAACTTTTAAAATTATTGGGTCGATTGTGATTACCGAGACTAATTACAAAACTGCACAAAAAATCTCTAATATTTTACACTTTTCTTTACTATAATTTGCTTGCTTATATATAGAATATTTTTTTTGGTTTCTTTTTGTTTTACCACTAACGTTTAGCACAGTATATATTACGATGAATCATACTTTGGAGATCAAGCAGTGAATGTGTTGACTCGAAAATTTTTATTTTATTCTAAATCATCATAGATGTTGCACTAATTACGCAACGTATTTTCACGGTAATGTAACAAGTGTTTCACTAGTGTATGTCTAGCTAGATGGGTATGAGTGACGACCTTGTTACTACATTTTTATGGAAACGAACCGTGGCTTCGTTAAAATATAAATATTTTGTTTCACTTTCATACAAATAACGAACCAAGCTCATCTCAGCATAATTTTTGCTTTTTAAATTTATATAAACCGGTTGCAAAATCCGAAAACTACTCTATTATTTATATCAGTTGAGATCAATGGATAGTATATTGTGACGTTAGTGTGATGTTATCACAACATTATAGCGATTACCTCATCGTAGAAGACAAATAATACGCACGGTAAAATAAAGATATTATAAACATGTGTTATTGTGCATGTACTGCTACAGTACAAGTACAACTAGTTGTTGAAGTTTATTTTCTAATAATATAGCTACGTTATTGATAGAATTCAATTCAGAAATCTAGTTATTTATATGCAAAACAATACATGTTTGATGTCTTTCAGCTCCATTCCAAATCTTTTTAATTTAATTAGAACTTTGTTTATCTATTTATAGCTTATTATAAGTGGAATATGAGATTGAGCTTAAACCAGAATGTACTAAGAATGTTTACTAATATATGAATGTATTGCCAACACATTTGCTTAATAATTTAGTAAATGAATAAATAAATTTAAGTTATACAATCCATAAAATATATCTATTGATTAATTTTTTGTCATAATAGGTAAATTATTTTATTGCTTTAGTTGTCATATAAATAATCATTTATTGATATACACAATAGACATATTGTTGGTTGGAAAAGCCTGACTCACTCTATATGGTAAAGATAATATGATGACCTTAAAAATGCCGAAATAAACAACGTCTCGTTGTACATTACCATAAATATTTTATACAATCTTGAACTGTTGATACAAGAATGGTTCAGCAAGGTTCTTCAAAATAAAAGCTTTTACATACATACAACATACAACATAACTTCATGCTTTATCTCGAGCAGGGTAGTCGGAGAGAAAGAAGCGCCAAACGCTGTCCCTGCATATCTCTTTTGCCTCAATCACTATCATTAATTGTCAACTGTATTTTCGATACCATGTTTTCGTCAACCGAAATCTCCACATATCTCTTTTACTATTCAGTTTTGCTTCATACACCTTTTTTACCATTCTTTTATTACTCTACTATTCTTTTCACGTGCCCAAACCATATTGTATTATATCAAAATAAAAACATGCATACTCCAACTGTGTAATGATATCTCTCTTTTTACCGTACATTCTCCTTTGTGTGTTCTCCATTCAACGTGACATTGGCGAAGTGAATTGTGCTCAACTGGCACGCTCGAAACGCCATTAGTAAAGAGAAGAAGAAGAAGAAGTATATCAAAATAAAAATTACGGCATATTTCATAAATTACGGCTTCAATTCGATTAAATTATTTTTTGTCAACACTGTATTTGAATGTCCTATTTTAACTGATAAATAGCGCGTTGTAGCTAAACGCTTCTTATATTCCAGTAGTGTATGTTACTACCGATCGAACATAAATAAATTATGACATGTTATAATAAAGACTTATGTTGTACTACTCCATATTCAATGTACTGCATGAAATAATCATTGCCCTACTTCGCATTGTGTGACCTCAGCTTTATGAAAAATTTGCAAGTATTGGAATGTATAAGCATATTGTATATTAAGATGTCATATAGTCTTGATAGATATTTTTGTTTAATTATTTATTAACCTGTTTATTAGTTTTTACCATTTTTTATTGTTTTCTATTTTATAGTAACATAGTATTGTGTTGGAGGTTCATTTTGAAAAGTCACTGTGTCATATATTTATATCACAAGTCAATAGACAAAAAATAATTATAAATAACAATATATTTAGAGGAATGTGTAAATATTCTAGAAAATAAGACGCCATTTGTAATAATGTCGTCGTTAACGTTAATTGATTGATAACTTATTAAGGTCAAGTGTGTTAATATACAATTTATCTTGTTGCAGCTGGACACAAGTGGGAATGGATACATTGACTTGAAAGAGTTAAAGGAAGCCCTCGACAGCGTCGGTTATAAAATTCCACAATGGAAGGTACTTCTATTATGTTTTCTTTTTTATAACTATAATATATACTTATTTTTTAATTACTGCTTACTGGCAAAATGGTTTTCATTGCAAATATTTTGACGCTCTTAGAGTATTATTAAAATGTAGAAATAAAAGACTGATATTGATTGAATTAGTTATGTACTCAACTTACATATGGGAAAGTGTAAAGACGACTTCAATTATCAAGAAAGCTGCCTATTTATTGATTATAATTTAGTAAGTCCGAAATACATAGTAATCTAGAATAAATGTCAGTTAAATAAAAAAACTTTTTAAAGTAGCGTAAACTTAATTTTAGTTTTAAGCGTAATACTCGTTTTTGTGGTTTTATATTCGTAAGTCCCCACAATCACGACATCCGCTCGACATGGCGGCGCAAACAATAGGGATTAAACTGTATCCTCGTATTATACTTGACATACTTTGTATAACCGCTCAGAGCCTTTTGCGAAATAAAGAAAATTTTATATTATAATACATTTGTTACGCAAGGATATGAGTGGAAACTAATTTTATTTTAGCGCAGTTGAATGACAAAGTAATTTTTTAATATTAATTATTTAACTTGAATATTGTAAATATTGATATACATATACTATATGCAATGAAGAATCGCAAAAGCTTAAATTTACATAGAGAATATATATTTAACTAATAAATATTTACTTTCTATAGGTACGATGCATGATCGAAGAATACTACGACAATGGTGGCAAGAGCGGGCGCGGCGTCAACGGCAGCATGAACGGCGACGCGAGGAAGAACGGCATATCGTTGACAGAGTTTGAGGAACTCTGCGCCAATCTTAAAGCACAACAGGTTAATTTTGACAATTATTTTATTTTCTTTTTCTACATATTTAAATAATGTTTCAATAATCTAAGTAGTTTGTAAATGTCAAATTACTTTGTAATCGTGATATTGCTATTTTACTTGTAAATAAAGCGTATGATTGTAACAGATATAGATTTTAGATTAGACTTAATAATGTAGAATATGACTCAACTGCTTAGTTTTTATTTAGTGTTGAATCTTGACCATTAAGTCATATTATTCAAGATATATTTTTTTAAAAAGTTGCTAAATATAAACTACCATAAAAGAATATGTAAACTGCAGTATTATTACGTAATTCCGATAAAATTGGTTAAACTTGGATGGGTGCCAGCACACCGTAGACAAGGTATAAGGCGATATAAGGCTTGCGTTAAATGTCGGACCATATTTAGGTTATGCTTATATCGATCATAGCTGATATCGACGCGTGTAATTGTAGTGTTAAAATAACCGCACGTTGCATAATATTTACCGACGCCAAGTCAATGCCGCTTTAAAAGATTATCTTGATATTGTCAATGCACTTATCGCTTGGTCCATAATAAAATGAAATAATGGTTCGTTATATAGATCTCAAAAAATTTGGTTATATATATTTTATAAGATTATGTACTTTTTTACTAACTATGTTGTCTATAGTATTAACAAGTGTCTATTGTTAATTGTACCTTTAATAATAACGTATCGAATGTATCCAGTAAACTAAAGTAATCGTCTTAATGCTGTACCAACACTACGAAGCCAAGTCAATAGACGTGCGACATAGACTGCAAGGGTTAAATACGTGTTACAGCTCATTGAATGTAACTTACATATGCAAACGCGATGTATATTGCCATTTAACGGCATTTAATTTGACTGATCAAGCTATTAATATACATTAATATGTTTCTTTCCTCTCGATAAAACAATTACGTATTTGTTTCCGTTTTAAATAAATACATAAAATATGATATTGAAATTTGAATCTCTAAAGAATTATTTTTAAATAATATATGGGACCGTTTTGACGCAGCGGCACAGCGTCTGATTGTAAACGCGAAAATTCGTTGAACGCGGGTTCGTTTTCCACTCTGGAAAATTGTATTGTTCGAATTTGGATGTGATTCAAATTACGATTTATTTTTATTATAACAAAGCGCATTTAGACAAAGTAATCATTTAGACAAAGTCAATGACATTTTTATTGATTGGTAAGATGAATGCACAACTTTTAATTATCTTAAAATAACCATCCGAAAATAATATAATTTTGCAATGTTATAAAAATACAAACCTATAGCCCTTATATGTTGATATAACTAAATATTATTATTATTTAACATATATAATTCAATAACTAGGTGTTTTTTTTTTTATTCATGTACCTTAAATTTACCTTTAGAACGTCAAACAAGATTGTCTAGTACATTCAATTATCCTCTACAAAGTTTACAATGCGGCTCTTTTTTGTCATAAAAAACACTGTTTGTTTTTTCAGGTGTCGAGCACATTCAAACAGGCCGTCAGTAAAAAGGAGAACCTTGAACATTTGGGCGGCATGAGCGAAGCTTCGAGTGACGGTACTTTCACTTTAATAAACAAGTTTTTATTGTAAACATTTTTTAATTAATATAATGTAAAAAAGTTTTTACTGAATTTAGTTTCAGTAACAATATTGATTTTACATTGTACAAGTAAATATATTTTTTAAATTCTATTAAAGAAATATAAAACTAGCTACTTTCTGTGTAGACTTCATCTGAATCTACCCTTGTATTTTGATAATGGTTCGGATCTAAAAAAAAATTAAGAAAAACATGATTATGCTTACTTAATTTCTTGCTACGAATTAATTGATATTATATACCAATTAAATAATTAATAGTCTTTAAGCCTGTTACAGATAAATAATAATGACAAAATAAGTTTTTTCTCCATATATTACATGAATTATGAATGAATGAGATATCCATATTTCTTAAACCAATATATATATAAATCATCTCAATGAGACATCAATGCTAACATCCGTTTAATAAATAAATTTACAGCTGCATTAATAAACGATTTCGAATGATAGTGATTAAGAGCATCGTGTATGGACTCTTTGTACTTGTTAAAGGCTTATTGCCTGTTTTGATTTTAATATATTGGTCGTAATGTTAGTAATTAGATCAAGATTATTTTAATATTTAATTTCAATTAGATAATTTAACTGAATTTAAAATTATTTAAAAGCCGTTAAGTCTCGTGAGGTAATGCAGTTTTGATTCTTTTTATGTCTCTATGAGACTTAATTATATAGCGTAGATTTATTATTCAGACATCCTTTTTAAATTGACACTGACAGTTTTTTATATGTAAATATTTACCCAAAAAAGCTTAGTACCTGAAATATGTAAATAATTTAATGCATTTTTAACTCCCGGTTAAACTAATAATTAGGTTGTGGACGACCACGAGGCTTGGCATGCTTTTTGATAGTTACAATTTATTTAGTTTTTGCTTTTGTATACAGGCACAACGCATTCAGTACGTCTAGAGGAACAAATGGCATTCTCTGGATGGATTAATAGTAATCTAGAACACGATCCCGATCTCAAACACCTGCTGCCTATCGACCCCGAGGGCAAACAGTTGTATGAGAAACTCAAGGATGGTTTAATTTTATGGTAAGTTACATACATACAATTTAAACTTGGTTGGTAGGTTGTACGGTATTGTAAGTGCGAGGGTTGTAGCTTAAGGAATGAACTATTTTCATTATGCCATAACCAAACTCAATAGATCATAGAAAACTAAAGGATATTTTTGTTCTTGTTTCCACTCAAAATTTCAAGACATTGATGGTATAGCAGCGGAACTAAACGTCGCGCATCATCTTCTTCTAAAACTAGAAAATTGAAGTGATTAATTCCCCCGAGTAGAAATCGAACTCACAACCGTCGCGTTATAGTCATATGATGTGCTGCTGCACCGCGACACCTTCACGACAGTTTTTACTTAAATATTACCAATATTTAAGTAAAAACTTAAATATTACCAATTTTAATTAATGAAAAAACGTCCTTTTGTAGTAATTATTTACATAAACTAAATTATCACGTAATTCCTTTTCCAGTAAAGTAATAAACCATTCATGTCCGGACACAATCGACGAGCGCGCCATCAACAAGAAGAACCTAACGCTGTACACCAAACACGAAAACCTGACACTCGCCCTCGTCTCGTCGCAGTCCATCGGGTGTAATATTGTCAATATAGACGCACATGACTTGGCGAAAGGTATTTAATATTGTTTACAATACATTTCTTGACTGAAAATTCAGTCAATATAAATTTTACTTATCTAAAGATTTTATTTTGTAAGTAACTTACTTTTTCGACTTACTCATTGATGTTAACAATATTCATGTTTATTAAGTCTAAAATAAATTAATATTTATCAGGTAAACCTCACTTGGTACTGGGTCTTCTCTGGCAGATCATCCGTATTGGTCTCTTCAACCAGATCACGTTGGAACACTGTCCTGGACTTACTGAGTTGCTTAATGACCAGGTAACATTTAAGGCTTACTTCGTAACATTTACTTTTTGAAATAAATAGTATTTTAATTAAAATTATTAATATATATAATTAAGGAATGTAGTTATTAAGCAATTATCATTATTGCCATTTTTAAACTTCATTTTTTTGCGTGCATTTTATTGTTGTGGCTCAGTATTGTAACCTAAATACTTTTTATGTAACACAATATTTTTATTCCACTGTTACAATACTATTTTATCACGTTTTCTCACAAATAAATATAAAAACGTACCATTCCAGGAGAGAATCGAGGACCTCCTCGCCCTGTCTCCCGAAGCGATCCTCCTCCGCTGGGTCAACCACCAGCTGCAGAGCGCCGGCATCACGCGCCGCTGCACCAACTTCCAGCAGGACGTGGCCGACTCAGAGATATACTCGTATCTGCTGAAGCAGATCGCTCCTGATGACGCGGGCGTCACTATGGACGCTTTGAGGGTGAGTTGCAGAACTAATGAAGTGGTAGAAGAATTTACATAGCAAGTTTCCTTCCTACTTGGTATATTTCTTTGACGTTTCTGTGTATGAATTAAAAATTTTGTTTGTGCAAGTACTCTAGTCAATTGACACATATGTTCTTAAAGACCTAAAATTCAAATAATTTTATTGTATGTTTGTTTATTTTAAAGTTGATGCTACAGAAATTTAATGGTAAAATTGTAATATTGAAAAGAATAAGTATTGGTTTGCCAGCCGGTAGCTTAATCATTCCGCGATTTAATAGTGCTTGTAAAAGTCTACTTTTTTATAAAAAATGTTAGTAAAAAATCGTAACGTTATAATATTTATATATATTTCATCAATAAATCATATCTAATCTAATAAAAAATAAAAACCAAAATTTTCACCTACAAATCTAAATTTTTTAAGAGTTATCTGTTAAATAACAAAATAATAATTTCCACAGGAAACGGACCTCCTCCGCCGCGCAGAGATAATGTTGCAGCAGGCGGCCAAACTCCGGTGCAGAGCGTTCGTGACGCCGGCCGACGTGGTGGGGGGAGTGTACAAGTTGAACTTGGCCTTCGTCGCCAACCTCTTCAACCAGCACCCTGGCCTGCAGCGCACCGACGTCGACAACGAGGCCTACCACCAACTAGACGAGACCAGGGAGGAGAAAAGTGAGGGATTTTTTTAATTTAGTTTATATTCTTTATTGCACGTATTATAATTATATACAAGAAATATAATAATATTTTTCTTTTGGATTCGAACTCACGACCAGTGTATCCAAAGTAAGCCCAAATTCAAATAAAAAAGTTAAATTCAAATAAAAAAAATATTTAATTTTCCGCAAAATTTCTTTTTTTCTTCAAATATTTTTCATTATATCACTCTACTACTTTTATATTTAAATGCGAGTACTTCTATTTTATAAGCCTTCAATTTAATATTGTACTCGTCCTAAAGCGTATCGCAACTGGATGAACTCCATGGGCGTGGCGCCGCACGTCAACTGGCTGTACTCGGACCTCACCGACGGACTCGTCATCTTCCAGCTCTACGACATTATCAAGCCCGGCATCGTCAATTGGAAAAAGGTTCATTTGTTTATGTACTATATATGTCAAAACTATAGTGGTGACTGTAAAGGAGGTGATTTTAAATGTAATTTTCACTCGAAGGTTAAATTATTATTGTTTTGTTACTCTTGACTCTTTGACAATATGATTGTGTCAAATGTCCCGTAAGTGTGGTAGAAAGCGCAAAATAAATTGTTTAAACACTGTTCTCCTTATGCATTGTAACATATGCGGGGTAGAAAATATGTGGTTATTTGAAATTTGACGACATTTGTTAAAGATAAAAGTATAGGCGTAGATATTTGAATAATATGACAAAGATAATAATATGACATTGTATATAACCAATTCATATTCATTATCCCATGTCAACGAAGGATTAGCTTTTACTTTTTATATTAATAGAGTCTCTTGTTTAACTAATTTTGTATAAATTATATAATATAATATTTTTATTTGTGTATTATTAGGTCCACCGCCAGTTCTCCAAGTTGCGCAAGTTTATGGAGCGATTGGAGAACTGCAACTATGCAGTGGACCTCGGGAAGCAGCTCGGCTTCTCCCTTGTAGGCATCGCCGGCGCAGACATCAACGAGGGAAACGCGACGCTCACTTTAGGTATCTCTTCAATATATTTATTTAGCTAATAATTGCATATTCAAGTATATTATTGTGTATATTTTTATTGGCTTAATTCTGAGCATAGTGTCACGATTGTTTTTTGCAAAGTAGTAAGTAAAGATGTTGCGTGTTTAGTGAAAGTTCAACACCTTCGTTTGTTTTCTTGTTAGTGAAAAACAACAAAAGTAAACACGTCCCAAACATCTTTTTTTTTCTATTTTCATTCCTACATTAATGTATAAATCAAGATGTACGCTAGATTTTATCAGACATCTCATCATACAATTCCGCCCCGCAGCGCTGATCTGGCAGCTGATGCGCGCGTACACGCTGTCGGTGCTGACGCGGCTCGCCAACACCGGGAACCCCATCATCGAGAAGGAGATCGTGCAGTGGGTCAACAACAAGCTGCAGGCGGCCGGCAAGACTTCCAGCATCAGGAGTTTTCAGGTACACCACTTCTTCTTCTTCTTCGTCTTTAATATTCCTCTTTTAATTTGTTTGTTTTTTTGTGTTTTTTTTAACTTTAAGTGAATATAATGGTAAGTTGGTTCTATTTAGTTTTCAAACTGTTTAAAAATTCTTTTATATAGTGTAAAGTCGAATATCGGTTTTAGTATATGGTACACAATCATGGGCGGACGGAACCAAATGAAGTTTGACCTTGACTTCAGCATAGAAAATATTAAGAGTTATTTTGTAAAATAGATAACATATATTTCAGACTATTATAAAAAATTTAATAGCTGGACGCTTGACAATCAGTTGTTTGCATGGTGTAATAACAATGGGGAGGGAAATTTAAATAAGTCTTATATGTATACAGTGGTTCCTATGTTTATTTTAAATTTAATTATTTTTCATGTCTAAAATTTAATAAAATAATAAATAACTTTTTACATGTTTATAGTTTATTTATATCTTCTGTTTTTGTTACTATTGTTTGTTTAATATTATTTATTTGTTATCGTTTATAAAATGTAAAATTATTGTTAATCTATATTGCAGGATGAAGTTTTGGCAGATGCTATTGTTGTGTTGGACCTCATCGACGCCATCAAACCCGGCGCTATTAACTACGACCTTGTCCTACACGGAGGCACCGAAGAGGTATACACTTGATGTTCTCAAATTCACTGTAATATAATATGCGCATGTATAATGTATATTTTATATTTATATATATTTTAATTTGAAATATAATTGACGCGACGTACACTTGGTCCGCACTCTTTTTAACTTATTCTATATTTTTGTATCATAAATATTAATTATATTACTGTTGATACATACTAAATTGAATTAATATTAATCATAATTAATCATTACTATCATATTTATGTATAAACTACGTTTACATCAGTTCGCACACTAACATTCAGACAAATTGTTTTAGATTCCATCTCATTGGTAAATGCCCCCATTTCTCATTTTATATATAAATATGTAACGTCTGCATTACCTTGCCAGGACAAGCACGCGAACGCGAAGTACGCGATCTCGATGGCGCGGCGCTGCGGCGCGCGCGTGTACGCGCTGCCCGAGGACATCACCGAGCGCAAGCCCAAGATGATCATGACGGTGTTCGCCTGCCTCATGGCGCTCGACTACATCCCGCACGCGCCGCCCGCCCCCCGCACAGTGAGTGACGTCACGCGCGCACTACACGTGAGGAGGTGGTAGTTTCTTGCAGATGGCGCTTGTGACGCGTAAAGTACAAGTTGTTGGGTTTTTTTTTATTTTGAATTAGAATTTTGTTTCTGTTTTTAACTAACTTTGATTAGTTTTTTAAAAGTAATTTTGCTTTTTTTTAAATTGTATAAACTATAATTACTTCTTCTTAAATAATATAACCTAAAAAGGTGACAGCGATCATCTCACTTATATTTATTTGACGTCACAAGAAACTACCATCGTTATTTAACGCGGATACTTGAATTAAACAGACAAACCAATTTAAAATTCAATTAAACACCATTAAATTTAAATAGTTGCTATCGAGTGCCATGACAATTATGTCATAATTTTTCTACTCTCTATTTTTAAACTTTTTATTCATTTAACTTATGAATCGTGATCGTTTTTAATATTTTCTTTTAAAATTATTAATTTAATTCTAATCCATGTATTTTAATTTTTAAACAAAGGATTTTTTTGTTATAAATATAAATAATTTTAAGCTTTAAAAGTACCAGTAAAAGTAATTCACGTTACAATAACAAAAATAAATTAGTTCCAATCCGAAATAGTTTGTGAAAATAACAATAATTAAATAATAGTGTATTGTGCAAAAAATACATGGTCCGTTATATTTGATTTTTAAATAACTCTAAATCGTTTGAATTAAGATTTTTTTTAAAGTTTTATAAGATAATGATCGAAAGTCATATTGATATATCAGAGGTAGTTTTTTTTAAACTATATGTTTTTATTTCTTTTATAATTTATACGCGTAAAGGACGTGAGGTAAGATGTTACGAATAATATTATTATTATATGTTTATTTTTTTTTAAATATTTTTTACTTCATTACGATTTTATATAACACTATTATTATAAAGAAAATCATGCTTTAATTTATTTGTCGAATACATATTAAATGTCGCCATTTTTTGTCATTGTGGAATAATAAGTTTCGGAATGTCTTTTTTTTACCATCTTTGAATATATTGTTAATAATTTTATTAATAATAAATAATAATAATAACCTTAATTGTGAGAAAGTAGAAGTTTAAGGTCAATAAAAGTAATAACAAAATACAAATTAAATGGCCTTTATACAGACTGTCATACATTCCGATACTTTGTACCTTTTTTATATATAAATTATAAACATAGAATAAGGCAGGGTGTCGGTCGGTGTACATAAAGCACCCGAAAGGCTTTTCACACGCTTAAATTTGCACCCGTACTATTATATTATAAATACAAACGTTGTGTTTAATTTCGTGTCATATTTGTGTAATAACAGTGGGTTTGTAACCAGAAAATTATTACATTTGTACTCAATAATGTTTTTTGAACAGAAATTGTAAATAATTCTCCTTCGGATGTCTCTGTGCTTTGTCTACTCTGTGGTGGAAGTTTGTGTATTGTGATGTTCTGACACTGTCTGCGATTGTTATTACACTGTGTCTGCGATCGCAGACAATTGTTACTATTACATTATTATTATGATTATAATAATATAATAATTATTATATGTAGATAGGTATTATAATATCTTGAATCGTGGAAAGTAAACATATTTTATTTAAAACATAACATAACATATTTTATTTGAAAAGCATTTTTTTTTCTTAATTTATTTAAAATATTATTTGAACTAATTGTGTTGCAAAACTTTAAGTGCCAATTTTCAATTTTCTTATAATAATTTACTTTCCACAATATCAAATGACATTCATGTATCTATAGGTTCACTTGAGAGTCGCAAATCTCGGAGTCGATTATATATTGCATTGATATTTCATTATTCATAAACATTTGTAGTACTTATCGAGGTTTTATACGTTTTTACAACGAATCGTTTTGGCTAGTTCTTTTTTATGTCGGTAAGTTTTGATTGTATCATAATATTTGTAAGTTTCGGTACTTAATGTCGATTGAGATTTATATGTCGTATTAAATAAGGCCTATGACGTGTAAATGAAACGTTTTATAACGGAGCGACAAAACTACAACTTTATTGTTCAGATTTACATTTTTTATCATGTGAATTGTTAGTAAGAATATTATTATTTAGGGACTTTGAGGCTGAGAGCAACGAAAAGACAGCAATATTCCTTTTTTTACATCTAACGAGGTAAATGAAATTTAAATTCCATTAGATAAAATGCTGTGTTTATATTTAAAAGATTTCATTTATTAACGAATCAAAAATAAACTTACTTATAACGTATTACGTAAGTGACATACATTCCGTACGTACAAACCTACACGCGCGCTCTCACATTCCCGATCGGCATTTGTTTACATACAAAACGAAATGTTTTATATATTTATTATTTTAATACTTTAGATATTCCTTTTTTTAATACAACGAGTTATTTTATATATAATCTATATATTTTTTATTTTTAATGTACATTTATATTTTGTTAAGATTAACTATATGTTTAGTAATTTTTTTTATATTGCTCTTGTATTGGGACATTTAAGACTCGAATAACTAAACTATATTACCCATATACATATTACGATATGAAGCGTATGCTAGTGAACTAATGTAATGTAAGCATATGAATAAATAAATCGGAATTGAATATCTTCTTTCATTTCATCTCGCCTCGAACACATCTGTTTATTTTCAAACGCACAACTCTTCTATGAAATCATTTAATGTTTTTTTTATGTGGCTTTGGGTACTTGTAATGTTTGTTGCTTGTGTTGGTGTTTTATTTGCTTAATGTGGTTTCTTTATATACAGAGATGTTACATATAACTATATATCTAGTCTCTATGCCACAATTAATTCTTTTCTTTTTTTTTATTTAATGTATGCACTTAACTGATGTTATTGGTAATTATTTGTAAGAACTGTTCATTTTCCCTGTGATGCACACTTTTATTGTCATTATTTAAAACTATATAAAAATATATTATAATTATTTATTGATAAATTATACCTAAAAGTATCGTTATTTAATCTTGATCTTACGATTTTAAACTTATAAAAAAACCATATAAGATCTAAAGTAGTATTCTTTATTTTTAAACCAAAAATATCTTTTATAAAACAATTTATTTATGTTATCTTCAATTTCTAAATATTTATTTTTATTTCAAATTATTTTTAGATAAATTAAGTTACTTAAATAAATTAACTACAAGCGAAGAAGAATTTTAATATGAAGCATACAAAATGTATAGGAAATAATATCTTTATGAACATATCTATATATATTTTAAAAATATGATAAAATTGTAAATAATTAATCAATATATTAATTAAAGGTCTGAAGTACAAGTTGTAGACAACTCTGGCTTCGAACATCCAGATATAATCGACACTGTGGACGGATCCATGCACATCGTGGATGTAGACGAAAAAGACCAAGGACTTAGGTTAAATATTCAAGAGAAACCGGCTTTACCACCAAAACCTGAACATCTTTCGCCACTGCCGAGGTCTATTTCAGTTTCCTCCGCGCAAGAAGAATAATATACAACGAAAATTAATATATGTAGTTTTGTAAGTAACATTCCAATTGGATAAGTTTATTGATTACGATTTGTAAATTTTTTTATTACGTGCCTGTTGTAATAAGTAATTTTTATATAAATATATATTTCAGATTTGATAAACATATTCTTGTAAAGAAATTAATATGTTAATAGTATTTTTTTTAAATATGTATTTGTATTTTGTTTAAGGATGAAGATATAACTGAGATATGTTTTTTATTGTTATATTTCTTCACATCGATAAAGGCATGTGTACAACAGATTGCATTAAATTGCAAATTTATATTTTTATATATTTATTTTAGATGGGATATAATAAATTTTTACCAACGATTGTATATGTAATTTTTTTTCCAAGTCATATTTATAGAATCATTGATGATTTCAAGAAAAAAGTCAAAAGGCAAAAATAAAATATGTATTGCTTAGTGTTTTAAAATATTTATTTATTCCATAGTGTTTTCCTAGAGCACAGAATATTTACATACGGTCGGCAGAGAAGAGCTAAGATTCATGTAGACAGTGGAAGTAGAATTATTATTTTTTTATTAATGACATTCTTTTACTTAACACGTTCACGCCGGCGTGTACCAGCGGAGGCTCGCGCGAGATTGTGCTGTTTAACGTACATATATAAAAATGTTTATTTTGAATAAAATTTATATTAATAACGTATTATCAATATAACGTTTGCTCAATAACTTATAAAATTATAAATGTAACTTAAAATCTACAAAATCAACTGAATAATTTAATATTTTATTTACAATTTACCGATTCGTTATTTTTTGTGTAATTTGTTGAAACATTTACCGGAATAGATCTCTGATCAGAATATGGAAACAACACGAGTTATACAATTTGCAAAGTAAGCGCTCAATGATTATTATTATTGAAAAAACAAGAGGCGTCTACAAGCCTGAACACGCGAAATTAGCGCGCCGCCTATAGATTTACGCGCCGGCGGGAAGGGGAACGTGTTAATTTTTTTTGTCGTGGCCTTAACACGAATACAAAAATTTAAACAGTGTTTCAGTGCTACGTAAGATTATCAATTCAGTCCCAAGTCATTATTAAACCATCGCCTATACGTGAGACCTTTCAAATGAAGTTGGTAATAAAATAAAAATACCATACTGAATAAAATTGTGATGATTTATTTCAATCAATAGCCGGCAACAAATAATGAATACACACCGACAGGAGAGCTTTTACTTCAACATAACATTTTCAAAATCTCTGCGCAAATTATATGTACATTATTGCTTATTCAAAGGACAGTTCTTACACCACATTTTAAAGTTATATTCTACACACGTTATTTTCGACGGCTTCATTATAATATTGTGAAATACCAATATTATTCATTTATTTATTTATTCAATTTGCAACTATATCAAGCAAATATTTTGCAATTACATAGACATCATTGAGACAAACACCATCGATTGTAACCTGTGAGGCTTCAATAAACAAAAAATATGCCATAGAGTAAATAATATTTACACAATATACAAATTAAGTTACTGTCAGAGCGTTTATACATAACGTGTGGAGTGTGGAGGGTACAAATGGGCGTTACGTCTAGGTCTACTATAATTTAAGATATATCCAATTATATATATGTTCTATTCAATCAGTTATAAATTTGGAATGTTCAAAATATCAATATAAAAAAAGGTTTGTTCCTAGATTGTTATTAAGTAAAAAGTGTTTAACGTAGTCGCCTCATACGATTTTAAATAAGATTTCCTTAATTAAACCAAAATATAAAGCATTTTGTACTAATTTGATTGAATTAAAAATTAAAAAGCAAACAAAATCAATATGAGACGATTACTTCACATTTTACAACACAACTAAAATCTTCATCAAAAATTTCAACATGAATAAAGCCAATTTAACCGATTCGTTGCGGATGGCACGGCTACCGTGCCATCGTTATTTTTTTCGCGTGGCGTTAGACGCGTGAGCCGTGCCATTTTGAAATTGATGAAAACTCCTTCAAATTTAAGTTTAGCGAGATCTACCCAGAACAAAACTATTTTAATTTTTCACGTGAATCAAGCTAGTAGCCTTCGTTTCTGTATATAACATGATTTTAAGGATGACAGGGGTATGAAACCTTTTTGAAACCTAGTATGAAATGAAGCCGTTTTCGCTATTTTATTGCACTTTTCAAGAATAGTTAAAATGATCCAAGGAGATGATTTATATGTTTGCGAATTCTTCTCAAATATGTCGTCATCGGAGTCACATTGAGTTTCAATTTCTGTCTCGGGAATGTACTTTCTTTTACGCCGTATTTCTTAAACAATAAATATTTATCATCTATTCAGCAAAATGTTATTTTATACTGACAATAATAATTGTAACCGACTACCTAAGTTTGAGTGTAATTACATGACATGACATTTCTTAATAACTTCATAATCAAACTTGGTAGTTCTTCGTTTGCATAGTTTAAAATACTTGAAATTTCTTTAAAGGAAAATCATAACAACATTTTTAGACCCAAAGGTTTAGCACACCTGTATTTAGAAAGCCACTTACCCGCCATTTCCAAGAATACACTTATTTTTCCACTTTTTATACCTTGAAACAACGTTACTAGCTGTTCTCGTTGGATTTCGAATGTAAACTAACGTTTTTTTAACTTAGAATGGTCAAAACGCTTGTTTTATTTTTCGCATGGCTGAAGACACAGGAGCCGTGTCATTTAATTGTATGGCGCTTGGCACGGCAGCAGTGTCACGGTATTTTTGTTCGACGCCACAGTTAGAAGTTTGCAAATTAGACATCGCAACGAATCGGTTAAACAACATAAACATATACTACGATAAAAAATAAATTTAATTTCACTAGAAAGAGCCCAATATCTGTATTGTCTACAAATATCCAATAGTCTAATACAAATCAAATATTGCCTATAAAAGTTAGCTATCAACTGCATCCTACACCCTTATTCACTCGCTAAAGCCACATTTCAGTATAAAAATAACATCGACACTGTCGCTAAGAAGCTATACGTGATGGCAAACAACATTGCTCACAAAAATAAACTATGTACAACAGATTCAAGCAAGTATTGCCATTCAAAGGCAATCGCAATCCATCACCGTCGATTGACATTTGACATTGAACTGTCACTCATTCAGCCTTTAAATATAAATATATTCAAGCCACAGTCGGCTATACACACATTTGAGGGTTTCTTTTTAGTCAATTGAGAAGATATGACAAAAATTTAAATGAAAACCATAAATGTGATAATAACCGATTTAAAGAAAACATATCGTTTCACAAACTGAGTATCCACATTGAAATAATCAAAATTATTTAGGGGACCCAGCCCACTATACATTATCATCGCATATAGTAAATACATATATATTTTATTAAAAAAAATTATGTGTAGCGGGATTTGAACCTGCGCCTTTTGCATCGTCACAAATTGCTCTATACGTTTTTAATTAACTACGATGAAATGTTTACATGAAATATTTCATATAAACATACATTAAAGGCATTGTTACTAATAATGTTTACCAATTTTCATATTAAGAAGGGTAAGATAAATAAACATAACCTCAAAGTATAACTTTATAAATGTACTAAATAAAAAGAATTCAATCACACGTTCCATTCATTATATTGATTTTATTATAGATTAAGAAACAATCACGTTAACAATAAATAATGTTTAATTACCAATATACATAAAAAACAAAAGATTCAAGACCAATGAGTAATTTATACTTATTTATCTCACCGTCTGTTACACTTTTTATATAAAGATAATAAAAATAAAAACCATTGACTTAACTACAAAGTCCGGACAAAATTGCAATATTACCAAATCTCCCAAACGCCAGATATCAACCACACAACGACTTGCATTCATACCTGAATTAGAAAAGGAAAATAAAATTAAGAAAAAAACAAAATAAAATTAAATGCCAATCAATAAAAAAAAGCAAACAAAAAAAAACAAATACATTACAAATAAGATATAGATTTCTAATAATATCATTATTGCAATTACGTCCAAGTAACAATTCATTTATACATTACAATTACAGTATAATTATACAGTGATATGGTTCAGCTATAACATAATGTACACTATACGTATATAGTTTCGTACATAACAAAGCGAGAAGCATATACATATTTATAATATATTAATCCTTGGAGGGTACTCGAAAGCATAATATTTATATATAAATGTGATTGCGGAACTTAACGTCGCGCTCACGCCAAACGAATGAATACACGTTAAATATTACGTAAAATATTTGTATTTAATCGATATATTTATTTAAAAAAAAACAATTAAAATGGATTATTCAAGTACATTATCACTTCTTGGACTCGTATATTTATTAAGAATAACATAAATCTATGTTAAAAGCTCTTTAATACCGTTAAAAGTTTAGTAGTAGATTAACAGCGCATGTCACTTCTTTTTATTAGCACGTTTTAGTTTATTGTAAAGATAATATTTTTGAGACTTAAAACTAGCGGTCGCAAATATTTTTCCAGCAACTCGCAATTAGCTAACGTGTAGAGTTTGTCTAATGAATTATGAATCGAATAATTCGCCTTTTTGAGATCTAAATGGTACCAAAACTAAAATTCTAGGTCACAAGTCGCCTCTCTAAGTATCCGCAATTAAAACGCGTCCTCATATATACATAATATAATGATTTCCTTTTAAATACCATCCAAGTATTAATTATTAATAGTATATATGTGTTAGTATTTAGTTACACATTTGTTTATTATATGGAGGTGAGTAAGAGTGAAATGTACTACAAGATTTTAGAAAGAATATTACTATTAAAGTTAGTATATAATGAAATTAAAGGACTTTATTAATAACTGTATTGTTATAGTACATAAATAAATAGAATCGCCGCCTGCGGCATTTTATAAAAGCTAATGTTAGAAAAGTTTATATAATTCCAAAGGTTTACCAAATTCTAAGTAAAATAAAAATCGCTAATAAACATATCTTATATATAAATATATAATTTTATATATAAATTTAATAATATGATAAATATTTTTATTCTAAACGAAAAGTGGTCCATAATAACGTGATATATAAAATAATATTAATAATATGTTAAAAGTTATTAATTTTAGTTATTTGGAAATGAAAAATGTTATGTTTGTCTGTCAATTATTATTATAACATTATAATGGAAATATTAATTATATGTAATTACAATTTTTTGTCAAGGGAAATTAGAGTTAATTTATAGAAAAAAAAGTTGAGAACATTTTCAATTAATTTTAATTGAAATATTAAATATCTTTTACTAATTGTAAGTAAAACAACAACACTTAAAAAAACAAATAGTAATAAAAGGTCTTCAAAAAAGATAAGAAAACCGCTCGTTTCTCTCATTCACCATACATATTCAGTAAGTAAACGATTTACACACAACCAATTACTTCACATTACAAAAGGACTCAATATCAATATGTAAAATATTCAAAGACAAGCTATTCGTATCAAAAAACGAATCATACACAAAACGTATGAAATTAACAAACCATATATATAAATATAAAACTGTATTACAATCATAACAAACAACTACATTTGGTCACAGAATAAAAATATAAGTAAGAACCACAGACCAGCTACACGATACGTACGCACTTGTATATATATACATATACATACATATATATATATATATATATATATATATATATATATATATATATATATATATATATATATATATATATATATATATATATATATATATATATACATATATATATATGTGAACGTCTATTACCTGTCGTGGTGCTTGTCCAGCAGGTACTCCTTGAGGCGCCGCAGCAGGTGCTCGGACAGCTGCGTCACCTCCGGCCACTGCTTGAGGATCATCACGCCCACCATCACCGCCAGGCTCGTCGTGAGCACCCGGACTCTGGAACATATTACACAAATGTATATAGTAATACTGCTAATATGTTGTTACATATTGAGAGAGATAGATTTACGTGATTATATTTTAATTACGTCATTATGATCGAGACAACATAGGTAAAAGCACGATATTAAGTCTAAGTACTATTATGGGATAGTATAGACATAATTGAATATCAAACAACGATGCACAAAGACGACTGGACATACACGAAGTTAGACCAATAGAACTTTACCTAGCATAGTTAATTATGTTAACAACACAAACCATATACATATCACTTCGGCCTATGTTTTTGTTTTATTTCTATCACATTCTTAACAGACGACACACACACACACGCACACACACATGCACACACACGCACGCACACACAGGCGCACGCGCGCAGTTCCCAGCACGTACCTGGTCCTGAGGAAGGGCATGGCGACGCCGGCCACGGTGGCGACGAGCAGCAGCGCGAGCTGCAGCAGCGTGATGGCGACGTTGAGCAGCTTGACGAGCAGCAGGCGCGGCGGCAGCGAGGCGGAGGCCGCGTCGCCGCCCGCGCCGCCCGCGCCGCCGCCGCCGCCGCCGCCCGCCATCCACTGCTCCAGCTTGCTGATCTGCGCACACGGACGGACACGGTGGATGGCGGTTTGCGGGGTCGATTCCCGTGAGGGGAGGTGGGTTTATCTATTTCCAGTCTGGCAACTAGGTAAAAGTGCGGTTTTGAGTTCCGCCACTCAACACGCAATACCTCGAAAAAGGCGGAACGCATTGACAGAGAAAGCAGGAACGAAGCAACGGAGTGTCTAAACACTAAGTTCCTATGGTTTCTGCAGTTGCCTCTGCCTACCCTGCCAAGCGCAGGAATGAGCCTGAAGATATAATTTATTTAAATAATCATGTCATAAAAGGTAGCTCACCTTAGTTTGACATAAGTCAAGAGCTTCGTGGAAGTCTCGTATTCTTTCTTCACTTTGATATTGCACCTTCTCTTCGACATCTGTGAGGGCTTGTTTTAAATTTTCTACCTGAAATTGTGCAATATTTATATCATCAAATTCAAAAGATCAGATACATATAGAGTTAGCAATCAATTATTTATATATAAAATCCAAATTTATAATAAACTATTAACAGATTATTTTTGATTTCGTATAACTCGATTTCAAACACGTCTTATTAATATCTTGTATGTGGTAAGTTTACTTATTATTTAAATATGTATATAATTGTAGCATACCTCGTTTTGATGTAATTCAGTGAGATCATTGATTTGTTCCTCCAAACGCTCCGTCTTGAAGCGCTCCTCTTGCAACGCCGCGGATAAGAACGACACTTCTTGGGATAAATTCTGTCAACATTACATTTATTTTATATTAATGGAATTTGTCAACTTCATAGTACACAAAGCAGCGTAAATAAAGATAATCTAAAATTCTCTTCTCAACTGGATGAAGAAATAAAATAATTGTCGAGTTGGGAAACATATAGATATTAATTGTTTTCTGTTAAATAGGACAATGGGCAGTCCAAAAATCCGAATAATAACTGTTAGGCTTCGGTTACCATGTCTTTAATTGAACGTAGCATAAAAGTCACTGTCGTTTCACGTTATGCCACTATAGACATTATTTTTTTTTAATGTGACCATATATTCAAGTTTTGCATCGAGTAATCGACTAGAAATACAGTTGCAAATTAAGTAACAAATACAAAACACCACAAAAAAGCAATATAAGAAAAGTAAAACTAATATCTACTACCTTAATAGATTCAATTTTTTCCGCCAGTCGTTCGTAGTCCTCCCGCCGCTCGCGCAGCTCGTTCAGTATGGGCTTGATGCTGAAGTTAGCATCTGACATATTGTTTGATCCGCTCTGCGTTGGATATCTGCAAGTTAACCATTCTTTTTGTACTGGCATGTATATTAAAAGAATAGATGTATTTTTTTTTATTTTGTTCTGGTATCAAGTATAGAGTGTAGTAATTATTGTTATGATTTTTAAAATGTTAATCCACACTGAGGATAGGAAAAATACAGAAAACATTTAAAAATTTGAACGCAGCCGGAGTTAAACTTCGTTGCGTTCAAATTTTTATTTTTTTTTGTCTTCACGCTTTATCCCGCACTTGGCAGGGTAGGCAGAGGGAACAGCAGGAACCATAGGAACCTAGTGTTAAGACACTCCATTGCTTAGTCCCTGCTTTCCACCTTTTTCGAGGCATTGCGTGTTGAATGGCTTAACTCAACGCCGAGCTTTGCCAAGTTTCCAGAGCGAAACAATTGGAAATAGAAAAATCCATCTTCCTCTCAAGGGAATCGAACCCACAAACTGTCGCGTTTACAAGTACACGCTACGCCTCCTCACCACGACGATCCTCGTTTGTTTCTTTATGTATTTTCTAAGTGCTAAGTGTGTGTGTAAGCCACTATGTACTAAGTGTGTGACGACTACTCACGGGGCACCCTCGCTAGTGACGGAGGAGGAGGGCGACGCGTCCGGCGAGTACTTCGGCGGGGCGGCGGGCGACGCGGCGGTGGCGGCGCGCGGCAGCGTCGACCCGCGCCCCTCGCCCGCCTCCGACGCGCGCGACCCTTCAGACGACGCGTTCGCTGCGTTGTAGACTAACTCAATACGGGTAGTGGGAAGCTACCTCGGTTTAGGGAGGCTACTTAGAATATACTATCACTAGTGCTAGATTAAGTTATTGTGCATTTACATCTTCGGCAACGCTCAAGGCTCTAAGTTCCTAAAGATAACGCTAAGCTTATTGTATTTCTGTTCCTTTTTTTTGTAACTTTTATTATAGTATTTTTTTCTGTTGTGCAAAAATTATATTTGTATTTATATTTGTGGGCTTCCTTTGATTTATCACTCAAACAAACAAGATATTTAACTGGCCCTAATTGGTAACAACTTTCTGCAAGCCAAAACCAAAGCCAGAGCCTTGCAAAGCGGGTAAATGCACCAAAACAATTCTATTGCACATATATTATTATACATTCAGTCCAGCTAGGCTTGATCGTGAATATATGTTAAATATCGAAATTCAACTTTTATTAAGTAGTAGAAGTTTCCTTTGTCATAATACATTCTAAAAATACTAGTTTTGTAAGAAAGCATATATGAGACGTGATAAGATAAAAGACAATCTTAGTATTAGAGAAACTAAATTTACTCAAGATTATTAAGATTACGTGTTTACCTAAAAAAATGGCTAAAAGTTTATAGCTCCATAATCAGTATATAAAGAAATACATATCATATTAAGTCTACTTTTTTTGCCAATACAGAAAAATGAATAAGTCGCATAGTAATTGGTAAGCTGTCTTACGCTGTAAAGAATATTTCTTATTTCCTACTTTATTAACTCTTTACAAGCGCTCGGTACTTACAGAACACTAAGAAATAAGATATGCATACATGCAATGTATGCATATTTCATACATGCCATATAAATTTTGATTTAAAATCTAGAACCTTCATGCTATTTAATTTTAAATACTTAAAATAAATCATTAAAAAAAGTGCGCAACTAAGTTTTAAATAAACACCTTAAAATAGTTTTTCTTTACAAAATCCATTTTATAATAAAAAGTATGCGAATGAACTAATAATATACCATGACATAGGATATTATTAGAGATAATTGCTAAAAATAATTTGAACAGTGAGCTAACTTACATACATATTTAATGAGAACGGCCTCACAATACAATGGATGTGAACATTTCTAATGATGTCATGCCAAGGCTTTTGTGCAGTTCCGAAACAATTACTACATAATATATATATATACATACATACTAATATCATTTTACGTTTATATAAAAGAGTATGCTAGAAAAATACTATAAAAATATGTCTCTTCACTCTTTATTCTTCAATACAGGCAGCGGGTTTTTAGAATTAATTATATAATAATTATAAATAAACATAAAAGGAAAAAATATATAAAGTAGTGGCAAAATTATAAGGATAAATAAAAAAATATAATGACAAAACTGCTATAATGGAGTACTTAAGACAAAAATATGGGTATATACATATTTTTGTCTAAGTTCTCTGTAATCGTAGTTTTGTCATTATATTTTTAAAACAATATACCTTCTGAAAAAAGTATGTATTTTTCGCAAAAAGCATAATAAAATATAAATATTCTCAAAAATATTTGTAAAAGTTAACCTAATTTAAGCAAAAAAATCACTGCAAAATCAGAAATATAAAAAAAAATATGTTAGTTGTTATTTCTAAATATTTCAAATTTTATTCAACAAATGCCACTACTTCAACGAATAAATAAATAAAATTACTACAAACATATAACATATACATATAATAATCAACATATAAAGATATATATTTACCTCTCAGTTCCGCGTGTTGTGGGGCTGGCGTGCAAGAATGAGATGATAAGCGAAATTTAATTGCTGTACGAAGTTTTAGTATTTCATGAAAAAAATATGACGTAGTTATGCCAAAATGTTAAAATCATTTAATTTTTCAGTAATACATAAAGAAATTGTAATAATTTTTTGACAAAATCTCACTATAAACGTATGGTACAATGACACTTGGTCTAGTGCCTTTAATTAAAGACAGAGAGCGTAGAGTATTTAGAGTATTTACTGGTGATAAAAAAAAAATGAAACATGTCAATAAGTCACATTTTCGCATAACCAGGAAAGTGTTAGTTATGAATGAATTAATTTGATACCATCAAGCAAATGATATTAAATAGAAAAAGTTTTCCAAATTGATAAAGTTATGGATGAATAAAAATTGTATTCTAAATACTACTGGAAATGATTATTTAAGAAAAGGCGAAAGGGTTGCATGTAATTAGCTAAGTGATATAGCTTAAAAAGATATTCTAAACCTAAATGAGTAATAGTTTATGATTGCTTACTTAACCTAGGTTTTGTTTGGCATTAGCACGCTAAGTACTTATAGAGATTCTAAGTCAAATGCCTTGAACTTATTATACCATATTTACAACGACCGGAGATGTTTGACAACACTTTATAATATCACAAATGCCTTCTCATAAC
Source organism: Dione vanillae (assembly GCA_037178615.1). Classification (NCBI taxonomy): domain Eukaryota; kingdom Metazoa; phylum Arthropoda; class Insecta; order Lepidoptera; family Nymphalidae; genus Dione; species Dione vanillae. The sequence continues at coordinate 3,750,547 of JAZFAU010000261.1, forward strand.
GGATATATCTCTATTATTTATGTATTCATAAAGATAGCATTTAATAAAAACACAAATTCAAAAGCGATAAAATTGAAAAATATATAAACATATGGCATTTACATTTCTTCCGGCACTTTCGACACTTTTTGAATAACATATCACTTTAGCTCTACACCGTCATTATATTTGGTGCGGTCACACTTAATTGTATGACAAAGTGTACTATTGCATAAAACAATATGCATATGTGCAATTAGTACGGACGTTAGGAAACAACTGAAATTAAGTCACAAGTTGTAAAGGCTTGTCTATGAACTTGTGCACTATTGTGTTATCTACTGTGGCCTTGAGATAAGTAAATATGAGTGACAGTTGGAGATTAAAATGATACAGACGCGAGTAAAGTTAGATGAAACTATTGTAAGTGAAGTTTTAGCTTTAATCTTCACTTGATATATATTTGATTTAATTTTTATATTATTATCTGTTGCAGACGAGATTGGTACATAAATTAAAACATAGCATATCAGACATCATATTTAATTGTTTTCAGGCAAGATGTTGGGAATAAGATTGTTATTTTATTCTTTAAGACTTTACAATATGGGAAAATACAATAGCTTATTCCGCCGAGAGAGAATCGAACCCTCAACTATATCAGCCAGACGTATTATTGCCATCGTTTAATGAAAATATATTCATAAATGTGTTAACAAATGAGAAAATCAGAAATTAAAAATGATCTAAAATTCTAAATGCAAATAGATACTAAGTATTATAATATAAATAAATGAATTTAAGCATTTTTATTAGAAATGAGTGTATGATGGTTAACACGAATGGTTCTACGCGTCATACTTACAGGGACCCGTGTTTTCTGCGAGACAAAACGTACAATTAACATATACTCGTATATGTAAATGTATATGTAAATGACATTAGCGACAAATGTTAATGAAACCAATTGATTTAACATTAACACGAAATATAGTAATTGACACAAAAGTATGTTTAAAAATATATATATTCACTAATAGTTTGTTATAAAAATATATGTTTATGTCGCTGATTACAAGCAAATTATATTGAACTTAAATTAGTTTCAAGAAAATAAGAAATAACAAATATTAAGGCAGCAAGGCGTATAAAATATATTTAGCGAGGTTGCTAACTAAGCGTAACGTTACACAGTAGGTTTTCCGTCTCCCATATATAATCATATATACTGTAAATTCAAAATTTTTGAATTTTAGTTTTAAATAAATTTATTGGTAATTTATAATATCTTAAGTATCCTAAGATATTTAAAAAAACAAGTTCCTTCATTTGCAAGTTTTTGTAAATGAATAAAAATTGACCCAAAGTTTCCTAACACGATTTGTTAGTAACTTATATGAACTTAATAAAGAAAACTGACATCGCAGTGCTTCAGCAGTTTATACCGAGTTTCATATAAATTAAACAATAATTATATATCCTAAGCTCATTTACTGGCAGTATTAACATAGTATTGCTATATATTAGGTATAACCGTAATATTGCTTTACAAGAAACACTTAGCACTCCTTATCTATTTATACTACCAAGTTTAAACGAGTTTTAATAACTTTATATAGCCTCTTTACTATTATATACGGATAGCATCTTAATTGCAGGGATACAAGTTATTTTTTATTATATTTGTTGCAATTATTTGTTTTATAAATAAATTTGCATCTTTTAGAACGATAATTAATAATTATAATGTAAATTTGTAAAGCTGTAAAAGAACTTGCAAGCCGCCATTAAAGCAATATTAAAAGCTTAAAAGAATAAAAGTGTACATATACATATAATGGATATATGATCAAAATAATAGTAAATGTCACAAGAAAAATCGTTAGTAAAATATGCAAAAAGTCAGTCATTATCACATTTTCTTTTTTTTTATTGTTTTACCATCTATATTAAACCACAAAAAATATAATCAGTCTGTGTTAATATGTCATTAATACAAACATAAACGCAATTACTGTAATATAGAATCATTGTTTTGTTTATAATTATTGTATACATTGTCTTAATTATTATTGTTAAAAATATTGCTGAATTAATTAGTTCTAATGACGTAAATGTAATGTACATTTTAAATATTATATAATGCATATTGCAACTATAATAACATAATTTTCTGCCCCCAAGTAGACTTTATCTCACTTTATAAAGTTGTAATTTTAGGTAAAATTTAGAATTGTTTTTAATGCGTCGTAAAACAAAATAGGAAAGAAACTTAGGAAATAATATAAAATTTATGTACCCATACCCTAACCTTTAAAAATTTAAATTTTAATAATTATTTTTAACTATGAAAGAATCTCCCTACCCATGCATCTTTAACATTTGCCGGACATAAAAATGTTGCGATAAATAATTTAATATATTGAAAATACTTTTCAAAATAAACATAGTTTCCATTTTAAACATAAATATTCCATAAAAAATTAAGTTTCACGCCCACCCTGCAGAAATCTAAATGGATCAAAATATATATTTTTTTAACTTCACGTTTTAACCCGCAATTAACAGGGAGGGAACAGAGAGAACCAACTATACTCATTAAAGAATATAAACAACTAGCTACTACTTTTCTCCGGTAACTAGACAAAGCGCGGCATTGACTTCCAGTCAACATGCAATGCCTCGAAACTCTTAACGAAACTTAGTTGTCTTAACACTAGGTTCCTATTGTACCTGCAATTCCCTATACCTCCCCTGCTATGTGAGGGATAAAGCGTGAAGCTAAACAAAAAAAAATAAAAAAAGACAAAGAAAAACAAATTGAATACAGACCGGCGAGCTGCGCGATGTTGTCCGCGGAGCCGAACCGGTTGGAGCGCGAGAACAGGTGCGCGAACTCGCGCGGCGCCGACATCACGCTGCCGCCCAGCCCCGTGATGCCGTCGCGGATGTTGCCGCCCACGTTCCTGCACACCACACTAGTGTTTAGACACTCTGCTGACCGGGTAGCGACTTTTATTTACATTTATACTTTTAACTCTTTTAGTTAAACTTAGACTTTTGACTTTTTTTAGTTAAACATAAACTTTTGGGTTTTTTTAGTTAAACCTAAGTGTTTTGACTTTTTTAGTTAAACTTAGGCTCGTGATATTTTTTAGTTAAATTTAGACTTTTGGCAGTAGTTGCCAGGATGAAGAGTATGGAAATGAAATAATCCATTCTCCCGAGTGGGAATTGAACCCACAAGTTATCGTGTGTACAGGCAGACGCTCAGCCTTCACACCACGACGATCCTCGATCTTCTATTGTTCTAATTCTTTTTTTTGTGCGATTTTTGAGTGACAGAACTCAACGCCGCGCTCGCCTCGTTGTCAAGGGAAAAATATGGAAATAAAATAATCCATTCTACCGAGTGAGGGTTGAACCCATAAGTGATCGTGTGTACAGGCAAATGTTTAGACTCTGCTCAACTCTTTGGTTATATATGTTTAGCTGATTTATAAAATATTGATAGTGACGTAGTCTCAGTAACCGAGCAGATGACAATAATTTATTATAATATTAAAATATTTGAAATAAAATTTTATGATTATAAGTATTATTTGCTTATCATGTATTATTTAGTTCTTAGTTAGTAATTACTTACTTCAGTCCTTGCCCCATGTCTCGCAATACTTCTCGAGGTTGTCTGTGCGTTTGCCCACTGGTGCCGTGTTGCTACAATTTTATTTACCAATATAAATATATATTCTTTATTGCTAAAAAAAAGGTAATAAATATGAAACACTAAATATAAATGTATGTGTTGAAATAATGCACAAATATTCGTAATTACATTTTGCATAAATACTGTCGTTTGATATTAAATAAAATTTATAATAATAAACAAATGTTTTTCTCACAACATTGATGAAAAACAAAACTCAGTTGTTAAAACTAAATTTATTATTTGCATAGTATATTAGTGTTTTCATATATTTTGTTTACTAAAAATTATGATCATACCTCCCAATTCTTAATCCTCTTATTATACCCGTCCAATTTCTTCTGCAGCTGTACTATGCAGAGTGCACTCTTCTGGTTTTTCTTTTCAAAGACCGCTTTGATACGTTGTAACTGTTGTTTGTCCGCGTTGGCTGCTAATTTTAGGTATTCGTTTACATTATCTGGAAATATTTGTGCATTTAAAATAACTTTAATACTTCATATAACATTGTTATGTAGCAAGTAATATAATAAACTATTTAAAGGCCTGGTAATGCAGGAGCTAACAGTCTATAGATTCTTATATAATTTCTTACAAGCAATTTGTAAGAATACAAAGAAGCCCCAAAATATTTTTTTAAGAACAGTAAACCAGATAACAATAAAACTCATTACAATTTGTTACTCATATTACCTTTTGATATTCATTAGTAAAAAAAACAATAATAAAATCTGTACAATTCAACATTTACGGCCTTATTCATAAAAAATTACAGGACGTTTAAAGGCTCGCTATATTACGGTTGTCAAAAAACGTTATTCATTGCCATTTAACAGCATTTTAGTGCTAATAAGTTCTATAAACCTATTATAAAGTTATAGAGCCGAAAACCCTACTATAAGAGTATTATAACTTCCAAAGATGGCCGATTCATATAACAGCTGATTAGTATGAGCATTGATATGACGTCGTCGAGCCACTTGTCAAGAGTGTCAATTTCAGTTTCGTAAACAAAACAATATAACAATCGTCATTTTGTTCGATATTTATTAACTATATTTAATTATTAACAAGTTTATTAATAATAAATTCTACATAAGAAAGGTGCACAGAAGTAGAAGTCACTTGTTTTCTTTAGATGACAAGAATTTTGCTAAATAATATTTTTAATAATTAACGGCAATATTTCTTATTACCCTCACATATATTGATTTAAAATGAGATCATAAAGGTTCTGGGGCGTGATTAGGTGAAATCCAGGTGTTTACTGCGATCAGATGTTGGTGTCGTCGGGATAAATTTTAAATTTTTTTTTAAAATACATAAGTTACACTTGTCCACGTCTAAAAAAATTTCAATTCTTTGTAATTTTACTTCTGTTGATTTAATTTTTTAAAACTTAAGTAAGTTTATAAGATAAAATAAAATAAACATTCGTGTTTTTGTGATAACAATGACTTAAATCAAGCCGGTATATGTCAAGCCAGATCCAACAATATATTTTATTACGTAATATAATCTGTGGTCATACTAAGTCGATGCGTTTGTCACTTATTATCTGTGGATAAACTGGTATTTTCAGCAACAAGTCGACCGATTTCAGTATAGTGGCAACATTGTGAATTTATAACTTATATTAGCAACACTTTAGTTATATAGCTTTATAGAGCGTTTTAATTAAAGTATGCTTAAAACGTTCTATAAGACTTTTTTATGAATAAGGCCGTTAGTGTTTTAAATATACATTAGCTTAATTAAAAATATAAATGTGTCAGTACAATAATCATTTCACATATAATTTGTTTTTTTTTTATACCAATGTGATTGTGATATAAATTTAAATTATGGTTAAAAGCTTTGGATTACTCATTATATTATCATAAGGGATACTAAAACTAGTAATACTAGTATATACTAAAACTAGTAATTTAGTATAGTTTAATAGAATGTCGTGTAATTTTGTTTAATGTAGAGTTAATTGTTCATATTTGAAAAAATATCTGTCTAACCGTCACGTATAGTCTGTTCCAGTCGTATGAGATCTTTAGTGCGTTCTATTTTGCTGACGAGATGCGCGATGGCGGCCTGCGCCTTCGCCGACGTCACATTGGAACTACCATCTGATTCATCTGTAAATACGTTTAAATTAATGTAATATTTATTTAACACTCCATGGTAGTGAGAAATAACGGTACTAGGTAGGAAATATCTCTAGCACCTGGAAAAGACACAAGGTAGTTAGTGTTAAGAATTAAGTTTTGTTATTCATTTTTAGCCTGAATTCGATAGGTTGCGTGTTAAGTGGTAGAGATCGATCTTTTAACTATAGGGGTTTAGTATTCTAAAGTGCGCCACAAAATTTTAAATAATATATTTTTTTCTATTCTAATTGCTTATAATTAATAAATTACAAAATTAACTGAAAAACAAATTAAATGTATATGTTAATATCAGTAACACGCCATTCTCATATTAAAAAAAATATTTATACAGTCAATTCAGTAAGTATGCCATATTGTAAATATACAGTAAAATATATAATTGTAAAAAGTCTCTTTAATAAGCAAATTATTTCATAGTGTCAATTTTGTAAATCTCTATTTTTAAGTATAAAAATAATTTATACAAAATAAAATGTATATCATAATTATATATTTACTACACTTAATATATAAGCAGATTGTTATGTAAAATATAATAAATAGTACTATTAGCTACCGATAAAACCAATAATTAAAAAAAATACCATTTGTACAACAACGCTATTTGTGTTATTGGATTAATGTTATCTATCTAATATTAATAAGCGATAAGTCCGTTAATGAACTGCAATACAATAAACACTCTAAATATAGTTCCAACAACAGTAACAAAAGCCATGGTGGCGTCGTGGCGCAGTGGGATAATGATTGTAATGCTAAGCTTAGATGTGAATTTGATTCCCACTCAGGTGACAGAGATTAGAATATTATCTGATATAAAAAGTGCGAGGTTAACTTCCGCCTAACACACAGTATTGATTTGGGACGCAAATGGAAGGACTATCTTAACAGGTTATATGTATTATTAAATCTTTACCTTGATTAATGTAATCTCCATCTTGACCTGGAAATAATACAACAACTTTGACAAAGACATTCAACACACAATTGTTAATATATAAAAGTAAATAACTCTATTTGTTTAGGTTCACCAAAAGATATTTGTTTAGGTTTATCTTAGAACAGTTTTATTAAATGTGTAAAATTGAGAGGTTTTTCTTTTTTAAACCTGGACAGGTAAAAAGCTAGCATAATACTGGTATAATTCTGCAATATGTTTTTTATATCTTCACGTTTTATCCCGCACATAGCAGGTCCATTCCCTTCTTCCCGCCTTTCGAGGCATTGCTTGTTTCACGCACGTGTTTCTTTTCTTTATTTAATTAAGTATTCATTTATAATAATGTAGATATTTCCGTATCTCAATTAGTTTTTATAACTGCTATTTCGTTTAAAATAACTAAACATTACATCAAAACACGAGATAAACCCCAAAATACCTCTATACGCCGGCGATCCGTATTCGTCAGAGGACAGCGCGTAGGACACGTTGGGACTGACCACGGCGTACGCGTAGTCGCCTGGAGCTAATATGTTCGACATGTTTTTCTTTTGAGGCGAATCTTCCAAGCTGGAAAAAATTTGTAAGTGATAATTTATTTTATGAATTGAAAGAATGTAAAATTTCTTTATTTATGATAAAAGAAGTTTGATTATCATGTCATTATTATTTTTCCAGTTTAAAAAAATATCTCGGCTGTAAGCTAATCAACTTAAGTCTTCGTTTCATTTGTAATTAAAGCAAATAAAGCATTTTTTTTTAATTTCCACAATAAGCACTTGCATCTACAACCGACTTGTATTTGATTCCTTATTTAGATTTTAAGACCTGAGCCTCTTGGCGGCTATGTTGCTCTAGTTAATATTACAAATGATAATTAAGTTTGATAAATAAACACGAGTTTAATAATCGTATGGTCTTTACGTTTGCTTAGTATGACCCAGCGGTCCAAAAATTTAGCCGTATGTGTTAGAACTTATATAGGATATAAATTACATTGTTTGATCTTTTGTTGGAAAACCAAAGATACATTTTCTCAAAATTATATACGTATAACGAGTTTTCCAACTAACGAGAGATAACTAATATTTCTATTTTATCAATTGATAAGATTTTTATATAAGCGAGAGAATATAAATTACGAATACTTTACACGATTTACAAATGCGTTGATCGTACAATTATAAAATATAGATTAAGAGCTTCAAATAATAAACAAAAACAACTCTTAACATAGCAAATTAACCTTGAAACGAAACCTATTCTTAAATAAATATTATTTAAAATCTAATTAATACAAGTACGCAATATATTGATTCTTTATTGGATTCGATAAAATAAAAATCTTATATTTTAATATTTAAATTTATTAATAACGTAAACACTTAGTAAATAAAATCAACACATTAATTTCACTATTTAATTCACTTATAAATATATATACGAATATAAAAACGAAATACTCACTCCCTGGAACTATTAGCCGTGGTGTTGCCAGAAAGCGGGCTGCTGCCAAGATCTCTCGAGTGGGACTTGACATGATGAGCTCTAGACTCCCCGTGGCGAGACGATTCCTATAACAATTGCAACACTTAATACTTGCAATACTTGTATAAAATCGTTTCCTTGTTTCATCAGAAGGACAAAACAGGAAAAAGCAAAGAATAAATTATGTATGACACATAAGTGAAGTCAAAATAAAGCAGTTGGACACATCTAATATTAACATCTATTATAATTCAAAAATAATTAGGCAGGCAATAGATTTTAACTAATATAATTTTCTTTAAAATCAAAAATATTATTAACATTATGCTATGAATGAATCACATTTTCTATATAACATAAATAATAATAAAAAGGCAGCGTGTTAAATCACTTGTTTGCGGAAAACATTACATTACGTATGACGTGCCCTTGTTGATAGATATCGGTATCAGTCAGTAAATGGAGACGGCCGTTGAGATGCGTGTCAAATGTGAAAGACCTCAGCTGCGACGACATTGTGTATAGCATATACATAATTATATTAGATAAGTATATATTTTAAATAAAACAAATATTTTACTTTATAGTTTACGGAGCTTTCATATATTGGCTTAAATTATTACATATAAGTATTATGTGTATGGTGTCTGGTATATCACGAACTAGTTATATGACACATGCTTCCGGAGTAAAGGTTATGTTAGATAATTAAAATGTATGCTTTAGTCATTTATTTATTATAAAAATATTATAAATTATATAATAAAAAGATAATTTACAGTTCCTAATTTCGTGAGAACCGACTGAATAATAAAATAAATATGAATATAAAAGTTTAAATTAAGGTTTGAGAATGTAAAACAAAAGAAAAAGATATAAAAGATTGAAAAAGTTGACTCACATGGTGCGCCGTGGAAGGTGACTGTACCCTCGAGCGTATGACGTCATCCGTTACTACCGCCGGATCTCTCAGGTCGGCCGCCGACGGCGACTGGCTTCGACTCGAGCCCTTGCTGTGCCCGTGCCCAACTTGAAGCGTATCCATTCTAACTCATGGACTTATCACAAAACGATCACAGACATAAGGAACCACTACTCTACACTCCCATTATAATATACTTCGCACCATTTCGTCAATAATCTGAAAAAAAAAATGATAAACTTTAACATACAATTAGACACGTTAATTAAGAGTATGAAACTCGTTATCAAAGGTCGCGCTATCGTTACGTTATTTTTTTAATCAAATAGATTTTTCCATATGAACAAGTTAATGTATATATATTTTTTAAATTAAGTAAATGTTTACAGACTGTCTAGTTGTAAGACTTAAAGGAAAAATTTTCATAATATAGTTTTCTTCTTAAGAACAACAAATATGTACATGAGATATCTAAAGTTGTAAGAGAATATTTATTTTCAAAAAGAATTTCAAATAAAAAAGTTATTCAATGAATATTTACATCGTTAAAATTGTATACAAAAAGTTGTGCGTTACGTATATAAAAAATATCATCGCAAATTCCTTCAAATTATTAAGTTTATGCGAATTTTACGCAAACGTTGTATAGTTGCCAATACAATGTCATAATTAATAGGATTTGGCGAACATCACACTCCTCGACAATTGTTATATAAATATATGATTGGCTTCTATACAGCTATAGCTTTGGTACTATCAACTGAAAGTAAGGAGCATATAACAATGTTGAATTTCTTTGTGAACGATAAATTGAAGTCTTTTGTCTGTTATGTATTAGACATTAGTATATATTTTTTTTCTTTACACATAAAATATTTAAAGCATATAGTATTTTTTAAGAAGCTAGTAAGTATAATAACGTTTCTAAGCTAAATCGGAATAAACTGACATGTGTGCATATACGGATGCCTTACGGAAACACGTATATGTTGTATATATAAAAATATACACGTAATAAACAATTAATAGCTAATAGCCGAGTGGATTCCCTTTTACAATTTATTAATAGGGAAATGGTTTCTCGAATCAGGGTTATAAAAATTCCGTAAAGGTTTTTCTTTCTTTCTAAAATCAAAATAGAATTATTTTTCTTTTATGTGTGGTGTATACATTTAGCTGTAGCCGAAATAGCTTTTAGCAAAACACATAATTTAAAAGTTATAAAAACATACAAAATGTACGTATCATAAAAATCGAAAATTTATTACTTCATCACTTAGGTGATTCTCACCGCTGTATCCCTATAACGGGACAACCAAAGATAGTTAAGAGTGTGGAAGTGTTGCAAAACGCAGTGTTTCTTTATATAAAAGTAAAGAAATCTATAAATAATATTAAAATATAAGAGTTTTTTAAATCATTTTTACACTTGTATAATTGTAATAAATAAAGTATAATAATGAAAAACACTATTATATATATATATATATATATATATATATATATATATATATATATATATATATATATATATATATATATATATATATATATATATATATATATATATATATATATATATATATATATATATATATATATATATATATATATATATATATATATATATATATATATATTGGTTTAGGGAAACGTGGTTGAGTTTGTTTGAGCTCTTCTCACCAGGCCGTGCTTGGAACCCTCTTAACATGACAGAGGGGCTCAATTCTATATTTATTATCTGACGTACACGAATAAGATGATCACATCATCTTATTGATTCTAAGTGGAAAAATAAAAATATATTATATATATATATGTATATATATATATATATATATATATATATATATATATATATATATATATATATATATATATATATATATATATATATATATATATATATATATATATATATATATAAACGAATCAGATGAAAAAATGCAAATATCGCCTGTAGAAACTTATTTCATCGCAACATTGTTTGAATACAAAAAAAAAGAAATGAATAGGAATACTTAAAGATTACAAAACAAGTTCTTAATCATACACAGGCATCGAGCTTTAATTAAGGTCGTGGGTATTGTGGTGGTAGTATATAGATTTACGCTTTTATACGTAAGAGGTGCACAACAGCAAAATATAAATATATATATACAAAACATATATTTTCTACAAGCACATTTATTACTTAATGATAGTAACTAATAATTGAAATAGAATGAACAACATAATATAGCATAATGTATACCATTATATTTCATAAAATAATTTCTTAGTCATCGTACAATACCTATCCGATGATTAGCGTAAATACAAGTTACATCGATATGTAATTTGCATGAAGGACACAATTCCTCCAATATATATATATATATATATATATATATATATATATATATATATATATATATATATATATATATATATATATATATATATATATATATATATATATATATATATATATATATATATATATATATATATATATATATATATATATATATATATATATATATATATATATATATATATATATATATATATATATATATGTTTATGTGTTTGTGTAGTTGTTTATATGTTATACAATATATTTACAGTGAAGTCTTTACGTACATTTAAGGCGCGTCAACAAAATATGGTTTACTTGCCAAGATCACGTAGCGAGAGTCGTTAAGAGACAAAGAAAATAATCTCAGGTAGCAACCAAATATATATTGATTTGTATATGTTTTGTCTTTTTTATACGCATGATGATTAAACATACTGTTTTATCTCTTACTGTATACTGTTTTATCTCTTCATTGATTTTTAATTTCATAAAGGAATTAAAAATCAATAAAGAGAATAAAACAGTATGTGGGTATATTTTTAGTCAATATATAAATCGATCGACTCGACGCAAACGTTGCATATATAAAACGAGTTGGCATATGGATTGCTGCGTAAATCATTTGCCTGTCCATTATGATGCCTCATGTGTATTGCATATTAAAGTATATATCTATAATTTGTTATAATGAGGCCCTTCTAACATAACAAACATTTTACATAATTTTTATCAACGCGACACAAAATATTACAGGAATAACAAATGAGCTATCTTATAAATAATTTATAACATTCGAAGCGTTAGTTTGACAGAAGCCTTATAATAATACATAAGGTCAACTTTCCAATGTCGCGGCTATAATAGGAGTGCGACCGCGAAGTTTCGGAAGCGTCTTATATACTATACAAGACGATGCGGAAATAATCTTTGCAATCTTCCTGTATACATAAAAAAGAATATTACGCTACTATAAGCTGTATACTGAACAACTGCAAAAGCTCATTCAGCTTTAAGGCTTCGTTTTTTATATACTGTATACGAACAGGTGTCACATTAACCTTTTCAAAATCATGGTTATTAATATAATATTAGTGTTTTTACGAATATAAAGTTCTCCTTAATTTTTTCACAATTCAATCAAATATATAGCGTTGTTTTTTTAGCTTCACGCAGGGTAGGCAGAGGGAACTGCGGGAACCGTATGAATCTAGTGTTAAGACACTCCGTTGCTTAGTCCAAGCTTTCCACCTTTTTCGAGGTATTGCGTGTTGAGTGGCGGAACTCACCGCCGCGCTTTGCCAAGTTTTCAGAGCGAAGAAAATGGAAATAGAAAAAATTATCTTGCCCGAATGGAAATCGAACCCTCAAGCCATCGCGTTTAGAGGCAGCCGCTGCGCCATGACGGTCCTCAATAGTGTTATAGTGTATTTAATCATTGAAAGTTAGTTTGTAAAGTTAAGTTTTCATTAGAGCCAAATATATTTCTAGTATATACGTTGACTGAGCATTTATCTTTGCAAACAATGAAAAATAATCTACTGTAAATTTCACATTATACCAAAAATAACGTTAATAAAAAATTGGTTTGTTAGCTCTCTGTAGATAATAGAACAAAAAATATGAAGTGGGATTCATTAGCAATTTATGTTAAGCTTTTATCCTGTACAAAACATTTTTGACAGGCATATAAGTTTTGTCATCATTTATTTGTTTTAGTTTCTTCTAAGAATTTTATAGAAAATCTGTATTTAAACAAATATTTTGGCAATTTTTTGAACATTATTTGTCTAAACTTCTTCTTTTGTTTGTTTTCAATTCAATTTAAGCTAAGGGTAAACAATTTGAAATATGTATTCTGAAAAACCTACAAAAAGTCATTAGCTCTGAACATTACGTCAATGTAATTTCAACTGTATAGAGCGGATAAGTTCCAAACTAAAAGTTAATTTACAATTGAACGTAATAGCAAAATACTTTATAATGCTTTTTGTTAGCCACTATTAGAGTACAACGGATATACTATTTTATCATAATTTTATCAGCAATACAGAGCCTACAGTTATAACACTAGGTTCTTTACTCACAGCTCAAATTCGGGATTTGCAGGTTTTGTGGAGAGACTTTTTTTAGCTTTACGCTTTATCCCTACCCTGCGTAAGCAGAGGGAACTGCAGGAACAATATAAACCTAATGTTAAGACACTCCGTTGCTTAGTCCCTGCTTTCGCCGTCACAGAATAGATTTTGTCTTCTTATAAGTACTAAGTCTATTATATTGCACCTATGCAGGTAGGCATTTAAAAAGTAACAAATGATAATCATTTCTTACAGCTTTTTATACAAGTATATCGTTACCAACTAAGTATTTCCGATAATAAAACAAGGATGCCACTAGCCCTAATGAATGTTTACTCACGACTAGTGGCAGTAATATAATTATAGGCCGCCATGATAATGTATGGTAAATACAATATATCGCATCGAATCTAGGTTAATCGTTTAGGATTTAGGGACGACATCTAATGAGAGTTAGTTGCTAACACAAAATACAACCATTAAGATACAATAATTATTTAATTAATTTTGCCGCCACATTGAGGTAAGATCTGCAAGGCTAAGTAAGACTTAAAAAGGTTTAAAAGAAATAAATAAGTAAAGTTTTTTAAAAAATTATGAGAGTATATTTACTGGATTCTAATTGATTTCTTATTGAATCCAGTCGACTTTGGAGAAAATAAGTATAAAAAAATTTCACTTTTTTGCTTATAACTTCTTTAATTTTAAATTTAGGGCAAAAAGTTATATAAACATATTTGTAGGCAAAATAATTTGCTACAAATTATGATCTTACAATTTTTTGTATGACGCATAGTTTCCGAGATATCGCGAAAAAAGTGATTCCACCCCATTTTCCAAGATGGCGACCGGACAAGGACACATGTCCCAAAAATAAAATTGCATCCTCTAATAAATGCAATATTCGGCCCTTAAAATGTAACGTTTCAATGGACTAAATGTACATGAACGCCTTTTAATTTTTATTTTTGGATAATTATAAATAAAATTATAAACCATTTTAGCTTTATGACTGAATTTATAAGCAATTGGCGAAATTCAAAGTATTATATGAATTAATAGGACAAATACACAAATAAAAAGCAAAATAAAGGAATACTTGTGATTTAAAAGTATTGTTAATATGGTCAAATGCCGTTGAGAGAGTAAAAATCGTAATTAAAAAACACAAGTGCCTAATTATTATAATTAGGTAATTAGGTTAGGTATTTTATAAGCATAAATTAAATCATTATATCGTTCTTCTATAGTAAAAAAGGTCAATGTGTCAAAGGTCAAAACCTTTGTACAATATACGAGAAAAATAAAACAATTATTTAATACGACCTTTCCACGAGCAAAATAATATATGACATATATAACTGACCTATTAAAAAAAATAAAAAAATATCACTAAATGCAGTTAATATTTAATTTTTTTCTTAACTCTTGAACGTAAAAAAATAATTTTCAAAAAGTTTTTATAATAAAGATAATAAATATAAGTAAAAGGACAAAAAATTATACAAAGTTGATTTCAACAAAACAAAATTAGGTGAAGGTTGCGATCATTGGACCGGCTCTTTGATTGGACCACTCAATTTTTTCAAAAACTATACATGTCACAGCAAGTTTGATACATTGCTAGGCAACAGTACCGGTCCCCTTGACTACCCACCAAACCTCTGTGCGCTCGCGAAGCGTGGTAAGTAGTGAGATGTGTACTTGTGTTAGTGGTGACCGTGATCTAATAACCGAGCCATCAACAAACTCGTGTAAGTCAAATTGTTTTAATTAATGTTTAATGATTGTGTTAGATTTGAATAGCAAATTTATCTGCGCTTACATACAGTACTAAGCTTTTTACGTAATATTGCACATTTTTTAATAATTACTTTCGTTCTGTTCATATGCCTTGTTGCCATCAATGGACCGGAATGGTGACGCCATCATTGGACCGGTCCAATCAAAGAAACTTAATAAATAGTGATTTTTTATATTGCAAATTGAATATTTTAGTATTGCATGTAGATGGATATCTACCTTATACTTATAATTGGATTATATATATATATTCCAGAAGAAGAAATAGTATTGGTTACTAGTATGAAACTCACTACAGAATCTTTAAAAATAAAAAAAAAATGGTTGCCTGTAAAGTGGGTTTTACGGGCGAAAATTTTACGTCACAACGTCTTTTTCTCGGTAGAATATTTATTGATATGAATAATAATTATAATATAAATTGCACAAATTTTAACTATAGAAAATATATTTTGTTTACTAAAACATTGTACATGTGTCAAGTGATACGCGCGGCGGACCGATCATAGTTCGGTGACAGTTGACACATCGTTACGTTACTTTTTCATAAGTGACTCCGAGCCGCAACCTAATTTAAGACGTTGTCACGTCAAAAAACTATTAGATTAAATGAAACAAGTCGAATATATGTCGTTCCAAAAGCCACATTAAAAAGACGATTAGATGGGAGAAATCAAAAAACTGTGGAAGAAATTCAAATAGTGGGATCAAAAGGAGATCTACCTAAAGCTTTAGAAACTGAATTTAGCAATCACATATTGAATGGAGAATTCTTTTTTTAGTTTTACTCTCAAAGATGTGAGGCAGTTTGTTTTACAATTAGCTTCCAATAAAATTAAACATCGTTTTAATAAAACCAAACAAGCTGCTGGATAAATAGTATTATGCATTCATGAAGCGCCATCCAGATATAAGTTTCCGTCAACTAAGAGCTATCTATGAGCAGTACAATTTTATAATCGATTTAATAAAAAAAAATTAATAAAAAAAGTAATTCTTATTTAGTGCTTCATTTGCGTCGCCTTCATTGGACCATTAATACAAATGTTTCAAAGTCCAATGATAGCAACTTAGTGGTCCATTCATGGCGACGGTGGTCCAAAGAAAGCAACTCGTCATTGAAAATTTATATTAGAATAGTTCTAAAACCTCTCAACTTTCATTGACAATAATTTATATATCATTAATTTACGTAAAAAAGCATCGGATACCATTAATTGTCTTAATTTGTAGGTGATATTTCATGAGATATGGTGTCACAAAGTTAAGTGGTCCAATGATAGCAACCTTCCCCTATTTCTACAAATTGTTATTCCACTCTGACAATGACGCTTTGAATACAAGAGATATAAAACTTTGTAACTTTTATTGCAAATAATAATAATTTTCTAGAAAAAATATGACAATATTTCTGATGTATATCTTTTAGATGCTGTAGTTTAGTTTAATAAAATACGTAGATGTTTCCACAATGGAACAAATTAATGTTACTAATAGCTTTCTATAGCTTATCTTCTTTACGTAATAAAATTAACTTGATTTCAAATATGTGTCATCTGAAAGTTAATTTTATAATTTAGTAATGACGATTATTTAATCGATATTTATTCAATTTAATGTTAAGTTTATATTATATTATGTGACACATTTATTATAAATCGTAAAGCGCAGGTCAGTCACTCATCAACTGACTAAATATTGATAAAAAGCCTTATCGCCATATATTGTAAATTGTTTTTTTTTTATTATATAGCTACAACTCTAGTATTTTTTTTTAAATTGCGCAAACATAAATTAATATAATTAAGTATTTATACTTAAAGCACTACAAATTCGAATATTTTTTACTCAATTAAGCTTGACATTTTTTTACGAACGATCATTTCGATTTTTTGTCATGATCATCGATTTTGCAATAATGAATAAATAAACATATTTATTAGTCATATAAGTAGTATTAAGTTTAGCTATTATACTTAACTTTTCTTAGTGTTATGATTAAGAAGGTCTTACGGTCTATATCTGTAATGATGTTATATTCGGAGGTAATTTCCTTCCTTATGTTGAGAGTTAATAATAAATAACAACAAAATATTTTTAAATGACTATTAAATATGCAATATTTATTTATTACATTTAGACTTCGTAGACATATTCTAAGAGACTTATAGCAATATTTTATTTATATATATACTGGTTTTGAAACGTCTTATAATATTTTAATGAAAATAACTATATACACAACTTCTTCTTTAAATTTCTGGGAACTGGTATGTATGTACACTACACAAAATGATAAAAATATAATTTGACCTAAATAGGTTATAATTCTAAATATAACCTTCACACATCATGAATTGCGTTTCGCTAAGCGGTTCTAAATAGTAAACAATTAACAAAACCATTGCTAATGGGAATTTTTCTACTAAATAAGCATTCCATTTGTACGCATCTTCCACGTAATACCTACTCTTGACAGAGTGGATGTAATAAACCATCACAATTTTTTTGAACTTCATTTATAATGAAAAAATGTTTCCAAAACCAAAAAGAAAAATATTAAGAACTTTTTTAATTATGAGACCAACAAATTTAAATTATAAGACCTTTATCCTGGTTAAGGTAATAGAGAGAATCTATTGTCAATCAGTGCTGCGTTTGCTGGCCGATTTCGAGACATCATTTTAGTAAAGTATCGGAACTCAACACAGCGTTTTGTCTTGACAGGGACAAGGAACTGTCACGGAACCTGACCAACGAAATGTCAAAATTAAAAAAATAGAAGAGGCTACATTCTTTTTAAAAGAATTTAAAGGGCTCTTTTTAAAAAATGACCGAATCGAATAAAAAATATATATACCTACTTGTATTAAAATAAATACTTCACACATATTTAATAAAATAGTTTAACCAAAAGATCAAAGGTTAGAGAATTACTTAGATCAAAGTTCTTATTAAATATTTAACAAATTTTCATTCCATTCTCTGAAATATTTAGGGTTCTTTATTCGTTTCTTCTACTCAGGCGCTGTTTAGAATTCTCAAAGTATATTTAAACATTTTATTTAAATATCTCTACTAAAATAGAACATCATAGAGCGTTACAACTGAAATAAAATGAAAGAAATAATTTTATAGCATCGGGTCGTCTTGATTACGTCACGTACGTCATATTTTTAAATGAAATAAAAATGCTAAGTAATAATATTCAACAAATAATGATATTTTAGATTCAAATTACTGGTAAAGTAGAGGCAACAGTCAAAGGGTTTATAATGAAAACTTAGTTAACTACGGGAGCTTATAATGTCAATAGGCCTAAAGCATGCTCATAGAACTTTTCAATACTGTTTAATGAATTAAAGTTTAAAACGTACACATAAACGACAAGTCTAAAAGTTGTAAAACACTTCACCTTTAACAGGTACAAGAAACTTTATTGAAAGTAATTTAATATTTCTACAGTCATGCCAAAACAAACTATTATTGTTATTGTCTAACTTACTAATGTTATTGTAAAAGTTAGAAATGAAATTGATTCATGAAATACTTAAAGAAAACATAAAAATTTGAATCGCAGCGGGATTTAAACCCGCATCTATTGCAAGTTGTGCAAGCGCTCTAACCGCTAAACCACTTGTTCTTCCCCACGCCGCCGCGTCAAAACCTCTCATTTAGTAGCCCAGTACCTCAGACCATCCAAACTTTATTCCATAGTAACACTTTAGTTTTTCATATTTTCAATAGTTGTAACGCATAATCCAGCGACCATCTCTAGAAAATTACATATGTACTGCTACTCAGGCGTGAATCCCGAGTAAAAAGTCACAGTAAAATGTTTTATATTACTAACCTAACCTAACCTGAGCTTTGCGTTCATTTGAACCCGAGAATTCCCAAAAGAAAACAATAATACTTAATATAGCAAGAAGTATGCTGAGAGCCTTCATTATTTAAATAATTATATTAAATAAAAGTGAAAGTAATTTAAATATTTCACACCAATAAATTAAACGTGACGCGCTGTAATACGTTGCCAAGTAAAAAAATATAGTATAAACATATTATATATGTTGGTAGGCAAAGAGTATTTTATGTATCAACAGTTAAGTTCTTTTCATCCTAATTGTACCACTTTTATTAGACATATAATATAAAAGTTAAATTCAATATATATGTAGTTTTAACTTCATAGTCGAAAGTCATAATAACTCATCGCTGATTTCACAATTGTCGGTACCAAATTTCACCGTGATCGTTGTTATAGCGTGAAAGTATACCAAGTGATAGTCACACGGACTAAATATTGCATAAATATCGCTGTACATTTATGAATAAATGAACGATATATAGAGTGAAGCTTCCTGACGTTACTAATATAATTCCGATTAAATTATAAAATAATTTTAATTAAACTAGGATTGCAATAGAAAAATAAGAAAAATATAATCAACGGTTAAAGATATTCTATAAAATATAGCAAACGAAAATCATTAAGATTTTAATCACCCATTCAATTACATATTTCAATCACTGTAATAAAAAATCAAAGAAAATAATCACATACATATATTACAAGTACGATAATCATTAATTTCTTAATGGTTGAACTTTGACATGGCCGACGAATGATATGAGTTAACAGACGTCTGGCCGATGAGTCATTGCCCCCTGTGTTAATAATTTCCTGTGGATTCCAATTAAATCTTCTCTTGTGCGATGTAAAAAAGGGCATTAGGTTGGGAGCTTTTTATGTCGTATTGTAACAAAGCTGAAATATTTATCGTTATTTTGTGCAGTAGTAAAAATGTGCTATTAGAAGAAATATGTATAGGATTTTTGCTATAAATTATTGCAGAATACTAAACTGCATTACGGTAGAATAACTGCCTTATAATGCGAAAATTATTATGCCACTTTGTCATCTTAATGCCAGCAGACTGAACCAAACCTAATTAATGTTCACTATTGTACTTAAATAACGTAGAATAAATTGCTGTTGTTACAACAATATGTATTTTATTCGAAATATGGGTTCTTTTTAGCAATATTATTATAATCTGCAATAAAATGTCTTTTCGTATACTTCGGAGCTAGTACTTAGCAGTATTAAGAATATTTTATATTACAAAAGCGGTTTAACGTCAAAATAATTTTTAAAACTAAGTTAAGTAGCAGACTACATATATTATAAAAGAAATGACAAAACCTACTGTAGTTTCTTTTTCAACATAAAAATAATAAATCAATTGTCTATGTCCCTGAAGTAACACGGTCAATACATATATTAGCCTTGACATAAGGGGAAAAAAAAGGCGACTATTCATTTACGGTCATTTGCTATTGTGGTATACGGGTAAATGAGGGTAGAAATATTATGCGGGCTGATAACCACCCCTCTTGAGAGGTTGAGGGTTCAGAGTCACCTTTGACGGGTTATACTGTATATATTAAAATTCAGATATAGGCACACTAGAAAAAAAAGATTCATAAGCTTTACTTTCGCTGAAGTATAAGTTCTTTTCTTCTATTAAATATTGAATAGTTTATATATTACAACATTTATAACAATATATAGATATTTATTATTATTTATGTAAGGCCGTAGTTTCCGAAATTTACTATAAGTAGAGTAATGTAATCTCTACTTCTTTTATTAATTTTCTTCATTATAAATTTGAAATAAAATAAAACGTAAGAATCGCGTTATTAAATACTATGAAAAAAATACATTCTAACGCCATAAATTACGCTGTACGTCTAGTAACTTAATAATTACGTACAATAAAGAAGGAGTTGTGGAGCGTTCAACTGAAGCAGATTTTCAGTAGTTTAATGTTAAAGATGTGCAAGTTGCCAGAAATTTTTCAAGCAAGATATATCTAAAGTTATGCAGAATGGAGTAGGGACGGCAATAAAGATTTGGCACGAGTATCTGTCATTTCATAAAATTTAATATTCATAGCTATGTTCGTAGCTCATGGATAAAAACACTCAACACAATACTGCTCTTTTCCACATTGGCCCTAAAGGATTACGAATGAATAGAAAATTGGTACAATAAAATGGGTAAAGCATGAATAAAATTTTAGTATACAATAATCTGAGAGTGTCATATAAACTATACAATATTAAAATAAAGTTGAAATGAATGTAAAAACAATCAATAACGACAAGTGACACATAATTTTAATCGGGCGTGGCAAGTGTGAGTACAAGTTATATCAGATAACAATCGCAGTTCATTGAAAAAGGGCTCCGACAAAGATAGAAAACCTAGTGTTAGTAATAATCCTACTTTCAAGTTCCGCTTTTAATTAAGGTGACTGACTTTTTTATAGTCTATTAGCCACTATAGCTTTAACCTAATTAGCACGTCTAGATAAGGGAGGCTCCCGAACAGTGCTGAAAATTCAATCAATATTCAATACTTAATAATTAATATTGTTTGAATTTACAGTTGGTCGTTAGTTGTTTATGTGAATCGGTAAATAAATATAAATGTGATTTACCGATTTACGTAAACAATTAATTTACTTTATATATAAAACTCATAATTAAATTATAAACTTATAATTATGTTACATAAAATTATTTGTAGATAATGTTGAGGGTCTGAAATAAATGTACTTTGTAAAATATAATTTAGCCAATTTCTAGTTATCTGTGATGCCATTTTTTCTATAGTTAAAAAAAGTCATGTAAATTTTTGTTTTAAATTAATTATTTTTTATCATCAATGTAAATTATGAATTAAAAAGGTTATTTATAGTTTAGTCTATTTATCGAATTTGCAATTACGACAACATAACAAATATTTCCATGGCAGTTATAGCCCTACTCATAGTGTAATTTGCGATAAGTATCGTTTAAAGCATTGAATCTCGCATAGTCACATAAATTAATGGGCGAGTTGTACTTGTACGCACCAGGCGGTTAATTCACATTCGCACGAACAAAGACACATCATAGCTTTACTGAAAAAAATTATAAGCTTATATCGTAGATAAAGCTTCATCAAATACTTAATACTAAACTTGACAATATTATATTAAATAAGTAGTAATACAATAAATTAATACCGTCGTGGCGCAGAGGCGCAACGTCTGCCTGTAAAGCGACTAACACGACGGTTTCTGGGTTCGATCCCCAGTCGGGGAAGATGGATTTTTCTATTTCCATTTTCTTCGCTCTAGCAACTAAGGCAAAGCGCGGCGTTGAGTTCTGCCACTCAACACGCAATGCCTCGAAAACGGCGGAAAGCGGGGACGAAGTAAGCAGGGACTAAGTAACGGAGTGTCTTAACACTAGGTTCTATTATAACACTGAGCATTTTCGTGATATTTATTCTTTTTCATCATAATAATAGCTGATCATCAGTCAAGTTAATTATTAGAAAATTAAAAAAAATGTGTTAAGGCTGTGAAACAGCTATACAAAAGTTTATATTCTGTACCAGTTTATAATGATATGGATATACGTTAAGATCAAAAGTCAGTGAAACCGTTAAAGATTTTTAAATAATACAGATACAAAAAAAATTATAGCAAAAAATAAATTACTCTCTAAAAACGACAGAGCAGTACATCATGTTATTAAATTGAAATTCTTACTCAGACTAGTCTTTAGTTATAACTATGCACCGCCATTAAATGGGCATATATATATATATGTATATATATATATATATATATATATATATATATATATATATATATATATATATATATATATATATATATATATATATATATATATATATATATATATATATATTACCGCCATTAAATGGGCATATATATATATGTATATATATATATATATATATATATATATATATATATATATATATATATATATATATATATATATGTATATATATATATATATATATATATATATATATATATGTATATATATATATATATATATATATATATATATATATATATATATATATATATATATATATATATATATATATATATATATATATATATATAAAAAAATTTAACGGTTTCACTGACTTTTGATCTTAACGTATATATATATATATATATATATATATATATATATATATATATATATATATTAACCGTTAAATTTTTTCAAATAATACAGATACAAAAAAAATAATAGCAAAAAATAAATTACTCCTTAAGAACAACAGAGCAGTATATTATGTTATTGAATTGAAATTCTTACTCAGACTAGTGTTTAGTTACAACTATGCACCGTCATTAAATGGGCACTATATATATATATATATATATATATATATATATATATATATATATATATATATATATATATATATATATATATATATATATATATATATATATATATATATATATATATATATATATATATATATATATATATATATATATATATATATATATATAGTGCCCATTTAATGGCGGTGCATAGTTGTAACTAAAGACTAGTCTGAGTAAGAATTTCAATTCAATAACATAATATAATGCTCTGTTGTTCTTAAGGAGTAATTTATTTTTTGCTATTATTTTTTTTGTATCTGTATTATTTGAAAAAATTTAACGGTTTCACTGACTTTTGATCTTAACGTATATATATATATATATATATATATATATATATATATATATATATATATATATATATATATATATATATATATATATATATATATATATGTATATATATATATATATATATATATATATATATATATATATATATATATATATATATATATATATATACATATATATATCTATATATATATATATATATATATATATATATATATATATATATATATATATATATATATATATATATATATATATATATATATATATATATATATATATATATATATATATATATATATATATATATATAAAATATTGATTAGTTCTTTTATGGGATTAAAGCCGGAGAGTAATATTTTTATGAACACTTTTATTTTATACATTATTGAGAGCGCAACTTTTCTGCTCAGATTGTATCATTTGTTATTATTGATATAACTAACCAGCTGTAATAGATGCGTATTTATATATATATATATATATATATGTATTTGTACGTCATAGTGACGAATATTAATGAATATTTACTACATGTACCCAATAGTTGCTACATTTAACTTATATAAGTTGAATTTATTAAATACGCATCTATTACAGCTGGTTAGTTATATCAATAATAACAAATGATACAATCTGAGCAGAAAAGTTGCGCTCTCAATAATGTATATAAAATAAGTGTTCATAAAAATATTACTCTCCGGCTTTAATCCCATAAAAGAACTAATCAATATTTTATATTATGAAAAGTACTAAAATATGTAATAGGTAATTAGTTATACAGATTAAATATTCATAAGTAGTACAGATAAATAATGTGGGCTAAATAATTTATAAAAGACAAGACACTATTTTGAAAAATATACCTAAGTAATATGTATTCCAGTTACCATGCAGTCATTGTCTTTATAATAACTACACACAAACTCACACACACATATACATTAGAAAGACATACATAAACACACACACCTGCATATTAATATAAAAGGTATTTTAAGTAATTTAATCTAAGTATATATTTTTAATATAGATTAAGATAGAAGAAGAGCCTGATTACCTACAAAAACAGGGCAACCTAGTGTGTGTCAGTGCGCAATTTAGTTTAAAGTTTGTTTTGAAATCAAAAAAGATTTCCTTTTGTAAATAATTTAAGGATAAACGACCGTTATATTGAAATAACATCATAAATTGATCATACTTTACTTTAATAAGAAATGTAGCATTTCGTTTTGGCAATAAAATAAGATTATTATATACTTTCGTTGCATGAACACAGAGTCAACGCTCGCAGCATCACAAACATTGTGTATTATGTGTATTAGGGCGCGTACACTTTAGACTATAATTGCACTTTTCCTGCTCGCGAGTTCCGCACTAAACAAGACTGTTATAAAAACTTGCTGTCATTCACATTTATTCACTTCGCAAGAAGGGCAATACGGTAACATATTATATTACACGTAGGTATATTTATATTTTAAACATAAGAACATAGCAAGTAGTAGTAGCAGTAGTAATATATTATAGGTAAATCAATTTTATATCATTCAGTTCAATTTGCCAACTCACTCAGATTTTATGTTTTCCGTACAAATCTCTAATAATTTTCAGTAGATTATTCGGTAGAAGCAAATAACTTAATATCAACAGATTAATAATGCGAGCTAAATTTTTATAAAAAAATTGTATATAACATTTCATTCTCTTAAATTTCTCTCGAGATTCTGAAACTTTACAATTTTTTCAGGTAAACGCTCATATAAATGAAACAACAGCTGAAAATAATATTTATTATAATCCTCTTAATACCAAATTACTGTGGATCCGAAATATTTATAAATTCGTCTCAGTGACGGGCGCGTTGTTACGTGTATTTACGTCATCGCAGATTCAATGTAGCGCATGATAAATGTAAATTACAGCCATGAAGTGAAATTTTAGAAAATTGTATCAAATTAAATAAATTGGCATGTATGATATTCCGCGTTTATTATAATCTATATAGTTACAGGAGTGTACGACTAAAATAAATACTATAGCAAAGCAATAAAATAACATTAAAATACTAAAATATTTTAATTTAGGTTTAATAGAACATCTAAAGAGTTGTGCAGCAGACAAGCGAGATTGTAAGAAATAATAAAAGAGATGCCATTAAAAAAATAATAAACGTGATAACCTTCCATGACATAATAATGAAGTATCTGTGACACTTGATTTCAAATTGAAATAGATAAGCTAAACAAAAAAGAACAAAACAAAAAAAGGCTCTTCAGAAATAATTAAAGAGCGTAATGAGAAGTTCTCATGTAAAAAACCTAACAATGGAATAGAATGTCATAAATGTTTCAATGTAATAGAATATCAGCCTATAAGGTGGCAACGATCATAAAGTTCACACTAACGAAGTTGCACGCGTTCACTAGTATTATAATATTTTAAATGTTAGACATTGAGTCACGTTAGTCAATAGTATTTTAAATGTTAGATTTCGCTCGTGTAATCAGAAGTAAAAGTTATATTAGGTTCGAAATAAAATGTCTTGACAATAATTTCCGTCTGCGTACACTGCCATGTGTAGGATACAACGTGAACTTTAAGTATTAATTAAAAATAAATTTAAGTACAAAGTAAATTATCAATTTTGTATGTCAAGGCTGACGTAATTATCTAAATAAATTATTGAACAACGCAGATTTTAATAAATATTGGATACGTATTTGTAATCAAAAAACAATATTCACTTCAAACTATAAAAAATTAATTCAATCATATATATGTATATAAGTATATCATTGTAAGAATTACGACAAAAGATATTGTGGCTTTAGAATATCAGAATAACAGGAGAGCTTTTCAATCGCTACTCCAGCCAGTTATGTTGAGAATCAAAAGGTTGCTTTATATAATTTCTTATAACTGGATATTGTATGTAGGTAATCAATATATATGAATTTTATATTAATGCATTTATTGAAAAAATCGATTTCGTACTTAAGTTTTTATAATACTGAGCTGTGTTTTTAATGACATAATAATTTTATATTCTATTATACATATTACTTATAGTATTATTTCATTTCAAAAAATACTTGTCTATATAATTATATAGTAAAATAAATTAATTTTCTAAAATAATATATAATGTTATTTGAAAAAAATAATATACCTATATTATTTATACAGTAAGAGTAATGATAATGTTTTTTTTATTTAAAATTTTGTTTAGCTCTAACGAAGTGTTAAATATTACTAAGTAAGTATTTTGCCGAGAAATTCTCGTAAGGTAGCAACTTTTGAAGATAAAAGAGCTAGGTTGTAATGCTTGTACTTGAACTTTAAGCCAAGATCTATTTATACACTACCCATGTTTATATTGATCGAGATGCTTGTATGTAATAGTTTTAGGTAAACAAAGTTTATATTTAATCTACTGTATATAAAGGATTATAGGCCAATTTAAAACGGATAACGTTGAAGGTAAGCTCGCTTTATTGAATACATATTAATGGCATCGGAAGATGTGAACGGATATTGTAATTTCCTTTTTAAGCGCTATCAATCCTTCTATTCGGCATCTACTTACTTTTTTTGAGGGACTCTTTATCTAAGCTACAAATGTTTTTAGGACAGAAGAGACGAAAAAATATGTTTGCTAAAAATTGAGGGTATTGAAATGGTCCTCAGAAAATAATTTGCCTAATCTTAGTATATATATTTATTTATATATATATATATATTTATATATATATATATATATATATATATATATATATATATATATATATATATATATATATATATATATATATATATATATATATATATATATATATACACTATGATTATTATTATATCTACTTAGCAAGATCTTTAGGCAAGGTCTTTACGTACATATTTCAACTCGTACTCGTCGGTATTTACATAAAAATAATTAATATAAATTCCTTTAATCATAGCCACTAGATATCGTAAATATCCGTTTTATATAATACTCGCAAATAATACTCGCGACAATTTACTACAAACATTTAGTATTTTTGTACAAGTTAATATATACTTTGAAAATGACAACTTGTAGCAAATAAATGATTACATAGAAATTTACGTATACAAATTTTTCTATATCTGTTTCAATGGGGAGAACAGAGAAATTTAGCGTATTCTTTCTTAAATTACGAAATTTAATTAAAGGGGCTACATACGGCTTCCGCCACTAAGTAAGATATATTCCATGTCCCAATATAATCTTACATATAAGAAAACGTTTATTATAAATTATTAAGATATCCACATGACTAATAAATGTTGTGTGACAAATTAATCACAATGGTAATCTCATCATGTCCATTTATAACAACGTTCAATTTCAAAATCTTCGTTAGCGTGATAAGCGCGGCATAATTCCATATCTTATCGATTTCAATAACAATACAAAGGTAGTTCTAAGTATTTTTAAGGTGGAAGCATCGTAATTATCGCTACATACCATTTAAATGAAACTCTTAGTAATTTAGATCAAAATCTTGGCATCTAATAAAGCTGATCTGCAAATGCTAAACTAAGTTGTACTATAAAGAAAACCTATATGACAAGTATCACTATATATTTACTGTTAAAAAATATATCACCTGCTATATATTTTTGTAAACAACAAATAGATTATGTTAAATAAATGAGAACAAAATGGTTCTTTATAGTTTGTTTTCACACTAAAATATTTTTTTTGTTTCACATCCTACATATAGCTAGATAAGCTGAAGAGAACTTTGAAAACATCATGGTGGTTCACTTTCCACATGTTGTAATTTAACATTGTATGTTAAATGGTAAAATTCAATATCATACTTTGCCTTATAAAAAGAGTTTAGTAATAAAGATATTATTCCTGACTGTGGAAAATGAATTCCCTATCACATTTACAATCAGCATATGTGCCACTATGCCTTGATGACCTCGAAGTATGTAATTTGAACATAAGTACATATTATTATTAAGTAAAATTCCAATACTAATCATGTAAATTTTGATATATCTCTTTTAGCTATGACTAAACAATAGCAAGCATATAATAAATTAAATAAAGGGAAATTATAAATATTTTTGGCATATTATTTATTTATAAAGCAATATTTATAAGGTTTAAATATATTTAATTATAAAAAGATAAAACTGTATAAAAATATAAAATAAAACTGTATCATGGTACATTACAGTTTATACTTATAATATAAAATCACACATTTTTATGTTATGAATTATAATATATATTATAATTACATAGCCTGATCATTTAAATTGAGAGATTTTAGTTTTAAAAAAACTATAGATTTCAAAATTAGGAAACACATTTCATGTTGAGTAAAGAATATTTAGATTTAAAACATAAGCAGATTTAGAATGGAGGCTTACAAGGTTTGTCAAATATAGTATTCAATAAATATATAAATAAAAAGAATATAAAAGAATTTTATATAACAATTCACTGTCATTTCCAGTTTACAATAAATAAATAATACAAAGTATAATTTCTTTTATGTATCAATTTTATTAAACAGTAGCTTTTATATATAACATCTTTATTGAGTAAACTGAGATTATCCACCATAAACTTACACACTGTGTTTAGAGTGTGGATGTTTATAATTGTTCCACTATAGTTTATATGTTGACTATAAAACTTGTTTGCTTATATAATCTTAAGGTACTCTGTGATGACTAATATTAAGCACTTTTACTGCTCTCGTAAATGACTCAGCATGGTTGTAATCTAACAAAGCTTTCTATGTTTTAAATCTGCTAATTTTATACAAAATTACATTAGACTTGAATTGATGCACTGGCTGTTTTCCAAACATTAAAATGGTATGTTCACATGGAGCTCTTGAATAATGAAACACATAACAACAAACTCACAATAGGTATTAATGGCTATAATTATATTGTTAAAACATTTAGATCTAATCAATATATCTATATTAATTGGTTAAATCGAAATTAAACTGTATTGCAACTAAACATTTGCGAAAGTCTTATTGATATTTGCTTTACTTAGGCAACGCACGTACTAACAATGAATTTATTTAACAGTATACATTATAACGTCCAGATATATCGTGATAAAATTTTGCGGACGAACACAAAGCAGTAACTAAATGACAAAAAAGAAATCACAGTGATTAATCTATAAAATAATGAGATGTACTTACATATTTTAACACCAATGTATTATTATTGCTTTTAAAACCATTGATTAGTTATACAATAGTCTATGAACATATTTTTCTTGAAAATAAAAATATAATTAACACATAGTTACGAATGTATAAATGACAGAAAACAACGGAGTGAAAAAAGACGTCTAGATTGGATGGAAGATGCACTATTCTTGGCTCATGCAGTCTTCAACAGATGGCGACACTTCACATATGTACCATAGACAAATAAAGTCTGATTAAAGACCTAAATAACGCAAAAACATTGCTAACGTTATATACAAAAGTATAAATTAAATGAAAGAAAATAATAAAAAGTATGACGTACAGTATTTTAATATAACATTTTATTCTCAATAAAATTGTTTTACAATATTTATATGCCACTTTTATACATAAGCCTCCAATAACATTTAAGCATTAATATTTGTATATTAAGATAAAGAAATTTTATCCTATGATAAAATTTATTGATTATATCCATATAGTTAAATAATTTATTTTTAACAATAATTCAATAACTTAGTTTTGCCTGATAGTCTACTTATTATTACATTTTAGTTTTTATAACATATTTTTAGGTCTGTCACAAGAAATCTGTTTTAGAACGAAAATGATGAAGCGCCCTCTAGGAATTGACGTTAAAAACAACCTTTGGTATCCTGTCTCACTCGCACCCGCACACTCTTCACAGGCGAACGGTTCAATGACTTTGGCGACCAGTTTCTATTTTCTCTCTGGTCCTGTCGTCGGGTCGACCCGCAAGGAAGGGGGTCTTTGTTTGCGTTTCACGTTCGCGTCGCACGGTATCAACTGTGACGGTCTCACAACTCATCGTGTCCGAGACGGAATGTGTCCGCATAAGTGGAAGCGTGGTTCTCTCTCATCGCGGTCCATGTGAAATGTCGTGCTGTGCCCAAAGGTGGCTCCGTCTAACAGTGCAAGTGCAGTGAGGTGCAGTGTGTACGAACGAGCGTGGGTCGGTTCGGCCACGGCGAGCGAGGTGCGCGGTGGTGGCGGCGGCCGCTCGGCCATGACCGGCGATATGCCTTTAGGGAGCGCGCACGCGTTCGGGCGCGCGTTGCTCCGGGACGGGGCGCTGCCGCCGCTGGAGCCGGGTCCGCCCGCTCCACCGGCGACCAACGCACAGCCGCCTGACAAGCGCCCGCCGGCCGCGGCTGCCAGTCCCGAGCAGGTCATGAAGCTCTACATGAACAAACTCACCCCTTACGAGCACCGCGAGATATTTGACTACCCCCAAGTGTACTTCATAGGCGCTAATGCCAAGAAACGGCCCGGGCTCGTTGGCTTTCCGAACAATTGCGAGTATGACAACGAACAGGGTTCCTATATACATATACCGCACGATCACATAGCGTATCGATACGAAGTGCTTAAGGTGATAGGCAAGGGTAGCTTCGGCCAGGTGGTAAAGGCATACGACCACAAGAAGCGTGAAAACGTAGCATTGAAAATGGTGCGGAACGAGAAGCGGTTCCACAGACAGGCACAGGAGGAGATACGCATCCTGGAGCATCTTCGCGAACAAGACAAGGACAATACCATGAACGTGATACACATGTTCGATTCGTTCACATTCAGAAATCACACATGCATCACCTTCGAACTGCTTTCGATTAATTTGTACGAGCTTATAAAGAAAAACAAGTTCCAGGGGTTCTCCTTGCAGTTGGTGCGCAAATTTTCCCACAGCCTCTTGCAGTGTCTTCACGCGCTCAACAAAAACAGAATTATTCATTGCGATATGAAGCCCGAAAATGTGTTGCTGAAACAACAAGGACGTTCTGGAATCAAGGTTAGTAACTGGGATTTTTTCAAATAACATCATAATATTATAATATAAATAAACAAGCTTATATATTATATATGTAGCTATTCCAAGAACATACGTAAATATTTGTGAAGTTATTAGGTTACCGAATGTAAGTGAATTTCTAAACACCTGTTCTCGTAAGAGATCTGCTCTGGGCGGACAAAATCAATATTATTTGTTGTGAATTGCTGCCTGGGTGCGTGCGTTACGGTCAGCTGACCACACCCGCCCCAACATTTACGCACATCTTAGCTTTAATTATACATCTTTAACAGTAAACAGTCAAAGTTTATATAACTATTTCAATCTGGCATACGATCGTACTGACACGACGCTTTAAGCGTGTCCTATTGCATAGATACGGTGATAAACGTTATCTGAACAAGTTATACAGTCGCTCGGCACCGGCGACTAGCACCACGCATCCAGTTCTATTTTAAAGCTTCCCGATACATTTAGTAACTCGCCGTGCTCTCGTGCGATTTAGACGGTTATTTACGTCAGAACGCATCCGCGTGATTTCAAAACAAGCTTAACGATCTTTAATCCATAATTTAAGCCAATGTCATTGGCAGCATAGATAAAAAGATGAAAACAAGACAAAACATATACCCTTGCTTAAGCTCTAAGCTTTGATCGAATTGAATTTAGTTAGAGCTTTACATCAGACTTTTTAGGAGTTTTTTAATGATTTGTCTAACTTTTGTAAATTTGTCATATGAAAATTAGGCGAGTTTTTCATTAATTGAAACCATGTTATAAATTGAAAGAAGAAACCTATGTTAATAGATGCCACTTTATTATATCGTGGCTTTGTTTCAATACACACATTAGTTTTTATGACACTAAAGTATTTCTATGATAATAAGCTTATAAATTGTGTTATACCCGTTCTTTAATTGTATGCATTACTGCTGCTTTACTATAAACTGATTAAATATACAAAATATATCGCTAAATTCGTCATGGCAGTTGAATAGCTGACGTAAATATAAAAATAATAACAATATTACGTCAAATTATTAACCTAAATGAGTATAATAGATTTGTTAAATTGACACAAGTGCATATACTACTTTGTTCAGGTGAGACCCATTTACAATTAAGCGAGTCGTGAGTGCGAGATAAGATATTAAATAAAATGCTTCATTGAAATCTGCTTAGCTCCACTTGGATGTGAACTTTTCTATTGTTACACATACGAGATCGTGTTTAGCATTCAACTTGATTGCCATTACTTACTTATGAAATAAGAAAATACTGTGATTATGACGAAAAACTGATTACAGTTTATTAATTTAGATAATTAATTGAATATATTTTATTATTCGACAAAATATAATGAAATAGTGTATTTTGCTCCTTGACAGTAATTTAAATAGCTCTTACTTAGCACCGGAGATATAACTGCATTTGAAAAACGTAAAAAAAATCTAATGTGGTTGATGTACCTATATATATAAAATGATTACTTCGGGGAAATTGTAATTCGGGTGACAATGAATATAGTGTTTGTGGTTAACTTTAATATCTACGTCTCACACAATAAGTACTTTTTTAGCTAAAACATCGCCATCAGTCGCTCTCATGGCGCCGGCACCTAGCGGTAGTTTCTTTTTTGAACCGGTTTTATACCTCATTTCAATGTTTGCTGTAAAAGTTTTAATTGCGTTCTGCCATTACTTAATATTTAAATTGCACAAAGATAGAAGGAACATTTATTAATTACTTCAGCAAGATTACTGTGATTACGTAGTTAAAAAAAAACAATTCTTAGAGTATTTACTAAAAAATAAACATATTTTTCGAATTGCTCACAAACTTTCTTCGTGGCATGACGTGAGTTAATCTCGAGTTCGTCGTACCAGGGTTTTTCTACCCAAACTTTTCGCCGAAATGTTTGTGCAGTTTTCGAATGCAGACTCGTTTTTGTCGGTATGCTACGAATTTGTTAGTCCTGATGTCGGCCCGTTTTATACTAACTGAAAACTATTCCGAGCTTTTGCCTTGAAGCTCGCCGCAACTACTCATGCGTGTCAGTCACTCAACAGATTTAAAGTCGAAGTAATCCTTCTGCTTTACTAGTGAATGACGAGTCAATATATCTTTAAGAGTCAAACTTTCTTAACTACTTCGTAGCTTTCGTTTTGCTAGAGAAAATTTTATTTAAATGTTCATTTTTATTTTATAATTTTGACGTGACAACGTCTTAAATTAGGTTGTGCGGCTCGGAGTCAAATATGAAAATGGTAACGTAACGATGTGTCAACTGTCACCGAACTATGATCGGTCCGCCGCGCGTATCACTTGACACATGTACAATGTTTTAGTAAACAAAATATATTTTCAATAGTTAAAATTTGTGGAATTTATACTATAATTATTATTCATATCAATAAATATTCTACCGAGAAAAAGACGTTGTCACGTAAAATTTTCGCCCGTAAAACCCACTTTACAGGCAACCATTTTTTATTTAAATATTTAGTCCTATTCTTTTATTTTCTCTGATGATTCCCCTAGGGATAAATCGTGAACACATCACATTACTTAAATAAAAGTTTTAAAATACAGTAAGAAATGAATGGCATTTGCGTTTCCGTTACACATACGCCCCGGTGCACTTTTTGCTTTAATACAATTATCGTAAGAGAAAAATATGTTGCCAATATACTTGTTTTTATACGAAAAACATGATTTAAAAATTAAGGCCGACAATCTTGACCTGGTAGCGTAAAAAAAGTGCAATCCAATGCTGAAGGACGTGCAACACCCGAGACACCTGTACCAGGTAGCTTTATAAATAAAACTTGAACTGGTTTTTGTCCCATAAAGCATAGGGATGGAGTTCCGACGGGATAAAGTAAAAACAACCCTTATAACTAATAGTATTAGATGTAAAATCGAAATTTGAATTCATCCTTTTGTAGTGTATTTAATATTAGGAATAACATTCTGTTAATAAACCATTCGTAATATTAAATTATCTATTTTAATTTTTAGAGCAAAGAATGAAATGTTTGTTATTGTACATATACGCAAAAGCGTATGCGGGTCAAATTGTTTTTATAATTCGATTAAATGCAAATCCAATATATTTTGCATGTGAATCTGACGTATTGCGGTGATACACAGTGGGAAACTGAACGAAGGTTTATCGCATTAACGTGAAATCCACTTCGCATTAACACTTTTACCGATTTTAATCTGTTAATACAATCATTGTTACTATAAAAACTCGCGTATGTAAGTTAAAAAGAATTAGCTTTTATCCTGCATGTAGCAGGGTAGGCAGAGGGTACAATAGAAACCTAGTGCTTAGACACTCCGTTCTCAACTTTCCGAGGCATTGCTTCTTGAGTGGCGGTCGTCAACACCGGATAATGTATCCATGGCTTTTCAATCTTTATATGCGAAACATTTCTACAATCAACTTTAAAAGGATTTCATATAGAGTTGCGATGCCCAGTAAGCACATTGTAACGTACAGAGGAAATACTTCAAATACCTACATGTTAAGTATAAATATATTTTTCACAAAAAATAATATAAAACACCGCCAAATCTCGTATCACTGTCTGATCTAATGACCCGTTACCGAAAATCGTATCCAAAATGGTTGACATTCGCAGTCCTTGCGAGATAAATTGGGTCATACGGTCGCGACGGCTCCTATCGATTTTACCATCTTACGCAAATCGTGATACACATGTCAGTTTATAAGCGTAGCGCGGTTTTAATTTATGTATTAAAATTAATATCTATTTCGTAATAAGCATTATTGAAATTTTGTTTGCTAACTGACCGTCATTTGAATATTGAAATGGAAATTGTAAAATTATTAAATGAAGTAGTAAATTATTAAAAATTATGCAATTAGTAAAGTAGTTTAGTATTTACTTATGTGTTAGCTAATTTATATCTAAATATTTTTTTTAATTCAAAGTATTATTGCTATCATAATATTTATATTTAAATACAAAAGTAAACTAACAAATACTACCTAAGTACGATACGTTAAGATTTTATGAAAGTTAGCTAGTAATTAATTTGAAAGCGCACCGCTTAGCATCGTTGAACACTTTGCCATTAGGGAAAAAATTTTTGGATGTTAGTTCAAATCCGCTTCATCATATCGCTTTCACTTAAATACACTCAAACAATCAACATGAGACAAGCTTTGTGGAAACGTAAACTGCTTTCGAAGTACAATACGGCACGTGCACTATTTGTATAGCATGCTGTATTTACATACGTATTTATGGAAATAATATATATCTATTTGGTTATTTCGTTACAAGTAAATGTTAACTTAACGTATTTGTTTTATATTATAGTACGTTTTGTCTTGTACTTTTTAAAGTTTATATATTTATTAACTATTTGAATTATTTTAGTTCAACTTAAATCAAAAATATCTTTGTAGTTGGTTGAATTTGGATTTTAGCTATATCGCTTATCGCTCTACCTACTATATGTAGTACACAGTGTATAAGTGTAAGCCTGTCGATCTAAAATCAGAACAACACATGGTAAAACGCGGACATTTTACCCGTAATAAGGTCAGAGTGTAAGTCGCTATCGGTCCAACAATGTCTAACAGGCCACCTAATTATACTAATGAGCGTTGAAAATAGACTAGCTAAGCTTAGCTAATGAAGGATTAGGTAACGACATGTATATTGTTAAACCGGTGATGTGGTCTCTGTGAAACTGTAACAGCATCTCGTCTTGACGCAAAAAGATTTTACTTTTTCACACGGTACGCAAGCTACCCGACTGCGTTGATATTGTATGTCTAGCAATTATACAATTACTTAATACGTTATAATTATTTTTTTCTTTATCGTATTGTATGTAAAAGTTTTCTTTTCGTTTTCTGAAATAAAAGTTGAATTAAAAACAAGAACACATCTTCTACATTTGACCGTTTTAAATAAAGGAACAGAAATTTCGTTTGCTATTTATTTAAAAACAATTACGTATTATCACAATATGAAAATAGCTCCAGAGGTAATCTTAAGCTATTTTTATCTAAAAGGCTTTAGTACTTTGTTGCTATGCACGTTGAAATGCAGACAAGTTTATGTTAAAGAAATCACAACTAGCTCCATCTAGTCGAAAACTTTTTAAAGTGAAGTTCAGAAGTTGCCTTGGGCTTAGCTTTTAAAGCTTTGCGATTTCAATCTGGTCTTTTTGGAAAGTCTTAACGCAATTGTACAGGATTAAACTTTTGGGTCAAAATATTTTTTTTCTACGTTTCTAGCACTTACTCACTCTAGGAAGAAATGATAAGACAAGATCCTTATATACAATAATTTATATACAATACATAAACTTTATAATTTATAAATATAGTAAATATACAAAAGTTAAATGGTCAATGTTTGATTAAAGCCTTAAGTATAAACATAAATAAAGTAATACTTACAATAACTTCTCATAATATCGTTGTATTTTGTCTAAATCTCAAGCATTTCAAGGAAAACTTTAATTAATCCGAAGCCTGTGGCTTTTTTAACTGCTCTTTGTGCATGATTGTTGCAGTAACCTTGATTACAAACAGTATTACGCAAGTAGCGATGTCAATAATGTCTTCCATTCTCTGACAGCCTTGTTTTGCTGTTTACTAGTCACTGTATTAGCTTGTTTTATTCATATAATCAATGCATACTATGAAAATGTATGTGCTGTAGTTAATTGAATACATTTTCGTTAATGATTCATATGACCCTTGTTGGGTATAATAGCTAAGCTCTCGTTGCCGAAGGCAAATCAGGACTTTCTAAACTAATATTGAGTGTAAATTTGATTTAGGGTTTGACTTATAATGAAAATAATGTTTTTGGACAGAGGGATAGGGCCTGCTTGTAAGGTTGACGGTTTTTCGATTTGATTGCCTCGATTTAATTGATTGAGTTCTGCTATTTCGTTGTTCGGCAATGCTTCGAAAGAGGAAAAGTGAGAAACGAAATGTCTTACTATTAGGTTCCTTCTACCTACAGTTTCTTCTGTTTTTGCAATGTTATTTGTCAATTAGTGATGCAAATAATAATAGTCAGTCATAAATCGTAATTGCTTGTAATACTTAGCCTGTTGATCTAATTTTTTAATATATTTTTGTTTTAAACGTTAAATCTGTCGATACTTTATTAGCAAGTGAAGTGACCAACGTTGCAGCGTAAACGTAACTTACAAAGGGCTAAGATAGCTTATTGTTTCCTGCGGCGAACAATTGTCAATGCCTTGAAATAGCCTTCGATTTTTTTAATGTCAAGACAGAAGTTCTCGGCCAACAAACACATTAAAGTGTGACGCATTATATGTACGTGATAAAGTTTTTAAAATATAAGTAAAGGTCTTTGTCCTAAAGTCGAATAAAGATACTTAATTATTAGTATGTATAATCCAATCACTCAGTGAATTGTCTTTAAATTTTGTTGGCGTATAAAAAGCCAGCGATCCGATGCTTGGTAATGGAAAAATAAACAGTGTAGTGCAACAACCTCGCGGTATCTCATTGCGTGGTGCCATCGATCCCGCTGCCACCAGGCGATGACCTACTTTACTCAGGTACGCAAAGGCCAACTATATATTGTAACTCTATTGTCCCAAAGTGTTAAATTTATCATTTTACACCGTTTTCTTTTTTTATTTAAATAAATTCCATATCAATATTATTGTAATCAAAATTTTGTAATATTTCCATCTTTACCATCTATACCATCTAGACAGATTTTATTTTTCTATTCCTCAGACACCATAGTGGCCGCGTAAAGTACCTCTCATTCAGGATAATCTGCAAGGTTTAAGAAGTTCAAAGAGCTTTTCTCGAGAGCTTCTACAAAGCTAAGCTCACGCTATTAAGCGTATATTGTATGAAGATGTACACCTAGGCGTATATGTGAGCTATTAATTAACCCATCGAGCATTCCCCAAGCGTAGCCTTATGAAATTGTAATTATGACGTTAAATTTGTAGTCAAATGAGATTATGTAAGCGCTGAGCGAGTAAAGGGAATATTAGAGGCAACGAAAGCTTTGAGGTACTTGAGTTAAGTAATTTTTTGCCCCGTTATATGATGTGTCTAGTATATCTTTATGATATCATAAAATATACATTTTAGAACACCTTAATTGTGGTAATAATTCTTTATTTCGTTACAAATGAATTAAATATATTGTTTATAACTGTTATATGAATTATGTTACCAATTTATGAGTTTGATACTTAAATAGATGATTCTGTAACAACTTTGTGCCTTTTTTTATCTTACTTATTTCTTATTTTGTTAGGGACATTGTTGACTAAAATATTTAGTGTAATTATAATTAAATAATTATGAACAATGAAGCCGTAAGGCACTGTTCTTTAATAATTATAAGTGAATGACCTTTAAAATTTTACTAACGTCTCACCTATCTATATATTGTTTACTTAATGTGCCTGTTATCACCGCAAACTCGCTTATCAGGAACGTGATAACCTATATTCAGCGTGCGAATTGCGAAATCATTACTACGTCCAAATATTTGTCGTCCAGTTTACGGTACCGTGGGGATCGGCCCAATTATTGTTAAGTGATGTTGGTTTGTATGCCAAACACTTTTACTACATACTTATATTTTTATGAAACTTTTAGATATATTTCTTGTTTAAACTAGAAAACTAGACTTAACTAATTAATTAAAGATCATATTTTTCATTAATACTGTTATTTTTAAGTTTAGACTATATTATAAATTTACTGAAATTTTAAACTGGCCTCGGGCCAAAGTTTTTTATAACACTGGTATCGATATAATGGTTTTAATTTTCTAGCCACTGCGCTATATTGTAACAGTTATTTTAAACTTATAATCTTGTGTAATTCGCTTATCAGCCATAGCCTTAGTTCTTATTAATATTAATTATAAAAAAAAGTAAAGATTATTATAGATGTTCATTATGATAGATATTAATTCTATATATATTATGTATTAACCTAATCAATATTTTTGACAAGAACATATAGTTAAAAAAGGGTACGAACCAAGTGTCTGTAGAGCAAACTATTTTTAAATAAAAAAAAAAACTTGAAAACGTCATATGTTATTCAAAATTCAATTTAAATTAACTGTAAAAACATGAATTCGGTTATGATATACAAATGCTCTTAACGATACTGTTAATTGAGAAATAATACTTAAAAGTAATTTTAGATTATTAGTGTACCCTTACTGTGTGCATTTTAGTTGAGGCGATGTAATTTAGTTGATACTATACTAATATAAGCATCGCATAGTCGATAACACGCGACCAAAAATTCTCAGTCCTTAGTTTTTATTACAATGTTTTAAAGTTGATAATTCTCCTTGTGTATTTCACAATTGGGGTTCATTGTTTTAAGAATGTAAGAGCAGTTTGTATTTGTTATGTTTCAATGGCATTGATGCTATTTTCATTGCACATTTAGATCGAGTTAATTTTGTAAAATGTAGTTTTGTATTTGATTTAAAAAAAAATAATTTTAGTTCTGCCTTCTTTATATATAGTGATTAAAATGGAAAATGTTTTGCAAAGTAAGTTTCAATTTAGACTTAGTACGACGAGTAATCGAATGATTGTAATTGAATGTGGAATAAAGTATTACTCGTTTTAAAACTCAATTTCTTAAGCTTACGCTTTATTCTGTAGCTCTAGAACTACTAGTGCAGTGCAGGTTTCTGCTCGATTGTTTTTTTTTATTTTTATTGTGAATAAAGAATAGTTGATTTTTGACATTTGCTATTTTAACACATTTTAATTAAAACGGTTACACTACCCGTTACCAAGGACTACTGCAATGTGTCCGAAACGTCGGGTTTTCGAAAAATGGTAATATACGCGATTATTCCGATTGATCGGTTATATTTTAAAATAATTTTGATTCTTACAGAAGATAGAAACGTGAGATGTGAGAATATATAGCCCAACTAACCTATCTATATATAGTATTGTAATTTAATTTTTTTTCCTTATTTATTATATATTTTTAGAAAGTATTGTCCCACTGACCAATTTTTTATACAACTACGATATAGGACATGTTGTACATATTACTCTGTAATTTCTACCCACGTTGTGTTGCAGTTGTTACTCACAGTCATCCAAAGTCGAGTTTAGTTAATTCAATGTCGCACTTATTCTTAAACCATTGTGGCGTTTATTGCAAACTAAATGCTTATATTTTTTCTAATCATACATTTAGAACGGCCTCCCACGGGCTTTAAAGTGGGTTAATGCCAAGCCCACACGACCAGTACTCCTCGCATGATTGACACTGCTGATCGTCTTACTGTCTATGAAAGAGATGAATAGCAACGTCACACATGTCATCAACATATGCAACTAGGTTCTAAAGAGAGACCTAGAAATTTTAACAAAATTATTGAGAAATTTCAAACGTAGACAATAAAAATCAAAGATATTTCGCTAGGATGGAAAATACAAAATATTTATAAAGTACTACCAGTTTTACAGAGCTAAACTTGAATCCTAAAATTATGAGAAAATAACTTTTTAGTTTAAAAGTGTGTCAATGTGGTTGCAGGAGTAAAGTTTCTTGTTTTTATCGTTTTATTATTGCGTACCTTAACCTTACAAAGTGGTGTACATTGCGATATTTGTACCCGACACGTTCCAATTCGCTAGCTTTGTGGATCACTTGACGTTACTGAACAGCGACGGTAATTCACTTGGCTACTGAGATTTACGAGATAAATGCATTTTTTAATATTACACGTACTTTCACAGTGCCAGGATACGACTAAGAAAATCAACTTTAACATTTATATGACTTACAAATTTATATTAGATTTAACTTTTGCATTATTTTTAGAAGCTGTTTCTTATAAATTTTATCTAAAAATTTATTATTCGAATAATCTGTTTAAAAAATTAAATATAAGTACTTAAGTTACTGTGTTATTTTTTGGTGGATTATAATAACATGCATTAAGGATAAACGGTGTTCGATATACAACTGGTCACTAGGTCATTGAAAATAATAACATTTTTAAGCCAACTATTCGACCCGGTTTGAATTGTAGGCGTAATGCATAATATCTCAATCGTACAAAGCATATGAAAGAAAGCCGTTAATTGGCCTGCTCTCGTTCACAATTCTAGGTGTAACAGATTTTTTGGATCAATGTCTAAGCTCAAATAATGGTTTCTTTTTTAACTGTTAAAAAAGTGAATGAAACATGTTTTTTAAGTCAAATTTTGTTTGGCAGAATTTTTTTTATTGTTCGTTCAGATTAGACATATGCAATCCAGAATGTAGACCTAAATTGATAATATCTATAAACTTAAACTAATAAATTCAATGTTCCATAGTTGATCAAAATTACGTTAAAGTTTTTCGTTGGTGAAGCTCTTAAAAGCATAATAAAAATATGATCTTTTTCTTAAATTTAATGTACTTAAGTAAGGCTCTTAAATTCTTAACGTTCATTTTGTATTCTAAGTAATACAAAGATGAATTTCGTAAGTTATTTAGGGGAAGGTTGCTATCATTGGACCACTTAACTTTGTGACACCATATCTCATGAAATATCACCTATAAATTAAGACAATTAATGGAATCCGATGCTTTTTTATGTAAATTAATGATATATAAATTATTGGCAATGAAAGCTGACAGGTTTTAGAACTATTCTAATATAAATTTTCAATGACGAGTTGCTTTCTTTGGACCACCGTCGCCTTGAATGGACCACTAAGCTGCTATCATTGGACTTTGAAACATTTGTATTAATGGTCCAATGAAGGTGACGCAAATGAAGCACTAAATAAGAATTACTTTTTTTATTCAAACTTTTTTTATTAAATCGATTATAAAATTATACTGCTCATAGATAGCTCTTGGTTGACGGAAACTTATATCTGGATGGCGCTTCATGAATGCATAGTACTATTTATCCAGCAGCTTCTTTGGTTTTATTAAAACGATGTTTAATTTTATTGGAAGCTATTTGGAAAACAAGCTGTCTGACATCTTTGAGAGTAAAACTAAAACAAGAATTCTCCATTTCAATAATGTGATCGCTATATTCAGTTTCTAAAGCCTTAGGGAGATCTTCTTTTAATCCCACTATTTGAATTTCCTCCACAGTTTTTTGATTTTCCCATCCCATCTAATCGTCTTTTTAATGTGGCCTTTGGAACGCCATAGATTCGACTTGTTTTATTTAGTCTAATAGTTTTTTTTAAAGATTCTATAGTGAGTTTCATACTAGTAAACATTTCTTCTTCTTTTATTCTGGAATATATAAATATAATCCAATTATAACTAAAAGGTAGATATCTATCTACATACAATACTATAATATTCAATTTGCAATATAAAAATCACTATTTATTAACGTTGACATTAGTTTCTTTGATTGGACCGGTCCAATGATGGCATCACCATTCAGGTCCATTGATGGCAACAAGGCATATGAACAGAACGAAAGCAATTATTAAAAAACGTGCAAAAT
Source organism: Dione vanillae (assembly GCA_037178615.1). Taxonomy (NCBI): domain Eukaryota; kingdom Metazoa; phylum Arthropoda; class Insecta; order Lepidoptera; family Nymphalidae; genus Dione; species Dione vanillae. The sequence continues at coordinate 3,794,095 of JAZFAU010000261.1, forward strand.
TAAGTAAAAAGCTTAGGAGTGTCTATAAGCGCAGATAAATTTGCTATAAACATTAATTAAAACAATGTCACTTACATGAGTTTGTTGATGGCTCGGTTATTACATCACGGTCATCACCAACATATGTACACACCTCACGACTTACCACGATTCGCGAGCGCACAGAGGTTTGGTGGGTAGTCAAGGGGACCGGTACTGTTGCCTAGCAATGTATCAAATTTGCTGTGACATGTATAGTTTTAGAAAAAATTGAGTGGTCCAATCAAAGAGCCGGTCCAATGATCGCAACCTTCACCTATATACATATAATATAGTTTGTATTATATTTATTGTTCTTAACAAAAAGTACTTGATCATAAACATAGTAATCAACTAGTATTAAATATTAAAATTGCATCCAAGGCTGAATAATTGAAAACCACTATTTTAATGGGCATAACGTTTATTTCATCCGTTCAGTCACGAATCGCGTCATGATTCGAGGTCCCGACGAAATCTAAGAAATAAGCGTAATTATTGAGTTGGTTATGTAGCAAAAAATAATGGCAAAGTTAATTTTTATTAGTAGGTAACATATAGGTAGTTGTAGGTACAAGCGGCGTTGAGTTACGGTACAAAACTAAATCTAGAAAATTAAGCGGCAATGGGAAATAGTGTTTTTCTCTGCCTACAACGCAAGCTGAATTAATTGTTTCTGGTGTTTCAAAGAAGTTATTATTAAATTTATTAGGACTCTTTAATTTGTCGAAATTTGTAATATTTGTTGCTTGACAACGTTTTTGTAGGCTGCAACCGGTGGATAAAAGAATTATTCATTCTTTAATAATACACCAAATACGGAACTACGAAGTTCCAAGGCAGTTAATTGAAGTCAAAATAAAATCAAGAATATAATTCCTGAGAAGACGAACCTATTCTTTATGCTAATTTCGTAATATACGGTTTGCTCACGTTTTTCGAATACATTAAAGGCATTATACACAGACGCTTGAGAGTGGTTAAATGTAGAAGTTACAATCATATTACTATTTAATTTAAATGCCAGTGGTATCATAGTTTAGCACATACGTTTTCAAAAGATAAATAATAAACTTTTTAAGAGTTATTGTTTTTTGTAATTAATAAAATACTCGGTGCAAGACTCTATTTTGAGAAAAACAAATATTTCTTTATTTTATATAGTGAAATTATTCATTCGCTTGTATTTGTAATGCTTGCTCTGTGATGTTACAACAGAAATGGTCAAGTGATGCTTCCACCAATTGATTGCAGCTCTTTGTCATTTCAAATCAGACTATTCATAAAGTATCATTAGTTGAGCATTTATTTATTTGACCGTTATAAGATTGGTAATAGCGGGTGCAATTGACGTTTAACATGTATATTCAGTGGCTTTTCTTAGTAGAAAAAGATTTCTTTAATTATAGACTAGTTATCAATGCTTAATTTAACGGAGCTAAAAGGTGCGATTTCCGTTTAGAATAAATATTTATTTTAACTTGTAATATAAACGTTATCTAACCTGGTTACTTCAAGATATGACTACGGTCGTCGCTGCACCTCAAAAAATAGTAACTCAATAAATATAAATATTTCTTTAATACTACTTTTAAATAAAATAAAATATAACAAAAGGTACTTAAGTATGTTATATATTATTCCCGTCATAGTTAGTGAGCTCTGATGCAACGCGCAACTGTTTCTGATTAATTTAATCGTGGAGACTACATTCACGTGGGTTATCTCTATTTAGGTTTGTATTTTATCGTAATCTACTTTTTAAGTTTCAAACTAATTTTATTATAGCATAAACTTACGCGTTTTGTCGGCATTTCGTAATCTTTATAGAAATTGGAGTGTATTTAAGCATTTACGTTTATTTATATGGTTGTAACTATAAAATTTTTTACACCGACAAACTTTCAAAACCTCCGCCCACAAATCAAAAACGTTTAATGTGAATATTAAAACCATCAAAGAAAGTTGATTACAAAGAACTTTAAATATAAACGCGTTACCAGTTCCGTCCGGTTAAATACAATCGCCGGAATTAAACGTGATTGATGTTACTATATACGGTATTCCCTGGGTTTGTTTGGACTTCTAATTGTGTATAATTGTTTCATTGGAAATATATTTTTGGCTTTTATTTTTCTCGTAGTATTTTTTTAAAACATCAACCATTTCCATAATTTTGAGACATGGTCAATGTATCATCATTCTAAATTGTTATTGATTATACATATGTAAATATTTAATTGTAACTCAGAATTTTACCATTTTTCGAATATTTAGATTTTTTTACGATTGCTACACAATCGGTTAAATCAACAAAGTAGTTTGTTTATTTATTGGCGACACTCAAAAACAATATTTGCTCTCAATCATCTAGCCTTGCTGGTTCGAATAACAGAATATACGTACAGAATATTGATTTGTTACTTTTTATCGTTTTGGTGAGATTCCAACCGATATGCAGTTATATAATATTTTCAAATAGGTACATACCAATGTAGGTATGACAATTTTATATTATACTTCTCGTTTCGCAATGTTTTGTCCGCGTAAAGTATGAAAAGTTAGAATTACTATATATATTAACAATCACACATACGTCATTTTGAAAACGGATATCATGTTCTACGAGCAGTTAGTATGAATCAAACGTTGATCAATCTCTTGTAAGCCGTGCAGTACGAGCATTATATTAAAGCGATTTTGTATTGATTTATTTGTAATTATAAGTTCATATAAACTTGTATTTCATATTTTGTATAAGCGTATTAATATATTATTTTGAACATTTGTGAACTCACTTATATATGTAACAAAAATCGTAGTATTTCTTTGTATTATTTTTCTACGCTTTTTTATAATATATAAGACTATAAGTATTGGTGAATAAGACTCATTTTTATAATACTGTTTGAGACAGTATGTATAAATTATAATTCATTAAAAAAAATAATGCGATGAATGCACAAGTTATTCACTTATTCAACTTTACCTAGTTTCTAACGATCATACCTGATTTAATAGGGAAATAATATTGAATTTCAGTATTCTTTGTAATACTATAGGTATTCGTGTACCTATATATGCGTCCGTCGTAGTTATATAGTCGGAAACGGACGTCGTGTTCATTTGCACGCAGTCAGTGTACTTTTAACGGCAATTTTATTCGATAAAAAGATGATGTAATTTTGCATTTCATTCAGAAATCTATATCAATGAAATGTAAAAAGATTACTTAGGTATTATTTGATTTGGCGCTAATGTGTGAAAATAGCTAAGTAAGACAAATATATTTGCTTTATTTGTGTTCATACAAGTAGTGTTTGCACATAGCTGTGCGTACGAAATTAACAAATTTAGTGAGTTAATCAAATTATTTGTTCATTAAAGCGTCGTTGACACACAAGGTACATTAATTGTTTACTTTTTTGTATGTCATGCTTATCTTGTTTTATTTAAAAGTAAATATTAACTTATGTAATGTAACAAATACTATAAGCTTTGGTCTTATTGTTAGTATAATTTTAAAAAGTTAGATAGTTAATTTTAATCATTTACTAGAAATGACTCGTCTTTTGAAGTCAATTTTTAATTAGTATATACATAGTACATATACACAATCCACATATGTACAATGTATATACTATGAAAATGCTTTAACAATTTCATTTAAAATTGACATGCAAGCCGAAGTTGTAAAACATTTTAATAAAAGTTTATTTTTTTGTTTCAGGTAAATAAATATTCCAGTAATAACAACATGATACAGAATTTTTCAAACACAGGTGTTGCAGTTTAACTAAAAGAGTTTGAATTTTTTTAAATTTATTTTTATAAAATTTTATTAATTGTACTTTTAATATCAAAAATATTCAAAAGGTACGGGTTCGAGTCCCGCGACATTAATATTTGTAATACACTTTTATAAATATATTTCTAGACTGATTGTTGATTTCGCAAAATATTCTTATCTTTTTTATAAGTAAAGATACTTTTAAGCAATTTAAAGTCATGGTCTCTGCCCACACTTTGCAGTGCAATAAAGTGTTTATCAAGGTTTTAAATCTTCCAGCTATGCCCGGATTTGACTTTGTCTATATTCAGCGCAGTTTTCCCATTATAGTCCATCTGATCTTATCATAAGTTGGAAATTTAAAAAGAAAAAGATCTTAAGTGTTATATGGTAATATAAATAATTTTTAACATATTTAATCTCTTTGATTATTTCATAGATTCTTATATTTTTATTAAATACTTAGTGTGTAGCCCACCACATTAGCCTTGGCTACTGAGGCGCAGAAGCTACAGTATTTTTTTACATTTAAATTTTCATTAGAAATCGAACACAACCATCAGATAGTTAATCAGCCTATTTCTAACCCTGCCATAATGGCATTACGGTCAAATATTAAGAGATTATTATAAAGTGTATTAATAACCACAGCTATATCAATTTTTAAATACGAGCTCCACTTTACAGTATTGCAAGAGACGTGCGTTTGCGCAACCATTGCGTGACATTTTGACGGACAGAAATAGTAGTAACGGCCCAATTCTACGCCCCCTAAATAAACTATAATATTATTTGCGAGTACATTATAATACGTCATTTGCACGACTGGATATTTTATTAGTATCAAAAAAAAGACCTTGTCTTACAGTAAGGCTAATTCAGAATATATTATTGTTACAAAATGTCTACTACTAGTCTACTACTGTTTTTGCTCCTAAGATTAGATTGCTAAAGTTATATATATATATATATATATATATATATATATATATATATATATATATATATATATATATATATATATATATATATATATATATATATATATATATATATATATATATATATATATATATATATATATATAAATATTAATTATATTATATATATATATATATATATATATATATATATATATATATATATATATATATATATATCACAAATCACATATAAATATCTTTATAAAGTTATTTAAAAAAAGTGTTTATAGGTCGCAAATTGACCTTATGCAAGAAGTCCCCTCGGTAGTTAACTATTTGAAAAGCGACGTTATATTCAATCCCATTCGTTTTGTCTCTAATGAAGCTTTAATCTCTGGCTTCTGAGTTTTATTTTAACCTAATTGAACGGTACGGGGTATTTAATCTTATAACAAAATTTTTATATAGAATAAACATATATTATTATATTTAAACGTATACATATATTTTTCACTTAAATCTCAATTTTTTCTGTAAATATTTATACCCTTGTAAAATTTTGACGACATATGAACTCTTATTAAAGATTATCTTTTTTTTAGCTTACTGGCTTTAAATTTACAAAATTGCAAAGAAAGTGCTTGTATATGACAATGACGCTCTTATCTTTTTTTTTACTTCATTAGAGGTAATGATCCTTGATACTGCACGACGCATAACCGAGTTCTAGTTGCTCTCGAGCATGTACAAAATAATACTTTATAATCTATTTAGTAGATTTTTCTAATCAGCCATGATTAATTAGTGATTCTGCTTAATGAAATGTACCAGCACTTTATGAAAGCTCCAAGTAAATAATTTTATTTATACAATAAATTAATTATTTGGTTGACATAGTTAATAATTTTTATATACTATAACTACAATATAATAAATTATTAATATTTGATGTTTTCGAGTAATTTCATTTTTATATTTCGATTCTAACTTTTCCGTTTTATATTCATAATTTTCAAACGTTATATATAAGTAAGTAACATACCATATTTATTTTAAGTGAAGTGTATCTTAAAAAATTTTATAGCAAATACTAAGAAATAACAAAAACATATGTCTTGTTTGTAGTGAAACTTAATTAAATGATATTTTTCAACTATAATAACCTTTCGCTTGTACATCTCAATTCTCTGTTAGAAAACTTGCGGTAAGGATTCTGTTTCCACTGTACTTTCATAACCGCAAGACGATTTTCACAAACAATAGCGCGCTTGTTGAGCATCTCATGTACATAACCTATTCAAGTGCAAATGAAGACCTCTTGCCTGCTTTTTCTTTCCTTTAATAAAATTATTATGAATGAATTATATTACATTCTCCCGCTCCTTTTTTAATTTTATATGAAGCGCTTTTAATGGATATCCTGCTTGTCAAAGTAATTGACATATGTGCATTGTATACGTTAAGTATAAAGTAGACCACCATGACATCAGCCCATCTGCCTTGGGATATTTGACACAATTCCGCTAATTGTTATGTAGGTCACAGTGCCCTATTAAACAATGTCTTGATTTAGTTACATGTATAGGAATGAAATATATACATCACAATTGAAAACAAACAACTTATTGTTATATACTTTTTATCCTATCATTTGCTTACTGACAAAAAATTATATTTAATAAGATAACATACGTGAAAAATTTATTGCATTTAAATCATATTAATAAGGACTCATTTTTATAATATGTAATAATCCACATTTATCTCAAATAGTCTATGTAACAGGTATACCAACTATATAATTCCCTGTAAAGTCAAAATGATGAAGTTCTATATATGTCTGGTAAGCGAGAGCTAGACGTCTAGTAGTTGTTAGTGTTAGAGAGATGACAGTTTTTGAAATACATAATCTTTCATTGCATTATTTTTTTACATTTTTTAATGAAACACTTTTACCAGATAATAGCGTTCATTTTAATATTTAAGCTTTGTTTTATATCCGTCTGCTAATTTTCGAATGTCACCACAAACGTAATAAATATGGCACAGAGAAGAATTATTTATTTATGATAATGAGGGAAATTGCGTTCATTTATAATGCTAGAATCGTGAGAAGCGGAAATTATGCTTTAACCAGTTTTTTCGTAGCCATTATAATATAATATAAGAGCATACGATGAAAAACTAGTTTAATATCTATATTTCAATAAATAATAAATCATTGAAGCAAGAATAAAGAATAATATATATGTATATAAAAAAATCCCATATGATTCTGATTAAGAAATGCTATATTTGGTTTAATTAGTAGTTTTTACTTGCAACTTGGCTTGCTAAGTTTAGCGGTGTAATGATGTAAATAAACCTTAGTCTTTCTCGACAACTAGCTATCCAACATAAAAAGATTTTTCAATTATTAAACAACGGTTGATGTGTTTCTAGGAATAACATTTAAATTTGTGTTCATAGATCATTTAGATAAAGTAGTTTTTATAGAATGTAAATTAACTTTTTACATGCTGCGTATTTCATTACAGAAGTCAATAACCGATTAATAAACTCATGCCTTGCACTCTGTCGTCGGAATTGTACCGAAATCCTCGACGCCTGGCTTGTAACAAGAATTCTTTGTTAACAGCGAATAAAAATTCTAGAAAGTCAAAGTACCTACAACTGCTGCTCCATCTGCTTGGACAATTCATTACGAAACTGTTTTTCATATTAGATATGTATTTACGCAGTGTAGTTTACTTGAGTATCTTTTTTAGAATGCAATGTTATTTTATCTTTGTTGCTACTTAGTTGTCGTGATTGTGTAAGAGGATAAAAACTATCATAGTGTACGTTTGCAGCGTTTTCCATTTACAATGTTTTTTAGTTTCTTTAATTATTTATGTTTATTAAATTATATGAAACATTACATCATATATATTTTTACACCATTTTTCATCATATCACCATACCAATTGAGTTTAATACTTCCCGGTGAATGAACTAAAGAAATTTTATGTTCGGAGAATGACCGGTTCTATTGCTTTTGGATCGATCTACCTCTGGTATATCTAACGTCTGTTGATACAATATTAGATCTAATAATAACGTACGTATTTGTTTATCCTATTTAATCTTTATGAATATTTATTGCTGTATTTTGAAATAACACTTTATTTGTTCGTTCATAACATTTAAATAAGGCCTGATTTGTTAGATGTTCCCCGTTATGGCATTCAAGCGAAAAGCAGAGGACGAAGACTTGACATTAGCTATCCAAACACTAGATACTAAGTGTATTGCTACCTTACTTACCCAGGAATGTAGCGGGAACCAGTGTGAAGCTGAAAAACAAGTTTTAATATAAATCTATTTTATTATAAACATTAATTTATTATCAAAACATCCGCTTATATAATTAATGTAAATTAACATAATATATTTAAAATACATGTCGAAGAAGGGGCCATCGTGAAGCTAAAGCAGAGCTTCTTATTATAGGCACGATAGTTGTGGATTAAAGCCCCATTTGGGGAGCATGATTTTTTTTGTTTTCGTCGCTCTAATAAGTAGACAAAGTGCGGTGTAGAGCCGCTCAACAAGCAATTTCTCGAAAAGGCTGAAATGTGGGAAAAAATCTTATAATTTCAATTGAGGTCACTATGTAAAAGCTAAGAGACTTTCACTGACTACAAGATGTGTTTAAAGATAAATATTCTCGCCCTTGGCGTCAACACGGAAGATCGATTCATGAATAATATGTAAATCGGAAACACTGTATAGAAAAACAAAATAAAGACGTAAAAATTTATCGTCTGACAAGGAAATAATCACTATGTCACGTCGAACTTGACGCACGAACATTGACGAATAATAAAACAATGTTTTACGAGGGGTGTTAATTTGGTATTATACAAAAAAATATAAATAAAAGAGCCAATGGCATGATACTCAACGAACTACTATAAGAGATTTCTTATTAAATGAGTGCCTACTACAGAAAATGTGAGTAATTAGTATTCAAGCCCAAAGTTGTTGAGAACAAATTATAGCTTAGGGTTCTCCACCTGGCTGGTGATCGAATAACATTTTTATCTGTATTAGGTAAAAACATTTATCATATACAACATAATCAGCTCTTATAGGGATAAAAAATTCGAATAGTGTTAGATATTTTTTTCATTTGTCGGAATAAGAAGGTCATACAAGATATACAATTAATTCAATGGCTATTATTTTTACATTAATTGTAAATTGGAGTATAAAGAATATTTAGTGTAATAAAATTATACACGTTTATTTGTTCCTCGTAGTATTGTAAGTAACGTTTTGTTTAACATTGTATGCAATACTTAGTTTGATAATAAATTCATGTGCCGTGGGCGCAGCTGCTGGTAGAACAATAACTCAATGACCACCATTCAGTTTTGATTTGTTGAGATCAATTATTGAATACAATATTTAAAAATAATAATATATGCTAATAGGGTGTTGTATTATATATTTATTTATTATGTGAAATGATTTCGTCATTTTTGTTTTATACAGCCGTATTTTGTACGTTACCTTGTGTGTCTATATCAGTGAGAATTCAGTGTATAGCAAAATATATATATATATATATATATATATATATATATATATATATATATATATATATATATATATATATATATATATATATATATATATATATATATATATATATATATATATATATATATATATATATATATATATATATATCTTTTTTTAGTGCCTACCTACTAAAATAATATTAAGTAATGTTCAAACGACAAATATAGATTCTGTTAATAATAAAACAGTAGATATTCATTTTGCTACTGCATATTATTACATTGATAATGGAGTCATACATAAATGGAAATAAATACCCACATACTAGTAATTTATAGAACATTATTATTATACAGAATATGGTGGGCGTGCGCACGCCCAGGAGCCTTGCACACAGGAAGTCCTAATTGTTGCTACGTCGAAACCAGTTCGAAGTAAGAACTCCTGAGTGTTTAATTGACACTTTGCTTACTTTAAATGTTTTCGTATTTTGTATTCTTTTAATAAATTACCACTTTGGCACGGTATTTAATATTCATTAACATTTTGTATTTTGTAAAATATAAAAAATATTTACTATCTGTTTAATATTTAAACTAGACATGAATTAAAAAACCGACAATATTAACACACGACAGTATTTTCGCGACGTTCCGTAACGCGAATGCTAGCTATTTTATCATAGCTACCTGAAATGATTGACATTTTTTTAGTATGCGCTTGTGAAACTAGGTTTAGTCCTCGTATAATAATAGGTTTCATAGGCAAGATAATATCTCTTGTACATAAAGTTTATGATATACAAAGAAAACTAAATGATAAATATTAAGACCACATTTATCCAAAAATTAACTATTAACAAGTAACTTGTCTAAAAAATCATACCAAAATATAAGTATTTATCAACAACAAGATAGATTATTATATTATTATATTTCAAGAATATGTTTATTAAGTATTTCCTTAATACGTTTCATTGAGTGATCAAAAAATGAAAGGTTTAAACCTCCCACTTTCTATATCACTATGTGCGGATCATCTCGCGACATGCGCTTGCGCAAACCGGATACGTATAGTGCGCCGGTTTTTTGAAAGTACCTATACAATATTGCACAGTAACGTTCAAATTGTCGATCAGCTAGCGTGGCGTTGGCGGATCTTTGGCCCATTTAATTCGTAGATTGATAGATAAATGACATTTTTATATTGATGCCAACACACATGAACTTTGCTTGCATAATCGTAACTTCAATAGTTACGATTATACAGATGATAGAGTATAAAATACATTAAACAAGTTAAGAATGGAAAATACTGTCGTGTGTTAATATTGTCGGTTTTTTAATTCATGTCTAGTTTAAATATTAAACAGATAGTAAATATTTTTTATATTTTACAAAATACAAAATGTTAATGAATATTAAATACCGTGCCAAAGTGGTAATTTATTAAAAGAATACAAAATACGAAAACATTTAAAGTAAGCAAAGTGTCAATTAAACACTCAGGAGTTCTTACTTCGAACTGGTTTCGACGTAGCAACAATTAGGACTTCCTGTGTGCAAGGCTCCTGGGCGTGCGCACGCCCACCATATTCTGTATAATAATAATGTTCTATAAATTACTAGTATGTGGGTATTTATTTCCATTTATGTATGACTCCATTATCAATGTAATAATATGCAGTAGCAAAATGAATATCTACTGTTTTATTATTAACAGAATCTATATTTGTCGTTTGAACATTACTTAATATTATTTTAGTAGGTAGGCACTAAAAAAAGATATATATATATATATATATATATATATATATATATATATATATATATATATATATATATATATATATATATATATATATATATATATATATATATATATATATATATATATATATATATCTTTTTTTAGTGCCTACCTACTAAAATAATATTAAGTAATGTTCAAACGACAAATATAGATTCTGTTAATAATAAAACAGTAGATATTCATTTGCTACTGCATATTATTACATTGATAATGGAGTCATACATAAATGGAAATAAATACCCACATACTAGTAATTTATAGAACATTATTATTATACAGAATATGGTGGGCGTGCGCACGCCCAGGAGCCTTGCACACAGGAAGTCCTAATTGTTGCTACGTCGAAACCAGTTCGAAGTAAGAACTCCTGAGTGTTTAATTGACACTTTGCTTACTTTAAATGTTTTCGTATTTTGTATTCTTTTAATAAATTACCACTTTGGCACGGTATTTAATATTCATTAACATTTTGTATTTTGTAAAATATAAAAAATATTTACTATCTGTTTAATATTTAAACTAGACATGAATTAAAAAACCGACAATATTAACACACGACAGTATTTTCCATTCTTAACTTGTTTAATGTATTTTATACTCTATCATCTGTATAATCGTAACTATTGAAGTTACGATTATGCAAGCAAAGTTCATGTGTGTTGGCATCAATATAAAAATGTCATTTATCTATCAATCTACGAATTAAATGGGCCAAAGATCCGCCAACGCCACGCTAGCTGATCGACAATTTGAACGTTACTGTGCAATATTGTATAGGTACTTTCAAAAAACCGGCGCACTATACGTATCCGGTTTGCGCAAGCGCATGTCGCGAGATGATCCGCACATAGTGATATAGAAAGTGGGAGGTTTAAACCTTTCATTTTTTGATCACTCAATGAAACGTATTAAGGAAATACTTAATAAACATATTCTTGAAATATAATAATATAATAATCTATCTTGTTGTTGATAAATACTTATATTTTGGTATGATTTTTTAGACAAGTTACTTGTTAATAGTTAATTTTTGGATAAATGTGGTCTTAATATTTATCATTTAGTTTTCTTTGTATATCATAAACTTTATGTACAAGAGATATTATCTTGCCTATGAAACCTATTATTATACGAGGACTAAACCTAGTTTCACAAGCGCATACTAAAAAAATGTCAATCATTTCAGGTAGCTATGATAAAATAGCTAGCATTCGCGTTACGGAACGTCGCTACTTATTATTTTAAACCAATTTGAGTCTTATAATCATGACATGTAAGCGTCTTGTGTTGAAATTGCCTGTCGTCTAGTTTTCACGCTGTGGAATATGATTTCATCTCAGGGAAAGCTAATTGAGTTCCGTTCTAGTCTTCAATTGTTAGTGTGGTGTACATTAAAATATATGTTATATTTATGAAATTCAATAATTTATTAAAATATATTTTATCTATGATCTGATGTAATTATAAATCATGATTACTTATTTACGGAATATATGTAATTTCTTCGAAATATATAAGACGAACCAAGAAGAATTAAACTAAATCATAAAGAAGATCAACTTAAAATGTCATTTGATTACAAAACGCTTTAGACTCTTTATATGCCAGTAAATGTATTTTTATTATTAAAACATTCAATGGAATTCATTGTTACGTTCAAACTTTCACATGTTCCTTGTAAAGTGAAATTATATTTTTTTATCTTTTACGAGCATGTGGGCTGTTAATGTGTAGTGCACGCGAGAACACACTTGTATCCTTGAACTTGAGACTACCTTATGTAGCAACTAGTAATATATGTATTCATGTAGCCACTGTGCCCCTATGTGAATTTTAATCTTTTAATAAAAGAGCTTTTGTAGCTTAGTTACTTGGATTGTTATTAGACACAATGTTTGCACATTTTAAACACACTTCGATAAATTTTGATCTTTGATTGTTTTTTCTTATTGTTTATAGACTTTTTTGAAGAAATTAAAGATTTTCATTTCCACTTAAATTTCTCTGTGTCTAATATATTAAAATTATAACATGTTGAAACTTTAATTATTTCAGTATTTTAATTAACTAATTAAAATTTATATTTGGGAAATTGTTTCCTTGATTTATCGTTATTATATCAGGTGATAGATCTCCTCCCACGTATAACAGTCGCAGGCGTAACCTACTTATATAAAATATTGCAAATATTGTGAATAATTAATACTTTAATTAAGTAGTTTTAAATGTCGTGAAATTAGATTTCTCAATAAGAATTATTGTTTTTCTTTATTATACTCATTTATTAGTAATTGGAGTTAAAAACAGCCATGACCTGTGAGTGGGTTGGTCGGAAGGATAACAATCATCACTCAATGTGTTTGCAGCTATAAGGTGATTACTACATATACAAAATCGGTTGTGATTTGTTTAATCTGTTTGCAAAGGCTGTGCCTTCCAGTCTCATATTTAATTTGTAGACTTTTTACTATCTTGAATAAACTAAAGTGCAGCGATTGGTTCTGTCACGCGAGGTATAATGTTTGTTGGAATTGTAAAAAAGGTACTTAATTTTATTACGTTTAGTGTAGAAGAGTAGTTACAACTTACAAAACAAGTATTAAATAAAAAATACTGCAAATTTAATAAGCAGAATGTCATACGAGATCTTTTTAAAATAAAAATGTCAATTTTCAAGGCTACTACCGATCCATAACGGTTTCAAACGCTCGAAGCTCATGAAGGCACTAAATTGACATTTGACACTACGGGAAAAACAAAACTTTTTATGTATTTGTTAAGTAACATCACTGATTGAAACGATTTTGGCACTCGTTTGATATCACTTTTATATACATTTTTTGTATGTATACTTAAAAGAATCTAATTTAGACACCAGCATATTTATTACTGGTTTATTTTAAAATGCCTAGGAAAAAATACAAGAATTATAGCTAGTTATCAGCCAAACTAAATAACGCAATCTAAATTTAACAATAACATTATTAAAAAGATATACACTTACATATGTTATCTTATCTAAGACTTGCGTGATGCCCTCAATGCATAAGAACAAACATATACTCGTACAATGATATTTTACTACAGTGGATGTAATATAGGACTATTACAAAGAGGACATAATAAAGAACGAGAATTATTTAATCTGATAAAACAATTTATAAAAATGAAACGGTATTGTGTTCAAAGGCCCAGTTTGATACAGTTTGATTGACAGAATTAACTCATTTATTTTGGATGAAGTCCGGCCGATGTTCATATTTCAACTTTTGACGTTTACACGTTATGATTTAATCAAGACTCTTTCTTGTGCTATAATTGTTATTGCTAAATAATTTTATAATCTGCAAGTTTTTAACGTCATCACTCAGATTATCTACATTTCCTAATACACACATATTTATATCGTGGATAGAATTTCAGAGAACACCGATAACGCGGCAATGATTAGGTGCACCACATATTTCGCAGATAGACCACGTTCTCTTGTACATGCATCGTCAAGCGTGATTCATTTTATGACTGACTACTTTTATACTTCCGGAAAAGGTGTTTCACTCTGTGGCCTTGGTGTGGCTGTAAAAAAAGAACCTTGGTGCTAATGATAAAACATGTTGATCATGTTATATATGGATTTTGTTTATCTTTTCCATTCTGTTTGCATTGCTACGTGTTATTAATTGGTAAATCAGCGTTTTGCGTGTTTTGCATATTGTTTACGCATATTAATTGCATTATGGAATTTTTTCAATATAAATATTAATATTCTGGTAAATGATATCTATATAGAGAACTAGCAACGTATCATACCTACCACATAGTGTAGACAGAGCAGAGATACACTTCAATTTTTTGAACATAATATTTTTTCCAGTAAAACTGTATGCAATAGTGCCAGCCGAGGTGTTTCCATTATAGCTTTTTGTAAAGTAACCATATTGTTTTGAAGGTCATCTAGTTATAGAAATTTTTATACGTTTACTCAAAAAAGAATTTCAGTAAATGTCATACTAAGAAGAATAAAAAAACACGTTCTTTATTAAAAATATGTTCTTTCGTTAGTTCTTTTTCCTAACCATATAATAATCATGCCACAACATCCACTGTAAAACAGAAGAATTTTGATCTGTTCTTTATAAAAAACCTACATCACAGAATTCATTACACATACAGAATAAACACATATGTTCATTGTATATTACAAATTTGTTATCAAGTAACGCAACTAGAGGTCATGAAAATTATATCAAATATAAACTAGTATAACATTTATATATGAATCCCGATTTGTCACTGAACTACATAAATACGTAGGTTAAATGTTACTTGACTATATTGGCTAGTATATATATAATAATATAATAAGAGGATATCCTGTGTTACATTTAAGCCTTACTTTTACTGATATCTTTCCTGGAATTGCATAATTTAACTACAATTAAATTACGTGGAAAGTAAAAACTATACTTAGCGTTCCCCAGCATTAGTCATTTATACTCGTTTAAGTGTAAGACATTATAATGACAACTGCCTTTGGAAGTGCAAGTACGGAAGAATACAGACAGAACTTGTTGTAAGCTATGTGAGTCAGATTGTGTCTGCCACTAATGGACGTTAATGCACAACTAATATATAGGTAATATAATATTGTCGAATATAACTATCATAATATGCCGTTATGTATAATTTTATAAAATGTTGGATATGCTTTCTAAAGTATATGTAAGTGATGATGAAGTGGTTGAGTATTCAAATCTCGATTGATAAAAGTACCATAAAAAGTATATTCTATAGACTTAAGATTAACTTTGTCATGAAATATTTTATTTTCGTCATTGTTTTACAAATAATTTACAATGGTGTACGTAAAATGATCTATATGTATGTATGTGTATGATATATATGTAAAAGCTTGTTAGATTTACAACTCTATTAAATTTTTATAATAGACTTTATAATTGTTTTAATTTTGTCTGATTAAATACTTTAGGAACTCTTTATTTAACAAAAAACAAAACCGTTATATGTTTCAACTGTACATTATTACTGACACATTAAGCGGAAAATAATACAGTTATGTTTAACTAATTAAGTTTAATTTATGATGTGTGACTAATAAGCTAAGCGTATCCTTTCGCGCTTATTGCTCTCATATTGTAAGCTTCTGCAAATATTATTCTGCTTTAGATTTAGTCGTCTCGCTTTATGGTTTCTTGTTAATGCATTTTGTACCTCCTTAGGAATAATTTATTTTTTACGATTAAAATTTAATTTTGTATATGGCGGTATGCATATTCAGCTAATTTCAACTTGAGAATAGCGAAGTAAATAGTAGTGTTTAAAAACATATTTCAAGATTCTTATTACTTTAAACAAATCAATAAACGTGTATTATAAAAAAATGACTGTGTAAACTGTGAAATCAGTTAGAAAATGACAAAATCTATAAATACTCATTAAATAAACTTTAACAAACAGTTAGGAACAGATACAGACAGCAATTAATATTCGATAAATAACTTTTAAAGTCCTAAATTCCATTGAAATGTACAGCAGTGTGAAAGTTTCGTAATTCCTTTGTACCAATTAATCCTCGAATAAATACTCGGATACTCACTAACTGGGTCAAAAGCAACGGTCTTGATCATTACAGTCCTCCAAATCATTAACCTACACCCACTTGCAAAGTGTCCCCGTTGCGAATGTTGGCCCAATCGATTCGTCATTATAATCGCTACATCGTGCGAAAAAATCAATGCTCAACAACAATTCGTCCTAGATGATATGATGCATCGTATTTTGAAGTGTTTGTTAATGTACTTATAGTATTTATAATTTTTATATTTTGTTTGTAGCGAATTTTTACCATTTATTAATTAATATTTTAGGCATGTGTAGTTGTCAACGTATTATAATTATTTTTTTAAATTAAAATGAATTATATATTTCAAAATATTTTTTAGCAAATCATTAGCACAGTGCCCCGGTGATTCTGTTTTATTCTCTATATAAACTTACACATTCTGTTGCCATATTTAGTGAGAAAAAAAAAACAAAATACAATGGTCGCCATAACGGCGTGTACTATCAATTGGCGGGAAACGAAATATGTGTCAGCGCTCTTAAACAATGTCATCTGTTTACTTTGACAGTTATACGTTTTTATTGTAAACTGGTTTATAGTCATTATTTTAATCTAAAATATAGTTATGAATTGTAAATAATATGTTTGTATTTAAAAAATATTAGTATGACATAATCTCATACCTTCAAAATTATGGGAATAATTAATAATTTATTTATCGATTTTTGATCCTGGAATTTAAATTATTAATATTCTTATAAAGGTCTATTTACTTAGAAACACTGAAGGAACTAAGCTAATGTTTTCTTTTTGAAAACGACGCGTAATTATTTTATTTAAATATAATGATTTAATAATAAATACGTAGACGTAAATGCAAACCATACGTGCCTGCCTATACTACATATTTAATATAGTAAGTAGCATTAAAGTTGTATGCGTAACACGTCCATACACTGTCTAGTATTAAAATGCGTATCATCATATCTTTAATACTATTTCATTGAGATAATAATAAATAGAAGTGCTATATATTTTCCATAAAACTAAGATATCTTATTGATGATTCTTTTATTTCACGAATGATTGTGTGAAGTTATGATTCATTTTGCAAGTATGTAAAATAATATATTATTTTACAAAATCATGACAATGTATCTAAAATACCGATATGATGCCCACACTGCTTTTGTTATACTGTTCTATGGTACGTCGGCCAGGTAATACAACACTTATTGAGTCCAATCATATTCAACAAACTGAGTTTGAAACGCAATACTTTATGAATCTGCGTTTCTTATTTCGTCCTCATTTCAGTTAATCCAGGTGAATCTTAGAATCTTATTACAGTTGACATCTTTACTTTGTTTACTTCATAATGTAGTTGTATCCGCCGGTTTTGTACGCATTTCAATGTAACGGATATACATAGGTTAAATGTTAACATTGTTATTCTAAATGTTTTTTATACAAAAAAATATTTAAATACAACAAAATAATTATAACACATTTTTATAAAAGTAATAAACCTGTAGTCTATGGCTGTGACACTAATTTTGTTGTTTTGTTTCCAGCAACAAAATTAGTGTCACAAGCAAGGCACAGTCTCACGCCAATTAAAATGTGTATCAGCAATGCTTTGTTGTTTGTACACTGTTTGTTTTTTTAATCATGTTTGTTTTATATGTATTATATTATTTTAATTCTTGAGTAAAATTAGGTACATCATGTTAATATGGATAAACACATTAAAATGGTCGTAAATCTGAATCGGACTAAGAATAATCCTTTGCGTTTGATTTATCAAGTATAATCATACTCTGTTAAAGTTGTTAGCACAGTGATTTATAATGACTCAAATTATCACAACAGTAATCCAAGACGTTGAAAGTCCTTTGATACCACTTCAGTCTTCGAGCGATGTGAAGCCGTTATACGAAATGTAGGTACTTCCGAGAAGACGTATGCAGTAAGGGTAACGGTAACTGGCAATTCGAATGCGAATGAGCTGTCCGATTACACGATTTATATGGTTACAGTTTTTCGAGCGTTGAGAACAATGCCAAGGATTTTACCATTTTAGTGTTCCTTGATTTATAATTACAGTAGTCAAACAAGACGTTTTTAGAATGGTTTAGTTTTTGTTTAACTTCCAGTAAATGTATTCTTTACTTTTTTCTCTATGTACAAAAAATGCTGAAAGAAACTGATTGTTTATATACTAACATGTTTGTTTAATTCAGGGTTGCTTGCGGGTTTTTGTAAAATAAATAATATATCTTCCGCATATTTGAACAAATAAGTATGGATTATTACTTTTCTGACTATTTAAGATCCAAACAATTTTTAAAACAAATTTAAATTGACATTTTCTATACGAATGTTGCAGAAGAGCAATTCGTCGGTCAATGCACTGAGCATGTAAAATGCCACTTCGATATGCGTGCGAATTCTTTTGTATGTTTTGGCACCGACCCGGCCCGGATGGTGGGATGACAACGTCACTTTATTAGTCAATCTATGATCGGGTTCAGATATTTTTCGGTTTACTCACCTTTGTAATGACAGTCATTGTAACGGGACTATTGTTGCTCTTTAGTCATCAATCACGTTTTAATTAGTCATAGAGCGAAATTTAGTGTATTACGAGCTTTAAGAGATATTTTTATTACATTTTCCTAATTGCGTTTCAATTGTAGAGTTATATATGTAAAAGCTTGACTGAGAAAAATATGAATAAAATCTTTATATTTATCAGATCAAGCACATTTTAGGTGTTCCCAAAGTTCATTTCACGGCCGTTCGTTAACACAAACAGTCTTAATACGTTAAATTCGGCCGAGGGTCAAGAAACGGGAAGCACACGCAAGTGTGAACACGCAAGGAAAATAAAGTTTGGAACACATTATTGGTCGGTTCCTGTTAGAAAAGATTCCAAAGCACCACTCGAACTCTTTTGATTAGTACGCTTAATGTAATAATCGACTATAGTTTATGACGCCATTTCAGCATAGATGGGAATTTAATTACATCTGAAATAATGTTGAGTTTTAGAATCAGTAGTTTTATAGCTGTTATTCTCTGCAGACACCCACGGTCCCCAAAATTGCGACATTGACTTGTGCTACTCCTCTCGTAGAGTCTTTATTTCAGGCAGACAGCGGAATGTAGAAAACGGAGTATCTTAAAACTAGGTTATGTATTCTTACCCAACTACATCGGAATATGTCGTAAAGCTTTAAATACTTAAAATACGTAACAGAATATCATAATAACATTTATGTAAAACTAGCCTAAAATGTACGTATCCTACCTATGTGACTCACTATAATTGTAAGTGTCTATGAAAGGGAAATTTTAAACATCTTTTAGCATAGATACCAAGTATATCTAGTATTTTTTCCAGTTTCTTTTTCATTCCACAAATAGTGGGATAGACATGGTGATATTATTACCAAAGGAGAAGGGAAACGAAGTCACATTTCTATACTATTTTAGTTTTAAAAAATATCACAATTCATATTCAAGATTAATACCGAGATACTTATTTTAAATTTCCATAAAAGTGAAATTTTTAATAAACAAAAACTGTATGTGAAAGTAACTCTCAGTAGAATATACCTTAGATAAATTTATTTTGCCAAGTCTATAAATAAGAGTTGTGCACGTCACCAACACCATGTTGATGATGTGGTCATGCTGAATCCAAACGACGATACCTATGTCCTGAATTCGACACATATTTAACATCGAAGTACCAGTTACCTGGTCAGTTAAACTAAGTTACCGATGTAAAATCGTTGCCATACCTTTTCATTTATACTTAAGAGATATCTAAGATTTGTTTGGTATAAAAAATATGTCAAATGCCTGAGTCACTGTATGCATTTACAAAAGCAATACGTAAAAAACATTCTTCCTTAGAAAAATAATTTTATGATTCATGCTGTCAATAAGGTAAATGTTCATGTCCAAATGCTTAATAGACAATTTGTGATAACGTAAAATATTACAGATTGGAAACTCGATTGAGTTACGGAACTATATTAACATAATAAATCTAGGATAAATTATTCTATTAATAATATTTAACTACTAAATGATAATGTGTAAAATATTAAAATATTAAAACCAATACAAGAGAAGCCTTTACATAAGCTTTAAGTAAAGGCTTCTTTTGTTTTTGTGAAACGGTAGCGATTCAGTTCACCGTGGTAATTACTTAATTAGATAGGTGACGTAGAAGCGTAACCTAGTTGTGTCCAGTGTAGACCGTAGGCAAATGAATGCTTGTGAAGTAGAGATTATTATTTGTTTCTCTCGCGTATGTTGGTAAAATTACAAAGAAGAATTTACGTGACAGAAATCAGAGAATCAGAGAATCTTGTTGACTAAAAATTAATCTTAAATATGACTAGATATTCATATCAAAGGTAACAAAGTCGCGCAATGTTCCAAATTTATACAGAAAATGGAGAATAAAATACTTGACATTAAGCTGTTACTACTGTCTATCCAGCTAATTGCAGTCGTTTAATTTAGAAAGAACTATAACGAGCATGTAAAAGGTTAACGTATAACATTGCATATTGTACTGACCTCACTGACTATTTTATTACACACAATATATCCAGTTTCCTACAAGTTTTATGCATATGTGTGTGGCCCACAGTATTTTAGTAAAGGCCACGTGTGTCCGGCGACGGTGTAATATTTATGTGCCCGGCGGGAGCCCTCTCCTCGCCTGCGACGCCTCGTAATGACTCGAGTGAGGTTTATAATATACTTTAATTACCATCTATGTACTGAATGCTAGTTCATTCATAGTTTGGTAAAGTATTAATATATATGTAATTATTTAGGTAAATGTGTAGTGATTTGTTACTGCGTAGGTATAGTTTTATACTCATAATTCCTATTTTTTTATCCTTATATACTTAGATCCTAATAAAATGTAAAATATGTGTCAAATTGATAATTTCTTAACATTTTGAGTTTTAATTACCATCTGATTATTATATCGGTTGCAGAATTATTACATGTATATTTAAATGAACGTTTACAATTGTAAATCACACCGCACCCGTACAGCCTACAAGCTGTTATCAGTCTATCGATATTACCAAGTATTACGAAATGTAATCACTAGCTCGTGCCTCGTTTCCGCCATGTAAATATTGTACTTAATATAGCTACTATTCCCTCTGTATTGCCTTCCTTGCTTACCGTAATTCAATTACACGTGTATTTAAAATATCATTATGTATTCATATATACATATGTACACATATCTCATATGATAGGTTCATGTTTCCATTTGCTATGCGTTTAAAGAACATAGATAAATTAATACGACCTTTTTGCGTAGTATTTTTGTAACTTACTAATATTTTTTTTAAATGTGATGTAGTAAGAAAGTATCATTTATTATATTGACTATTTCAATATAAACTTTCGCTGCAATGAAAAATCTTGTATTTAGGAGAGTAGCCTTAAAATTTTACACATAGGTAATAGTTTAAAAAGATAGGTTCACGTACGTACTAACAAAAAATATATATTGCATCCCAATAGAATATAATTTAGAATAAGGTCAACACAAACCAGTCTCAAAGATAACAACAACGTTGTTTGAAATTTCATAATTCCCTAAGTACTTTTCTTTAACTTATCACTTGAAAATTATTTGTTACTTGTCTAGAAAATACAGGTTAATTTGATTTATGAAGATTTAAGAGTAGCTTTCAGAAAGTTTCTTCCCACTGTTTATATATTAAAAAATGGCTTAGTGAAGGTTTGTTTAAACGCAAAATGTTGCGATGAAATATAAAAGAAATTAAAAACTTATTTATTCTTGAGAATTCCTTTGAATAATACAGAATTTGCCTTTGAATTGCTTCCAAGATTGTTTGTAACCTGACAGATGGATTAAACATTTAAATAATGTATTTCTGTTTTGGGTTACAAACAAGCAACTATTTATAACATGACGTTTTAATATATTTGAATTTTGTAATTGAAAACATTTTTTTTCTTTATATCTAATGGAGAGTCTTGTCCTAGCTATGTTTATAATTTTTACAATGGCATAGGCATTTCCCTTAAAGAATATTCTATTTAATAAATTTATCTACTTTACTTTACGTAATATTTTAATTATATGAGTTGTTATAAGTGAAAATACAAATCAGACTTATGATTTATTTGATATCTTTAATATTTCAAAGCGTGGTCTGAAATAAACTCTTTGCAATTGATGAGGTATCTGTCGTCAGTGGCCGATCTCAAATACTTCCGCGTACGAAGATCGAGTGGTTATCTTTTTAAAGTGTACTGTCGATCACATGACGTATGTACATACTAATGTACTTGCTAGTATTTTTATCTGTGGTTCCTCTTGATATCACAAAATGTTTACAATTTTTTTTAAACGTTTATAAATTCATTTAATTATGAATTTATATTTTTAAACTGACACTGCGCTGCAGTTTTATTAACTTGAGCAGTGTCAACGTTCTTTCTTTCAAAGTTACTGCTTTTGTATGCTACAAATAAATAAATAATAAAATAATAAATTACATTTTTAAACTAAATAGTAAACAGTTTTATAAAGCGTACATTCTCAAGCGCATTTGCTATTGAAATGTAGTATAAAACAATTGTATAATTTTTATGCTTACAATGAATATAAAGTTTTATATATGTTTTACTTCGTTATATTTGCAGAAAAGCTATTTGAATTATCAATAGTATTTCTTTTGTTACAACGAACAAAACTTATTCACATTAGATTTTCTCACATGGATGAGTAATGTGCCAATTAAAAACAAAGCAAGGGCGGATCTAGAGCCATGATCTCTATAGCAAAGCAAAAAAATTAACTACGCATAATGTAACAAATCTACATTCTATCATAATATTGATAACAAAGGCTAATGTTTCGGTTGTACAACACGCACAGCTAAGGTCAGCGGCAAGTAGGAAGTACCAAGAGCGTAGCTTCAATTTGTTTAATTGAATAAATTGAGTTTAAGGGCACATCCCTGTGTTGTAATGTATGCACATTTTATTGGTTTCCTACAATTTATGTTTTATGATTTTGCATAAACTATAAAAGTATATATATATATATATATATATATATATATATATATATATATATATATATATATATATATATATATATATATATATATATATATATATATATATATATATATATATATATATATATATATATATATATATATATATATATATATATATATATATATATATATATATATATATATATATATATATATATATATATATATATATATATATATATATATATATATATATATATATATATATATATATATATATATATATATATATATATATATATATATATATATATATATATATATATATATATATATATATATATATATATATATATATATATATATATATATATATATATATATATATATATATATATATATATATATATATATATATATATATATATATATATATATATATATATATATATATATATATATATATATATATATATATATATATATATATATATATATATATATATATATATATATATATATATATATATATATATATATATATATATATATATATATATATATATATATATATATATATATATATATATATATATATATATATATATATATATATATATATATATATATATATATATATATATATATATATATATATATATATATATATATATATATATATATATATATATATATATATATATATATATATATATATATATATATATATATATATATATATATATATATATATATATATATATATATATATATATATATACATATATATATATATATATAATATATATATATATATATATATATATATATATATATATATATATATATATATATATATATATATATATATATATATATATATATATATATATATATATATATATATATATATATATATATATATATATATATATATATATATATATATATATATATATATATATATATATATGTAATAAAGATCATTAGCATCTTGTACTAATGACCTGTGATCTGCTATTACTTATTATACATGAAAACGTGTGCTGTAAAACAATGGTTACGATAATATTGTTGTAATGTTATTGAATTTAATGGATTATTATTGTCGTTATGTTACTGTTTTCTTATCAATGACCACTTGATTTTCTTTGAAATCGTAAAGTCGTAGGTCGTTTTATATTTCACGATATAATAGACTATTCTCATTATTTTTTGTGCTAGTTTTTCTTAGGACATATTTTTAAGTTTTACAAATATTCATCTTTTACGGGGTAGTCACCGTAGATGTTACTAAACGCTACACCCTCGAATATCTCTTTTGTTTCATCCATTATCATTAACTCTTTTATGAGGATTGAATTTTTTACGTGACCTTCGTCCAGTATCGTAAACTTTTTTGTTTATAAAGATGAACCGATGTCCCCTTTCTGAAGACTCTTTATTTAAAAAAATATGATTTAGCTTTATATATCCTTATAATTCTTTTGACACTTTCATGCGTATTAAAACTGTAACTAAGATTTTATCCAACTCCGCTTTTATTCTATATGCATTTATTTTATTTGCAATAGGTAATTTGTTTAAATGCACATATAGCTCTTAACTTAACATAAAACATAGCTACTTGTGGTTTATTACTCAATAAAACAATATTACGTACTTTTACAATCACTTCAATAAGTTGTAGTTGTAAAGTACCGGTATTGTTTAAAGTTTTTTATTTTCTATGCAATGCCTACCGTCAAATAGTGCATTTCTCTAATACTCGTAGTTAACGCTACATTATGCTTATAGTTTGAGATGAGGATTGGTTATTTATTTTACATTTTACTTCTAGCTTTGTGGTCAGATTACACGAATTGAGTCACTGATTATGAAATTTAGTATATATATGCTCTCCGCCACTTTAAGGCACTTAAAAATTGACATATTACTTGAAATTTGACGCACAGATAAATTTACATAAAAAAGTATTCATCACCAATTCTACGATAAAAAAATGACTAAACGAATATTTTTATATGTATTTAGGTCTCTCGCGTACATGACACTGTGACAATTAGTAAGCAATTGTCTGTCAATTCAACGTTTGTATATAAAGTATAAACCTACGTACCGCTGACGGCAATCACAAAAATCAACAGCACCGTTACGCGATGAATGATATTTGTTCATGTTCAATGCTTGCTTAAATATGAATTGGGGACAGGTTTTCACGCACACCTAAGCCTATGTTGCAAGGCAAAAGCTTATAGCGATTTTAGGAAACGACTAAGCAAATATGGCATTTACTTTTTTATTATAATTAAGTATGATGTAATCTATTCAAATGAAGGTACTGGTATTCTAAATGCATAAGTTATATTTACTTAAATTCGTATTTTATTATTTTTTAATTGTAAATTTACAATGAGGAAAGTACAATATTGAACATACCATACGGTACAAACAACTTCGCTGTATTAAAAATGTTATACATTTAATAAAAACATAAACAGTGCTTTAACTACAATTAAAATAGGTAACAACAATTATGTGAGTAAACTCATATAACCGTGTCATTTGAGGATATCATTAAAAAAATCCTCATATTTACTATATGATACAATCCGCCTTTCGCTTACACTATCTGTGTACAGCAGCTCTGCACTCGATCTCTGTGTCAATTGGCTACCGTTAGTGTAGCTGAAAAACCATACAATGCGATTATCATATCCATTGTAGGCAGACTCCAATACGCTCTACATTATTGTGTTAAGAGTCAACGTGAATATATTTCAACTTAACAGTATAATATGAATAATGTAAATTAATTAACTTATAACTAGTAACGAGTTAACTACTCAGTAATCATTTTTATATTTTTGTTGGCGTTTTGTATATTCAATTCTATTTTTTTTAAATACTATCATACATAAGTAGTTATACTTTCCCTGAAACAACCCTCTAACTAGCTTCTTATATATTTCATATAAGACGTGCATGAACGCAAGATTCTGCTGTATCCAACATTATGCATTCTGTAGAGAGAAAGAAGAAATAACAATGATTTGTCTGTGACCGAACATATATAATAAAAAAATATAATAAATATATAGAATTTTATTTATTAAATACAATAGACCATAGTTTCTCACTAAATACATTTCAAGACCCAGTATTATGTTTATAATTAACGTTTCAATTAAGTTTCTTAATAGATGAAATAAATTTAACTCTACATTTATTTACAATCCAGTAGTGAGCGCGGGGCGTGTACGTTGTGACGTCATGACCTATTTCGTCGGTCGTCGTCCGAACGCTACGTAGCCTGTGGTTCAAATAACTTATTATTCTGTATACGCTTAATGGTGGGTAATTAAATATAAAGTGAAAGAGTAAAAGTTTTACTTTATTGGTTAAGTTTTTGATTATGGTATTTAATTGTAATTAAATTTTAATTGTCTTCGATCAATAAGATTTATGTATATAATATGTAATGCTAGAAATAAAGAAATAAGTGCCTTATATCATGTTCTTTTATAGTAAATTATAGGGGCTGTAAAAAAATAAAAAAATTGTAACAAGTACTTATATTGTCAAATACAATATATAATATTGAAAAAAAAAAAAACAGTAAAGTTAGTTAGTTCTTTCATTAAGAAGATGATACGTAACTTTGTATATTTTTTTTATATAAATTGACACTATATTCTAAGTAACATATTTCAGCAAAATAAGTGGCATAGTTCAATGTTCGTTGAACGTGCGTCCGACGGACAATTAGGCACAACTTCGTAATGAAGCGGAATTATGGACTAAGTAGAGCCTGGTCATTCGCTTGCACTGACCTGATTATGTCTCTTTTTAATTAGGCGCTTTTTACAAAAAACTATTTACGTCAGTGTATGTGTATATGTATGTTTACGGCAAATAATTGTAGTACTAATTCATAGAGTACAATTATGTGTTAGAATTTAAAAGCTAAATATATCTTGATTATACTTCTTTTTTTTTAATTTTATTATTTTATTAATTTTCCTAGAAATGTGCATTGCTTTTAAACTGTTATATCTATAAGTAATTCGAGTAAGATGAGGTAGATTTGGTATTTCTGCACCTGACGTAATAAACAACGATTAATGTTTTCTATTACGCATACAATGATTTAATACAATGATTACTTACCTAATCAAACACTAAATGCATTCTGTTTACTCATTAAGCCGATCGATGCAATATTTATTATTTACTTCATTTATCAGTCCGCACTTGACGTTGTTTTATAAATATTTAAAAAGCAATCGCTAATATGCTCTTTTCGAAATGTATTAATTATTATAATATTTTTCAAAATGTATTAATTTTTTATACTTAAACAACTATGTACTCTTGTTTTAAACATACACCTGTAGTAAACAAAATCTTGTACATATAAATTAATTTACGGATTTGATTTTAATAATTAAATTTCATATAAACCATTCGATGCTAAAATCACCAGGTACGTAACAAAAGGCACGTAGCCTACACTACACAGAACTCGCTTATTTCGACACTTTGCGGTCTCGCTTAGATCATAACTCAAACCACTATGCAAGAAATATGGTCCTTAACTTGTACATAAATGTTGTTGATGTTGAGCTACTTGATAAACTTATATCTAGAAATTAATTAAAATTATATAAATTCAAGGTAACCTCCGTTGATGGTTTCAATAATAAAGTTCATATTTTGAATAATTTTTCCTTCTTAATAAATTTCTTTACACGTTAAGCAGGTTTTTAGCATGTTTGGGGTTATTGACGAAATATAATATTGGCTTAGATGTAAATTGAAATAGGTGAGATATGTTGTTTGCAAAGGCTGTGCCTACAATTGCATTTGCTTTAAGTAAATATACAACAGATATTTATCTTATTGTAGGTACGTTGTTCATTTGTTTTTTTGTTTAGCATACAGCGCCGCTCTCTAATCGGCCAGTAACATCTTCCCGCGAAAAGCAACCGAAAGTTCTTTTTTTTCTGCACATATCTACGGCCACATTTCTTTTAAATAAGGCCATTTCTGATATTTTATGTTCGGTTTAGTTATTTTTATTAATTTAGTATTTGAACTTAAAACTACATTAACTGCAAGACTAAATACGATATTATATTTGTATATTTGTATTAATACACACAGTACTACAAGCTCATTGTTTACCTACACAGTATAAGATGATTGCGTGTGAATGACTTTTTCAATTTGCGGAGAACAGATCAAAGCGAAACGTTAAGCAGAAAGAGTAATTCGTTTTTAATTACTTATACGGAATCATTAGCTGGAGACAACAGAATCTTTCAAATTGACAATGTTCAGTCATAAAATAAACTTTATTTAATCTTAAGTATAGATTACGATATACTTAAACAATTTATTTTTACTTAACGTAATTTATAAAAATTATTACTACTTACTTTCTCTAGGTTGAGCTATTGATCCGTTATAATAAATTCAATATTTTAATATTTAATATCAAACAACAGTTATACATTAAATTCTATGACAAGTAAAAACATAATTGACGCTTATATTCTATGAATATTAAAACAGATCGTGACATGAAGATGAAAAGTCATCGTCCTGGGTTTACTGACTTAACTGACCTATGTCGCCCACTATCACTTGATATGCGTTCACACGATCTAGCTAGAAGCTCCATTGATTAATAAGCGGTTCCTAATAGTCGACTTGTCATAACGTGGTGACTAATGCTAATGAGCAAAGATAGGTCAATGTCCGTCGACGACATGACTGACCTGATTATCGTCACCCACGCGTTAAATTATACGTCAGGTGCACGTGAAAATAACACATAGATTCTATATATATTACTGACATGCTCTTTTTTACTGTATATATTTCTTTAGATGAATTAAATTGCCAGTTGTGAGGACCGTCGTCGCGCAGAGGCGTGACGTCTGCCTGCAACACGACAGTTTCTGGGTTCGATACCCAGTCGGGGAAGATGGATTTTTCTATCTCCATTTTCTTCGCTCTGGCAACTAGGAAAAGCGCAGCGTTGAGTTCCGCCACTCAACACGCAATGTCTCGAAAAAGGCTGAAAACGGAGACGGAGAAAGCAGGGACTAAGCAACGGAGTGTCTTAACACTAGGTTTCTAAAGTTCCTGCAGTTCCCTCTGCCTGTTCTGCCATGTGCGGGATAAAGCGTGAAGTTAAAAAAATGTGGTAAATATTACTACTTTATTGTACGAAGTAAGTTTAAGTAACAATAAGCTCATTTAAAGTTCAATAATCATTGAAATTTTAAAACATGTTACCAAAACAATGTAGATAGACGTTATCACATAGATATAACAAAACATTTCTTCCTGATAAGAATGATTCTTCAGTATTACCAAAGCTCCTATGTGCACAGATTCGGTGTATAAAGCAATATTCATGCAAACATGACCTACCTACGTACAATTTGTATGAAGTACTGTATGCACAAATTACGTAATATACCGAGCGTAAACCGTAACTAAGTACTATTTAAGCATAAAATTTATTTAAATACTTTGATTTCATTGAATGAAAAATATATCTTATAATAAAATATAATTATTATGATGATGATAAGAATGGTAAATATGTATAGTCGTTATATGCGTAACCGTTTTCCTGTATTGATTTTTTGTGACAATTAATTACTTTGTCTAATTGACGACGTTGTTATATTGCGGTAACAATTAATTATCTAATGTGCAAATTATGTCTACTCACTGTCCAACACATCGATATAAAATTAAATATTAAATTTTTTACTTTATTTTAAGAAAAAAATAATACCATTTTTAAAAAATTAATCACGTTTTAACACATTTGTAACAAATAATTATGGTAAACAATAAAAGCAGTCTTCACGCTTTGTTTATTTTTTTTTCTTACTCAAGGTTTTTTCACCATGCACCATGTTGCCCGTAGGACGTTACTACTTTGGGAACGTGGGATGGAAATTCAGATAACGGCCCAACAACTCGTTTACCATTTCGTAACGATAAGGTGCACACAGCGTCCACTCATCTCTCGTCGCCCCTAAGTCAGTGCAAAGACACACTGCTTGGGGAACCCTATTCCAGGATGGCAAGTTGTTGCAAGGACACTGCTCTGAACGCAAGGGAATAGGCATCCTCACTGTAAACCTATGAAATACAAAAGAGTCATTCATCCATCATAAATCAGGAACACGCTAGATATAGCGATAGATTGATAACATTTATGATATATAAAATTTAATGCTATCTTTATATCACTGTGATGTGTCCTAGAAGTATATTTGTTTCTACTGTAACAAACTGTTACTTGTTCTACTAAATTTGAAAATGATAATTGCGCACGATGTGATAAGAGTAACCTGGTTAATATAGTATCTACATAAATAAAATTGTTCTTTATCAAATTGTTTCGAATATATAATTTTATTTTTGAACAAAAATACGTACAATTGTAAAATTGGTGAAGTTTTCGATAGTTTTCTCGTTTTAATTTCGGTTGTAATGTGTGATATGGAAACCAAATAGGAAGTCATAAAGCACTCGCGGGCGATATTGCCGGCATAGTCTATTTTATGCTATATAAAAACTTCAGTCTTATCCAATCTTTAATAAAACCTTAATTCACAGTAGAAACAATAGTGAAACAAAGGATCTTAAAACAAGCATCACAGCAATTTCCACTTTAATATGGTTGTCTCCCGGTCGCGGTCTAGACACAACGTGTCTTGTGGTCGCCGACCCGTAATAATAACCTGACGTTTCCTATACTGTCTAACGTTTTCTGTATAAAAATGTTAATACTTATATGTACTTTCAACTTTATCCTTATAAATTATGCTAATATATGGTTTATAAAAATGAAAATGTTAAAATTTTTTTATAGCTTCACGCTTTATCCCGCATATTGCAGAGTTAACAGAGGGAACTGCAGGAACTATATGAACCTAGTGTTAAGACACTCCGTATCTTAGTTCCTCCTTTTTTTGAAAATGATGATGAATTTAGCTATTTTTTTACTGAAATGAAAATAGGGTCACTTTTTACAATTAAGAAATACGAGATGCTGGAAAACTAAGACAACTTAAAACAGTTAATGGTTCATATATTTTTTTCCTTTTAATGAGTCCTTAAAGACTTAATAACTCGTGCTTAAATATCGGACATTTCATTGTTAAATTGGTATATCTTTAGTGGTGTCTGAGAACAAATAAAAAACGCTCGTAACAATACAAGCAAAATGTTTCCAACACGTTTTAACAAAGGGCACTAATGCCAATGAATCAATCAGAATTACAACAATATTCACAATTAAGGGCCATCGCCCGGTCTAGACTAGTGCATCTCTTGGCCGACGACCCCAGCTTATAACCTGACTGTTGCACAGCATTAAGTGGAACGTTCTAACTTTTCATATAAATCTAGTGTAATATTACTAATACTAGATTGTAAAACTATGGATAGTTGTGATTTGGAATATCTATTGTACTTATATTTAATTTTTCCTGTCATATTAGTTTTTTGACTGATTATTTAAAAGCTTCAAACATGCTAAATTTGGAAATAAATGTACGAATTTATGGATTTATAAATTTTATGTGAGATTATTAATTTATAAGTTCATTTAATAAATGACTTGTAATGGTCTTCTTAAGCGAGTAAAGTAATAATAATGATGAGTCTCCGTTTATTTTCAAATGGTTCAATATTTTTTATTACTTAATCGCTTTTATATGAGCTTAACGTGTACGGCAATGATCCTTATTAAAAAATACTGTTTTGTCTGTTTAAGTGGTTTAAGTAGCTGAAGTAACGTCGTTTTAATCAGTCTAAATTTAAAATTTAAAACCCATATTAATTGTTGTCTTTCTTTATCCGAATATATATTTCAGAATTGATTTAGCTTTTCATTTGTGGAGTATGCCAAGTATTATTTATAATACTACAAAAACTTATTATTAGATAATAAAAAGAAAATAAGTGCATAAAACTAACATAAAAAAATAATTCCATTATTTTTATATAATATAAAGTGCTATGATTTCACTATATTACGTATTCATGTACCACTTCTATTCTGGAGGTATGCTTATCTTTTAAATTTTATATAACATACGTGTGTGTTGTGCTTATATTATTTTTTTTTCTCTTAATAACTCGAACAATACGTCAAAAAAAGAGTGGTAGCATTAGCATTTTATTATAGTATAAATTAAACAATAAAGCGAGTGTTTTTTATACAAAATCAAACACGATTATAAATCTAATGCTACTATTGCTATGCTATTAATTTTTTGTAGATTTAGTTGCTTAAACCATTAATAACTATTAGTCACACATTGATATTTCCCTTTAGAATATGTCCAAATCTTAGTGAAACGAAATAAAAAAAAGTTAATATAACAATATATGGTAAGCATTAACGCAGGGAAAACCTAGAATCAAAACATTTTGTCCTGGCATAACGCCCGAATTCGAAACGCTGTATTTTCCATATGCCATGCAATAGGCCGCAGTTTCTTTTGCCAAGAATAAAAAATAAAAGTTAATAATACCTCGAGTGGAAATGGAACCCACAACCATCGCGCTGCCAGCCAGACGCAATTTCACTGCTCGATGGTAACATTAAAATAATATAGTAATGGCTCGCTTTGATAGAATATTCATGTTGTTTTTTCCTGGTCTGCCCCATTGTGTTTGATGTTTTAACCGTGTTTGGTTTTTGTTACAGGTAACTGACCCGAGCTGGCATTGAAGATAATAAAACACTAGTGGTATTATTACATTTATTTATTGTAATAATAGGTTGTATTTTCCGACATGATCTACATGCTTGGTAAATATTTCAAGAGCTTTTTGCGCTACCAAATTATTATTTGACATGTTATATTCATGAAGGAATCAGTCTAAAATAATTAACGTAACTTTTATATTGCTCGCTTATCGATTGCATTAAATCAATATTAAAAAGTTACGAATAAACAAGCTGCACGCAATAGTTTGCATCACGATAAGTGCATTCTTGACCGAACTTGCTTACCTTAATAATATTTACTATATTTGAGTACCTAATATTATATGGTACTTAATTATAATAGATAATAAGATATTGTTCAATCTTTAAAAATAAATTTTAATGTTTAGCTTGAAAGCCCATCTAAGATCTTATACGTCGCTTGTCACGGCCAAATGTTTTTCATGTAACCCATGTATGTATGTTGTAACTTAAAATACAATAGACATTTTGAATAGACGATTGAAGCACACAACTCAATCTTTGGAAAATTACATATTATGTAAATAGGGAAAGTTTTGCGGTGCCATATTGTTCGTCATTTACCACGACACGTATTTTGAAGTATTCTTTGTACTGCCTTTTGATTGTGTCGTGATGGTAGATCGTCTGTTATAAATATATATGTGGTAATGGAAAGTGAAGTAAGAGCCACAATAGACACCTATAGATAATTACATGTAAGTGTATTTTTACACTCATAAAGAAAGCGTTTGACAGCTGTTGTGCAAAGTTCTTAACAATACAGTCGTGAATAGAAGCTCGCAATTGTTGGTATCCATTACAGTTTTGTAACTTATAGCTAGTACTTAGTTGGCGTGAATCGTAAAATATAGCAAATAAATGTACTTTAGACTTTAATAAATATATATTTATACATAAAACAAAGGTGTATATAAAAGCCTTTTCAGCAAACTAAAATTAATTAATAGTATGACTACTGGACATTCGCTTTTATTAGATTGACTACAATTTTAAACAATACTAAAGACTAATTTAAACATA
The DNA here is from genome assembly GCA_037178615.1 of Dione vanillae. Lineage (NCBI taxonomy): Eukaryota > Metazoa > Arthropoda > Insecta > Lepidoptera > Nymphalidae > Dione > Dione vanillae. The sequence goes on from JAZFAU010000261.1 coordinate 3,828,698, forward strand.
TCTATATAAATTATTTAATTTAATTTTGCATTAGATTTAATATCTCTGGCAACTTTTTTTTTATCAAATTTAAATATTGTTTAGGGATAATAGGATAAGCAAAATATATTATAAGAATGTTTTGTTTTATTTTAAAATCTATGTTTGCTTTTATATCTCGTCCCATCTCGGCAGGTATAGTTCTTGTTTGTACTTTATTAACACGAACAAGATGCATAAGATATCATGCAAACAGTTCGCGACGTATCGAACGATCGATATACCATGATATCGACTAAGCTCAAAATAACCCTGAACCGGACAACGCCCTGAATTATTCTTTTGGTTTAAAGCCATTTACTTTTTGTTTCTAACCAATTTGTCTGCTACGTTACGTTTTTTATGCGGCTTTGTAAGAGAACATGTATTATGCGTAAACAATTATGTGCCTACAATTTATCTAACTTTAGAAACTCCTTTTATATGCTTTAGTATTTTTATTTCATAATATAAAGTGTTGTGCAATTTGTGCATTGTCTCAATTATGCTTTTTTTACATATTAAGTTATCTCAGTCTTTATAGAAAATAATTACGTAAGTTAAAGACTATGTAGATAGAATTACAGCAGCCAGCATTTTTTAGTTTGCTTGGTATGTGTACATAAATATATAAGTATGGGCCTTTATACATTCTTTACATATACATATTTGTTACTTCAAAATGATGAATAAGGAAATTTTTAAATCAAAATTAATAAAACGATGTTTCACGAAACTAAAATAGACACTGTTGTAAACTAAAACGTTTAGTCACGTAGAAACGTTATTACATCCAAATATTTATTGCTGAAAACCACCAGCTTTGCCAAATAACCGGCATTACATTACAATATGGAATAATCGAATAAACTCGCGTTAAAACCAAAGTCAGCACGTCTGAACGCAAGCCAGATTCGACATTGACTGAAATTAAATTTAAATTCAGTGCTTACAAAAGTCGACAAAATATTCTATCGATGTTTAAAATGTGTTTTATTATACGAGTTAAAAAAGAAAGAGGCTTTCGATTTTGTAAGTTTTTATTTATATGCTCGTGTGCTCGGCGTGGCATAGTTGCCATTTAGTCAAGAAAAATTAACCCCGTCGTTTTATTAACAGACGTTAAAATGGGAAGGTTCTCAATTACGTTGGTATATTGTTTGTAATCTGTCTATTTAATCTACAGCGATAAACAACAACGTAACCTACCTGATGTAATCGAGTAAATTCTACTACAACCTATATACAAGGACTAAAAAGTTACAGATAAACAAAACTAAATTAAACCATCAATTCAATTACGTAAAGAAATTTAACATTATTTGTATTAGTGTAAATAAATATATGTAAAAATCAATCATGAATCGATTAAACATCGATAAAAACTTAAATAGGGAACGATATTAACAGCATTAATCTAGAAAACTAATTTATATTTGTTTATTGCTTGTTACATATAATACTTTTAAAATGACACCATTGAACTTGCACCTCATGAAAACCATCTTACCGATATATATATATATATATATATATATATATATATATATATATATATATATATATATATATATATATATATATATATATATATTGTTTTAAGATAAATAAAATTTTTATTCTGAACTTCAATTAATGAATGAAGTTTAATTAAATACTAACCTGACAAAATCTTATAATGTCTTTCAAAAATAAACAATTGAATATTGAGGTAGATTTCAATACGCATCACTAAATATTCTCACCAATCGCACGGCCCGTTGCGCCCGCGCAGTTACTAAGTATAAATAGAGCGCGTAAAAATCACATGTTTCCGTCGTAATGTGTTCAGCTCAGTCTCACGTGTAACGTATGGGAAGATGTACGCTTTATGCATTTTAAATACTTAATAATACAAATAATTTTACTTTTATTAAACTGCTTGAATTATGAAATAATTTACAAAAAAAATGATAAAATAGTTTAAACAGAGAGTAAGTAGTAAAATAAATTCATCCGCACTCCTACTAATACGAGGGTCAAACTGAAATTTTTAGAACTGGCAACTTAAAAGCATTATATTAAAAAATAAGTTTAAATTTTGAAAATAGAACTCTTTACCAATAATATTGAGTATACATTTCATTCATTTGTCATTTGTTTTACGATTTGGCGGCAAATTGAAAATTGTCTGTGCACGTCAGAATGAATTTAAGCTGAGAAAATTTTCGTGCAATGATTTTTTATGATTTTCGATGTCATATAAGTCAACAAGAAAGTTATGATAGACTTCGATTGGCTTTTTACGATGAAGCCCCATCTCGTGCCACAGTTTACAACTGGTTTAATGAATTCAAACGTGGTCGAACTAATCTCACCGATGATTTGCGTGAGGGACGGCCTTCTACAGCGACGACTGAAGATAATATCAGTGTTGTGCGGCATATGATAGAGACTGACAAAAGAGTGACCTATCAGCAGATTCGGACAAGTCTAGGCATAGGTATGAGTCAAGTGCACAAAATCCTCCATGAACATTTAGCGGTCAGGAAACTTTGTGCCCGATGGATACCCCATAATTTGACCGAGGCTCAAAAACTCCGCCGTGTTGATTGGTGCCGAGAAATGATCCAAAAATTTAACGGAGGTGACTCAAATGCTGTGTTCAACATACTAACGGGTGACGAAAGCTGGATTTACTGTTATGATCCGGAAACCAAAAGACAGTCTGCTCAGTGGGTGTTTCCTTCCGAAGAGTTGTCAACTAAAGTGAAAAGAGGTCGAAGTGTTGGAAAAAAGATGGTGGCCCCGTTCTTCGGAAAGACAGGTCATTACGCGTCAGTTGTCTTAGAGGATCAGAAAACGGTTAATGCAGAGTGGTACACTAACAACTGTTTGCCACTTGTCTTGGAAAAAGTTCGAGAGAAACGACCTCGCAGCAGGATCCTCCTTCATCACGACAATGCCTCGTCGCACACAGCCAGGCTATTACGATCTACGGCTTAAACGATCGACTATTTGGCGACCTTAGACGTGGAATTACTGGGCCCCCCGCCGTATACCCCCGACCTCGCACTCTGCGATTTTTATTTATTCCCGAAAATAAAAGAAAAACTTCGAGGAAAACATTTTATGGACGCCGAATAAGCAGTGGCTGCGTTTCAAAACGCCGTTGAAGAGACCCCTAAGGCCGAGTGGGCAAGGTGCTTTTCTCAATGGTTCCATCGAATGCAGCGATGTATTGATGTAAATGGACGCTATTTTGAAAAGTTATAATAAAACTAATAACTTGCTAGAATGCTTAATTTTTGATTTTATAAGAACTTTCAGTTTGACCCTCGTATGTAATAAAAAAAGAAAAAACAAAAGCAAAAAGTACCATGTCAATGCAGATTGATTTAAAAATAATTTCCGAGTTATTATAAATATAATGTATCCTTATGATGTTCGCAAAACAGTAATTCCATATAAAATTATGCATAAAATTTTTATGCCTACTAAAATGAAACCAGTCCTTTGCCTCCAGCAAATTGATTGTAAAATCAATACTGATCACCCTTCCAAGAATGCCCCAGCGTCAATTTTGGCCGATCATACCTAACTAGGGTGACCGCTGTCTGCAGCTAAAGGGGCTTAATTTAACATTGAATATATCGATTCGAAGCCCTGCTGGAAGCTCGTCATGGGGCTTGGAGTGGCCAGTATTGATTTATGACCCTAGAATTGTCCAAAGGGTGTTAGATTGATTTTATATGGTGTCAGGCTGTCAATATGCTTTGTTTTAATTTAAAATATGGTATAAAACATAACTACTAACATAGCTATTTACAAAAATGTAATTTTTAATTATCTTTGTTTGTAATAAAAAAGAACCAAAATCTGATTTTGTATATATTATAACTTCTTATTCTTCAATGCTTACCCAAAAAGGACATGTTGGGTTATATGGAAAACTAGAAATAATTAAAATAAAACAGCGTTATTGGAACCCTCAACCATCTATTAGCATATAGTAGTGAGGTATTCTAATAAACACCAAGACAACATTAATGGTAAATGAAAGTAACTTTCTGCTATTCATACGATTGAAACGAAAGCTGAAAGAGCAACCATAATATTTATCTGAAATACCAATTAAGTCGATATGCTGTGTAAGAGTAATATTTACAGTGTCATAATGTCCAATAATGTGGCTCGCTCTAATAATCATTTAGAAAATTATAAACGTATAACTTTACTGCTGCTTAAAATACATATGTTCTTAATAATAAAAAAATTGAAAAAGGCACACATACCGCGTCTAAAAAATATTTTTTATATAGTTCTGTGCGCCATTCCGTTGCAGTCTAATTGCTTTTTCGAGGCTAACTAATGATGGGTCCGAACATCGAGATAACGGAACAAGCTTATCACGGGCGTCTCGAGACAAATTACCATCTACATTTAAGTATAGCACGTTCGTCTTTCTTCAAAAAAGTTTTATCTTTTCATACAAAGTATTACAGAAGATTCACTTTTTTTGTTTGTATGGCAACGATCTCTTGGAAACACGACTCCAAATCTCACACTGACCTGTTCTCCCTAAGGACCTCACATAGCCCCATCTCTCTCCAATCTAATTTCACGTTTTCAAGCTGCACAAATCGATTTGTCTCGCCTTCACTTCCACAGATCTTATCACTAATGGTGTAGCTGTCTCTTTCTAAACCTGTCCTTGTACTGCCGGATTAAATTCGTCTTTTTTGCGGAGAAATGTGACAACATAGAGACAATGAGACCAGTTCAGACGAAGCTAATACTTAGCTGTATGCAGCGGAAATATTTATGCGCGTGTCACGTCTGCCACCAGATGTGGACCTTAAAATGGCTACCGTATTGTGTACTTAGAAATCTTATTTTTTGTACTACTGAAACGTTCTCTGAAAATTAACTATGTGTATGTTTTTAGTTGTATTTATTATATATACTAAATAATAAAATAATTATGTTATGTTATATAAAACGTTTAATTGCAAATTATTGGAACTTTATAAAATCACTGTAACTAAAATATGACAAGATAAGATAGAAAATATATTTTCTAATATTAATATACTAAGAGAGTCTATAATAAACACGCTTGTATTGCTTATCTTTAAATATTCCCTGACACATGTAGGAAAGTAGAATCTAAATCTTTTTGAAGTTTGAATTCTTGATTCTGAGCAAAACGTCGTGCTCAGAGTTATTGATGTGTATGATGCACAAGCACAGGCTTCGTATAATATTACCATATAGATTGAAACGTTGTGCAAAATATTGGCGACGGCAACTTTGCGACATATGTTTATTTGTAAAACATAGTTTTAATTTCAAATAAAGTAAGTACTTTTTTAATGTAAGTATTTACTTTTTGTACTTGATGTAGTCATGGTTGTTTGGAAATATTTAATTAATTCTATGGTGTTTAAACTGGGTTCACATACTACAAATAACGTCTAAAACGGGGCATTGTTTACTATGGTATCAAATTGTAGTCAGTCACATTCAGATCTATTTATTTTAGTTTTGTATTTTCAAACTACTAATACACCTAAATATTTATATATATTATATTACCTCCAGGAATAGAGATCTGTGTACAAGAGTTCAAAATTTTAATTATAATTGGTAATTTTATAAATCATAATTATAATAATATTGAATATATATATGTGGAGAAACTTTCAAATTATAAATTGATTTACGATCTTGTTTACGATAGTTCTATTAACATTGTAATGATTACAATCATGTTAACTACTACTTAGAACAAAGATGTTTATATGCATTTTATGATGTAAGTAATATTTAACCGGCGGATAGACAGACCTCTTGTTATAACTGCGATTCTATAAATTATTTATTACTCATTAAGCTAAAGCAATGGTATCCACTCAGATGAGTGCATATATTATATGCTTACAGCGTTCTTTGTTTCAAACTTTTATGTCTACCGCTCAGTTTTAAATGATTTCGATTGCTACTATTATTTTTTATTAAGAATTCCACTTTCGCAAACTTAATACGTATAATTTTATTAATTTGAGAAAGTATGTGACGCAAGAGTTATATATGAGAATTTCATTATAATTAAAATGAAACTGGACTTGTTGAATTCATACTTTTTTAGTTATATTATTGTATGCATAAATGTAAGCCCTGGGGAATAAATAAAGTTACTTATTTATTGTATTGTATTACGATAAAACTCAATTCTATACTTTGTCTAATGAAAGTGATGAAATTGGAAAAGCAAAAAATTCACTCCGCGTCTGCACATGCTTCAAAATGTTGAAATAATTTTATATAATATGGCAAAATATTACTTATAATCTTTATTATGGTAGTTGATTAACGCCTTAATGTTTTCCCAACGAGCGATACCGCGTAATTAAAAGTAAGTGTTTCTCTTCGCCGGAACTACACTGTACTATGGTCGGATCGCCCTGATCGTTTCGAGCGCTCATGCGCATCGTCGCGTGTCCTTACTAGTCTCGCACTTCCGCTCGATAAGGCTGAAGTTGTACGTAACATAGTTAATGATAGACAAGGTTGATTAATTAATGTTTAATTTATTGATTACGTGGTGACATTCATCAACTCACGTAACATGGCTAAAGTGATAAAACCAAAACCGGTGACAAATTTCCTGTTTGATTCTTTCCACTATTACAAAATTATTTATTTCCATAATGAAATTATTATTAAGTTGCTCTAAATTTAACTTGGCCGTCGTCATTAAACTTTATTATACCGCTAAGAAATCAATTATTATTTCCTAATAACGCTAAGCGACCGGTTTCAAGAAAACGAAGATCGACACGATGCTGTAGCCATCACTTATATATTGGTATAACGGTAAACTGCCGTGTGGGATCCATACTTATTGAAGTTCAAAGGCGAACCACAGTTGAAGGTTAAATACACGCTCCATAATGACACGGCAGTGAAGACTCTAGTTTTTACCTTAGGTTATGATTGCACCGTTACATCTGCAACGACCTTCATCCCTTCGCCGTTGATATTGCAACTTTTTATTTGACCTACTTCAATCGTAGCTTTGTGGTGTCTTTTGTAATAATTGTACTTAGCGAGCTTAATTTTATTTTGTGTGGCCGCGAGCTTAGTAAAATTTGTTTTCATGGATACAATTATCCTTTGTGTGTTCTCCAATCAACGTGACATTGGCGAAGTGAATTGTGCTCAACTGGCACGCTCGAAACGCCATAAATTAAAAGAAGAAGAAGAAGAATGGATACAATTAAATATTGCAAATATAAATTGTCATTAATACTCTATTATCTCGAATGACGTATATAATGTGTATGTAAATACTATGGTAGAACAATTTTGAACAGTTTAAAGCCCTTGCTTAATTATCCTTATATAACGACATTATTACGGTCGACTATCAGGCACACGAAGGTCGGAGTGCTTTTACGAACTTCCAGGAACAAGAACAGCCAACAACAGTAAGTGTTGTGTGCAAAGGTTTCCCCTTACTGAGACAGTTTCAAAGTTAACTCAAATGTACTTTCTCGTTTTCTACTTGAATTCAAATATATTTGCTAATTTAGTTATTAAAAACTATATACTTATTTGGATATTTCTATAAACCAATAAATACTATACATGGGTTAGTTTTTTATATAGCTTGATGTCTTTGTATTGGTTTGATTATTTATTCTACAAGAATACCTCTTTTTATTATTATTATTTTATCTCAACTTCTGACTGTATCTTTTCGGTGGCGTCTTTTAAAATAGCAACCTCTGCATCCAAATAACTTACAATAGGTCATCAAAATATAAAGCTTGCCTACTTGTGCATGCCCCGAGCGTTTGTCACATTTTTGTTTAAAGAGCGCAAGCGCGATAGGTGCTCTCGGTATCTGTACCGTCTCATCGTTAGATTATATCTTTATATTCTTTCTTATACGCCGGTAGTCTACTTTTACAGTGTTTTGAATCTATTTGCTAGGGACGTGAGGAGCGTATGAAAATGCTTTACTACTATTAGGAGACGTAATGCCTCTACGTGAGCTTTATTTATGCACTAGTTTCGTATTCTTGTATGAAAATATGCATTGGTTTTGGTTTTCTCTAAGTAGTTTTTCTATCCTAGTGTGGATAGACATTATAAAAATTTTACATTCTTTAATTTTTAAGATTACTTTAAGGTTTTGTCCTACATTCAATAATATAAAATGAATTTATAATGTAACATTTTAATTTCAACATCGACATTTCATACATTATAGAAACAAAGTCATTTCAAACATGATCATTAAAATAAACTGGATCTCTTTTAAACATGCATTCTCCAACTGTGTAATGATATCTCTTTTCTACCGTACATTCTCCTTTGTGTGTTCTCCATTCAACGTGACATTGGCGAAGTGAATTGTGCTCAACTGGCACGCTCGAAACGCCATGGATAAAGAGAAGAAGAAGATTAAAAAATAAATTTTATAGTATAGCAAAGAGGGCAAATTTGATAGTTTTGCTGAACCCATCTACTTGCACTTTGTATTTTTTTTGGGAGCCCCGCCTGTGTCTCATATGGTTCATTTTTATATAAGTTTAAAGAGGTATGTTATAATGAGGAACTGTATAAGAATCCGATACATTATAGTTTTGATTTTTTGTATAAAAAACTTCGTTAAAATAAAATGACGATAATATTAATCAATATTTTTTTAATTTTTATTTCCATTCATATTGCATATCATAGAATTTATAATGTTTTATTTCTTTTACGTAATAAACGATAGCTATAAAGTTATAATTTACATCTATATATATATCTATAAAGATGTGTATACACATATATTTTTTTTATTAATTTTCTATGAGAATAACAGTTAAATGTTTTATAACAACTTGTTGTTAATAACTCATTATTTATGTTATAATGTCATATGCAGTTATTTATCGTAACTATTCATCAAGTAAACAGCTGACAGGTCATTGACCTTCCGATGTCGACGACATTCTATTGATGGAACCGCTTAATTGATCCATAAAATAAAAGCCGATGGTGAGAACGCATTAAAATTCATCGAATTATAAATTTCGAGACGGATACGGTAAACACTTATAAAAGCTAATCATTCATGTTAGAAACTAGGTATATAAATCTTTTTGTTTTAGAAATTTGTTACGAAAACAGCTTTATGGGCAAGCTTTATTGATCCGAAATGAATATACATATTATTAATTAGTAGTTTTATTTCAGATGAGTAGGTTAGTTTGTTTTTTATTCCGTCTTTGGAGTACCGCTTATACGGATTAATCAAATAATTTTTTCTTTATTATAAATATCGTAATGAAGCAGTATTATAAATACATATTTTTTATAGTCGTAGTAATATTAAGCGAAGATAACTCCGTTTGACTTAAATATTTATATTTTTTTTAGTTTTACATATTTCCTATTGTCTATTGTCATTGTATATAGCATAAAAATTTATTATTAAGACACTCCCGTTTTCTACACTTTGCACTAATTGAAGACTTTGCAACCGCGCCGTGCTTTATCTTGAATGGAAACAATTCGTTTGCAAATTTGAAACCTCAAAATGTACTATTATTCGATTAATGGTCGAATTTTGTCGCAAAGTTTTTATTTAAGTAATGAAAAAAGCATAGGTTTACAAATAAGTAATACTTAACGTATTGATCAAGCAAAATCAAATTATTATATGTATCGAAGTTTATGATTTAGATACGGGAGACATTAACCCGGTTCAGTCGCCTATTGCCCTACTGCCGTATTATTTATCTGATAGAAAATTGTTTTGTAATTACTTATCTCGACTTTAGCGACTAGTTGCCATGTATGCGATGGGCAGCCATCTTTTACAGAGTAACGTGGTTTTTATCAGGAATACAATTTTATGGTAACACGTTTAGAAATTGCAACCTGGTCGTTATCAATGTGCTAGACTATTGATATTACTAATATTAAAATTAATTGGTAATTGAAAACTTTTTTTACGTAAATAAATGAGGTATTATATATTTCAATAAAGATATGAAACTACATATATAGTATCACATAAACTTTGACACTAACATATTGAATTTTAAATTTTAATACAAAATAATAGCCTAAATATAAAAAAACACTATTTAACATGACTAAGTGTAAGTCGTGACCATTTATCTTGAATCTAGTTAATCTACCAAGACTGATCTATTGTTCCCTTACCCGATTACTGTAGGGCATTGATCCATTACTGTGCTAGTTCTACTATATAAAAAAATCAAGAAATAAATTGACCGCTTAATATACAGTATTACTTAAATGTTACAAATAGCTAATAAATGTTATTATATATGGAAGCGATTCTCATTTTATTAACGAGTTCTTTAAATTGTATTTGTAGTTTTCTTTTCAATATTAAATAAATAAATAAATATAAAAATATAAATAATTAAGTTATGCTCTTTCTAAATTTTACCTCTCATTTTTGCTTTATATATCACTATATTGATATCTACAATATAGATAACTTATACAATAAATATCTTTTATTGCAAAATAATACATCGTACGCAGAGGTTTAAAGCTTTTACCTATCAAATATAATGTACTTTTAGCAAGGTTGAAGACTTGATTTCATTCGTTTTAACTCGACTACTCTTGGGAACGTCTTTCAGCAAATAAAATTCTATTTCCATTTATAACATAGTAGTATCAAATTGTATGTATGTATGTACTGTAAAGTAATACTAAATAGATAAAGTAAATGACATGTAAGATTTAAGCAATAAATGTTGATCGTTTTTTAATTTCGTAGGCTAATAATTTTTATTTCTAACCGATTACACTTGTTGTTATAAGAAGACCAAGGAGAACGAGAATTAGGACCTACCTCTATTTCTATATTATTTATCACTATAATATTTAATGTACAAGGTATATTTGTGTATTTATATGTAGCCACTTTTAGTCTTAGTTATAAGTAACTACGACACACACGATTATTAAAAATGTATATTCTACCCCGGTCCGGTTAGACAAAGTTAAGAGCTAGCTTATGCTATCTCAAGAAGCGGTAAAATTGTATACAATTATTTTTCTATTCTGTTATCTATAAAAATAATGACAAGGACGAATTTAAGAATTTTTACTTGCAAAATAACAATAGATGGTTATTAAAGATAACTCTTTAAAAAGTCCATTCGAAAGGGAGAAAGAAATTTCAATAGTAAAAGGCATTTTGTCGACGAGACAACAAAGGAAACTTATCTCAATATCTGATCTGACCTCTTAGATGTTAATCTTAATCAAAATTGCGTTTGTCGTCGAGATTGCCATCGTTAATTGATAAATTAGGTAACTCAGTCAAAGTGATATCGGTTTAAGTGGTAAGAATTGTATAAGTTAAAATGCAGGGATGTTTTGAACACTTATAAAAATTATTTACAATTGAGAGTAAAATAGAAAATTATACAATTGTAGAAATTATTAATCTATTTATTTAAGTTCCCGCATTATCTTGTTTTATGTACCATTCTTATAAAGTAACATTAATTAAACAGATATTTATTTGCGTCATTTACATATATGTAGTTACATAGTACATACAAACGTGACTTAAAACCAATACCAATCCAAACCACAAAATAATCAACTTCCTTATGTCATACTGAGTAATGCTCAATAACATATTATTTTACACATCAATTTGTATTTGTGTCAAATTGTTTACTAACACTCAGCTTGAAAGCTTTCTGCGAAACATAAAACGTATCGTTGACTAATTAACCTGAATATGAAAATATCCTTTATTGATATAGTAACAAAGATAAATATATATTTTATATATATTTACACAACAATTATGTTATTTCCAATATATTTAACGTTGTATGTTTTGTCTTTGTTTACATAAGTGCTCTCGCGTTCTAAGAAACGTCGACGATCTTCTTTTTCAATGTATGTATTATAGGCATAACAGTGGTTCCATAATTATTAAAAGCTTGACCTGTGTGTATGCTTAAAATATATATTGAAATATATATTTACTTTTTTTTAAAAAACTATAATGGTTAAGCTGTACATATTAATAATTGACAAGTGTAGAAAGTGTTCTTTATGTTAGGTATATTATAAATTGGTAATGACTGTATTCATTATAAATGTAATAAGTGGAATACCTGTAAAATTTAGCAAGTGTTTCCAATTACATATTTTATTAATTTACAGACTAAGCTAGGTCGACATGCTTATGCAAATAAACATGTCATAGTAAACACAGTGAACAAAAAAATCGTATTGTTAATAAAAAACGGTACATCGATAAAAAAAATAAAAAGCTTAAGTAATTATTTAAGTACCTACCTCATGTTTCTATATATCTATATATATATATATATATATATATATATATATATATATATATATATATATATATATATATATATTTATATATATATATATATATATATATATATATATATATATATATATATATATATATATATATATATATATATATATATATATATATATATATATATATATATATATATATATATATATATATATATATATATATATATATATATATATATATATATATATATATATATATATATATATATATATATATATATATATATATATATATATATATATATATATATATATATATATATATATATATATATATGCCAAGAACTTAGTTGTTTGAACGTAGTCTTATTTAATATTATGCATACAAAAACAGTCTTGATATTGACTCCACACAAATAAAAAACCATTATTTTTTTCTATCCACCACAAACGGAAACGGAAAACAAATAAAATATGAATATTGCAAACGCGTAATTATTTAAATGGTAAATCAGCATTTACTAGTAAGGTCGAGTTTCACCAGCGCCTTGAACTAACCTTGATCCACACAAACTGGAAACACTTTGGTTTGATTAAAAGGTTTCCAATAAAACACTTGTTCAGCAATGTATTATTACCCGTTATATGTTAAAATAATGCTAATAAAGTACATCGGATTATGCATAAAATGCGGTTAAATATCAATATAATATGTTATACGAGTAGTAACAAGTAATCTATAATAAAATGTAGGTATACGTGACAGTTCTGTACATAAAAAAAAATATTAAGAATATATTCAAAATTATTTAATAGTTTGTCTATTTTTTTTATTATTATTTATTTATTTTACATATTGTACTATATGAGGCAGAGGAAATATAGTGCAAAACGCTCAATACCATACTTTTTGCTCAGTTTATTAGACATTGCGTGTTTAGTGGCGGAACTCAACACTTTATATTCCAGAGCAAGGTAAATTCAAACTAATATACGTCATTGGACTTTAAACATTAAAGAACAAATGTACCAGTCATGCTCCACTTGCTTTTTATCTTGAAAAATATTAGTTTATTAAGTAATATTTCAAAATCATCTCACGAATGTTATGTATGCAGTGTGTTATCGTCGGATATAATAATATCCCTTTGTTTTCCGGACGCGTGACCACGTCACGTGTCGCGAGCTGCACTTGTGCTTTTACATACATACGTCTGTGAATGAATCATAAAAGTACAGGAAGTCTACTTTATAAGTACGACGCAGTTAATGGAAACTTTCGCAGAAATAACATCGTATGATACACTGCATAATTAAAATTAATATAATAATATTCATCTTGCATTTCGAGCTTATAATAAAACTTGTATAAGTACGAAGGATTGAAACGCTCTTTGTGCTTTAATATTAGTTTAGTAATACGGACTAAGTTATATATCGGAAGGAACTTAAAAAAAAATATTTATTATTAATGTCTTTTTAAGTATAATCATAATTTAGTAAAAAAATCTATGCATATATTTCAATACTACAGTTCTCAAAAGACCAAAGAATCGAACTGGAAATTCATGGTGTCTGGAGCGGCCCTTAGTGTAATTGCTTGGCAGGCAGACGATCCGCTGCTATGCTGGCACTTTGGCAGGCTCCGCAGGCAATATCTTATACGAGACGCTTTTGTCTTTTCTCTCCTTTTTATTGCGCGTCACTTTTGCCATACCAAGAGCTTTCAAATTATAGAAATAGTAATGTGCATTTTGAATTACCGCCGGCTTAACTTTGTATTATTGCTCTTATTATACAGTAAAAAAATAATAAAATGCAAGCAAGGGAATATTTATCCAAAAGGTTGTTTTGATGTGTTTAATCAAAAACCACAAGCTTATAAATAGTTAATAGTATATTTTTATAATTAAGTACTTATGTATAATTTGTTTGAATTTATCATGGTTTATAGTCTTGTAGCATCTAGTATAATGTTACTACATACTTAGTTCACACCGTAGGTTAAACCTTAATATATTTTTAATACCTATATATTTTTGAGCAGTGAAGCTATGTATATATATCGTAAATTAAATATATATACAATAAAGTTGTAGACTTAATTTATAACAATAGCACTTATGTTAAACTACCACTTAAATTGGTATGAAATGCAATTTATGTGCAACAAGCCCCTTCCATCGCCCAATAAGTAATTGGAATAGGGAAGCCATCCCATTAAAGTATGTCAGGATTACACCGAATTTGATGCTCTTTCCCACGGGACAGCCAAAACGCAACCTCATGATATGATAAAAAGTTACTTAGTTTACTATTTAGGTACATCTGGGCTACATATGACGAGATTTTTGAATCGAATGTTTTTGCTTAAGCTGTTATGATGTATATGTGGTGTATTACATGTAAATTTAATTAAGGTACAGAGTAGACTAATTTGTATTTAAAAAACTTATTTTCTTAGTTACATTAAAAATTTATATTAATCATGAAGTAAAATAGATAAGTGTTTAATTTTTTAATTAATGAAAACAATTCAGTGTATATTTTATTTATAGTTTGTAAATGTGTTACGCTAGTTAAGTCTGCTTATTAGTCTTAATAGTTGAATACCACAAGATTTAGGCCAGGCGTCAACAGAACACGCCACACATACCTCATAATTACTGCTACCTAGAGCCACCACCTATGCAATTAGCCTCATCCGATTAATTAAGTGCAATTGCGGAAATATGACCGAGAAGTTGGTAATGATTTACCGTTGCCTATGATACATCATCTTCTTTTACGTCGGCGGTAATTAATATTTTTAAGGTTGTTTTCTTATAATTTAGATCTGGTTATTGTTTAAGTAAAATATGACAATAATGTTGAAAAATTGAGTATTTTCAGAATCGTTAAAGGAACGTTGATAAAACAACGATTGCTAAGTACCCGTTTGATGACGTGTTCATGTTCTAAATGCTCTTGGCATACATCCAAGGGACCGCACATCGTGCCTTTGTCTGTCTGTCTGCCTCTTTGTCTACCCAGCCGTACTGCCATAACAACTACGCTTTGTCTGCGACGGCGCACTATGGATTATTTATGAACGCAATTTTAGATCACCTACCACCGTGCTAGGCCTTGCTTCTTTATATTGATTCTGTTTATTGTCCTAAGAATGATACAATGACTTATTGCTTATATATTTTTACATAAACCACCCACAGTTGTTGTTTTAGTTAAACAGAACAGTGTATAGAGTTGTATTATTATAAATAATGTGATAAAAAATCGTATAAAATTACAAATGCGTCGTATTACGTACGTACTGAAATATTTGCCGGAAATCACAGAGCACTATAAAATCACCCTCATGCATTCGGACAATGGGCGAATTATCTGTCCACTTCCCCTAAAAGGATAAGCTTGTCCTCTGCAGGGTTGCTATTGTACGTGCGGCTGGGTTTGTTTATAATACTGAATTGATAATGATAATATTATACCAATGAAGGGCACCACCTACGCGTATCGATCACAGGATTATAACGCTTAACTGATCATAAACTGCGTGGCCATTTCACAACAATCCTCAATGGATAAGCTTTCCGCGTTTGCTGTAAGGTCAAAGCTTACTTTGAACTTTTAAAACATACGTGTGATTTTTTTTTATTTTTTTCTTTTATTTTTTACTGCAGGGCTTACATTTCATAGGGACTTGAGACTCGACTTTTTTTATCATTCTATTACAATGATAGATCATATCAAGATTAAGATATAAAATAGGATCATCTTGCAACGTTTATTTTATGTGATAATTTCAATTTTTATCAAATAAATGCCTATATGCTATTCACAGTGACCAAATCGATCACTCAATAGAGTCTTTATATGCTTTGAGTCCCTACGCAACAAGTTAGACTTAAAGGGTAAAAGGAATATGACTTACCAATAACAGGTAGCTACACTGTTGTAGTGGTTTTAGCATGTATAGATTTGAATAGCCAGTTCAAATGCACCCTCGGCCTGAGGGGTTACATTTGCGTTCAAAGGCATTTGGTTTTCCTACAAGTACTGTATAGGTCGCACTAAAATTTTAACCCCTTTGTGACGATACCTAACTAATCTGCTTGTTCGATGGAAGCTTTAGTACCTGTTGAATTTAGCTCTAGAAAATGTAGTGCAGTACCCTAATTTGACTAAATATTCATCATTATTAACTTGAAGAATTTGTTCTGTTAAATACTCTAACAATACTTCAAATTTTCTAAAATTTTGACAGAAAATTTAACAATACTTTCATATTTAAATATAATTTAAAAATGTTTTCAATGTTTATAATTTATATATAATGAATAAACTACCTAATTATTATTGATCACTCCTATTGGCTGTACATTGCAATAAACTATAATGAGTAGGGACTTCCTCTTACAGTATATAGAATACCTATAGGATTTATGCACGAATACATTCAATCCTACATAAGCTTTCTTGACATAAAGGTGTATTTAAGCTAATTGAAATTTGTATGCCAGAAATACAACTGTCTATACTATATAATTTCCTTTCACAATAACATGTTTCTCACATAAGATTTAAAGGTAATTTTAAATTTACATTCCACACTCTAGAAGAAGCATTCCTGATCGTAAAAGGTAGATTATAATGCGATATCGACCAAGGAGAAAGACATTATTCACTATCCAGACTGTCAGGACAGTGGCAAAGGAATACTGATCACATGTTGCTCGACTTGTTATTTAGTAGTCTAGTCTAGACTGCACAAACTTACAGGATGGACTTACATTTAATCGCGCATTAAATTGGTTTCTGTCGGATTTTGCAGTTTGCTTTATGTAACATTCGTAAATCAAATAACAAACATTAAATTCTATTCTCACTTTCTGAAAACATGCACTTTACAGAAAATTTTAGAGTGTTTTTACTAAAATTTTCGTAATAGGTGGTCTAGGCGCAGATTCATTCTAACATGGGTAAGGCAATCTGTCGTACTCTGCCATAGGCAATAATTATAAAGAAATTATTTTGGGTGTTTGACTTTTGCAATTCATTACGTTTTGTCTCGAAAAATGAGAGACCATTTCCGCGCAGAAACAGAATGTCCTCCTCTAGTGTGCTATGGAGGATAAAGACCAAGCTTTTATTTACCCTACATTATAAATTTATTTTGATATTTTCTACTATAACGAAAGTGCTACTGATAGTTACAAGGTATAAAACTAATAATATTTTCGCAACGCTCATGCTGCAAAATGGAACCTTTTTGCTAAAGCAAACATAACATTAATTAAAAGTCTCGTTTACATTTGACTATAATATAAAATGTATTCATAATTATTTTTTATTATATATACGTTACACATATAACGTAAAAGTGGAAGTAGTTAAATGTAGTTATTTTTTTTAATTTCCATTTTCACGCTTATTTTATATACATTTTTTTCAGGCCTTGCTATACTAATTGTCACACTGGATATTTTGATTTTTTTTATATTTCATATATGACTTAAAAAAACTTCGAATAAGAGATAATACAATGGATTCGCGTGACTGAAAACAGAAAATATTTAAATAATGTAAGCATCAGTCTGTTGATACTTTTATGCATCTAGGAACTTAATCTAACGAGGAACCTTCCTACATACATATATATACAGACAAAACGTCTCAACTACGTCTTGTTTTCAAAAGCTAGTAAATAATAATATTAATAACAAAATTCATATAAAAATTAACTAAAATTTTATTTACTGAACAAGCAGAAGTTTATTATTTTAGTAATAATCATGATGATATACATTAAACTACTTGACACTGCTATGAAGAATTGAAGACAGTTATAATAAAGTGCTACAATCTAACCTTCAGCTTTGTTGGCGACACTTGACGTCTCCAGACTCTATTATATAATTGTAACTACACTATTTATTGCCACTATAAATTATACTTCTATTCTATTCTACTGGCAAGGCCATGGTCAAAGTCACGCGATTAGGTAACATGTTATGTTGATTTCGTTAATATTATCTACACGCATCTCTTTTTTTGATGTAGGGTGACAGGACTTTCCAGCAATTCTAATAAAGGTCTAATCTTGAAACGAACAAAATACTTAAATCATTAAAATATAGTGTAAAATAGTTTTTAATGTTAAAAATATTTTTTTTTCATTTTCAGTAAATTTTTATTGAAAGTCTATTTTTATATTATTTGTTATGTACAGAACAAAGTAAGCGGAATCTTCTTTTTAGTGAAGGCTTTGTAATTAATTGCAATATTTGCAAAGATTTCATTTTATTATTGTATATTTCAATAAACTATATTCTTTATGGACTTTAATAACATTATATATGTTACGATGATGAATGGCGGTAAAATAATAAATTTTAATATGCTATGTTATTTTTAAGAAATGTTTACTAATCGCTACCGGTTTTGTAAAAGAAAGAATGCTTAAGTTTACTAACAGTGTATATAAAAATAATATCTAAGTACCGATTCGAATTTAATTTGGGATGTTTCACATATAATTTAACTATAGTCATGTAATTTAGATGTAGGATATATTATTTCCATGTATTTAATATTTTGCTTTTTTCGTTACAGGTAAAATCGGGTGCATTATGTTAAACTATTTAGTGCAGTAAGTGCATTTTACAATTCTTTTTAATTTAAATACATATATACTTGTCTATAGTTTTTTAAGATAGCCTTGTATTATAAAAACTATGGTTATAGATTGTATCCACACAAAAGAATAGATTGTGTAAATTATATAGGTAGTATGACAAACGCGGCGCTGAGTTCCGGCGTTTTATTCGCAATGTGTAAAATTCGTGCTGAAAATGGAGGGTAGCCTTGCTATTCGCTCCGCCTATTCCTGCTGGATGCGGAATATCGTAAAATGACGCAAAATCGCAAATTTGAAACTTTTCAGACTTTTAAAGCTCAATTACAATATCTTTTATGTTAAAACTTTTAATAAGTTCTTCGAAATCAAGTGGAAGCTACTCTCTTAATACTAGTCTTGATAGTGCCAAAAAGTAGTTTTGGTTACCAAGACGCCAGACGTTGTTATAAAAGTTTTTGACAATGTAATTGCTTAGTACCCTAGATTTATAAGGAGTTATTTTCACTTGCGATACAAGTTAACTACTAGAGGAAAAGCTTGTTAGTTATGGCAATTTAAAGACAATCATTTCAAATAAAATATTGCATTTATATATGTTATATGTAAAAAAGGCTATATCAATAATATAATTGGCTTTAGCAAGCCATGACACATGACGCCATATTCTAATGCAAATTTAACGAACTTTTAGACCTCGTAGATACAATATTGTTAATAGACCAATATCATCGATTAAAGTTAATTATACTATATAAATGATCGAAACGAAATTATGAACTGACCTTCTATTTTGTGTTATTGTCATTTTTCTTTGTATGACAAAGCTCACGTATTCTATTTTGATTTATTGTTAATTATTTATTAATTTACTGTAAACGCGGCGGTTGTGAGTTCGATTCCCACTCGGGGATTCATTTTCCTCGCTTTGGTAACAAGACAAAAAACACAAAATTGAGTTCCGCCACTTAACACACAATATCTAAAAGCTGTAGGGAACCAAGTATCTTAACACTCCCCTATCCCTCTGTATATCTCATGCTATGTGCGGGAAATAGCAAATGTAGTCATAGTATTTATTATTTATCCAATTAATTTTTTTAAATGATTTTGTTTACTTGGAAAGTATTATAGAATATTTCATTTATATATAAGCGTAATACATATTATAGAAGGATATTGTACTATAAACGCACCCATTAGTTTGTGTCCTTTTTTATCTCCTTAGATAATTTTATACCATAAACAATTATCTATAGAAAGGCAGGACGAGGCCATCCAATGACCTTTTTTGTTATACTAATCAAGCAAGTAATTACTTCTAACAATGTATCACGGCTTTCAATTTTACGATTTCATAATTTTTATCTGTGATACAATCGATGCGAGCTTTATAATCTGTATCGTGTGCTGTGGCCCGTGATTGCATAAGAATATAAAGTGGTTCGATGACTTAAATGTTGTTTTCATTGGTTTATAGTGTGATTTATTCTATAGGTTTGATTATGAGGTATTCAAATTAAAAATAATAAAAATACGACTCATAAATGGCTGTTAGTTATTTAAATTTAACAAAATCTTTTTTAAACCTCCCCAAATGTATAATCCAAGTACTTACTTATTAGCTGTGGTGGAAATATTTAGTTTAATCTTATTTCTGATATTCGGTGTATATTTTAAGAATAAGGTTTCCAAACTAAACCGACTAAAACTGAACTCTAGTCTCTAAAATAACTGCAGCTTTTATCAACACAACTCTATTTATGCGCGCTCAGTTCGAAAATACCGCGATAATTCTGGATTGCTCCCATTGATCCCGAAGTACGTGATACCTTGAACTACCACTAGATGGCAACATGTTGCGAAACATTTGGATCACATTTGTGTAATATTATTATGAGATCATTTAACCTACTTTTCCTGAAAAATATGTGAGAAAAGCGAGCATGTAATAAAATATTTATTTTACCGCGCCCATGCCAGTGGAATATTCAGTTATGTTTATTTTGGCAAGTTCATCCTGTTTTCGCTAGGTGGCATTGTGAGTTTTAAATTTTCATTATATTGTACATAAATAAAAGAAGAGTAGGCAGAGAAAAAGAAAAGTTATATATACTAAGGGCTTGTCGTAATCTGTATACTTTTCGAGTGAACTGATATTATCTTGTTTAAAAAAAAACTCTCCGTCTTTATATTATATTTGCTTAGATTAAAACATTCATTAAGTTATTTTTTCTGTTTAATGCAATATTTATTTTTGATTTTTTTACTAAACACATAAGATTTGTTTATTTATATTTTTACGTTACTATCTTTGAAATAAGGTCTAATGAATAAAAAAATATGTTGGAAATATTTAAAAAATATTAGGTGTTATTTACAAGAAATCATGAAAAATCATTTTAAATTTCAACTGTGAAGGAATATACTTATGTATTGTAAAATCGGTGAAATACTCAAACACGATATTCACCTCACATGAAAAAAAGCTGCATCGATCATTTTTAAAGAATTCCAATACGGCGATTGGTTTTTAAAACGTTGAAAAAAAAGAGAAAGCAGCGTGGATTAACTCATATGATAGCACACATTCTTTTTTATAAAAAAAGGTGAATTTTTTTTTCCCACAATATTGACATACCTGCACACAACAGAAAAAAACAAGACCTACCTACCTACCTAGGTATACTTTTCGAGCAAAAACATGCAATAACTAAAAAGTCATTTATTTTTGTTTCTTTTTTTAGTTTTTGTTTGAGAACCTTTTGATCAAAAATATTAACTTAAGTTTCAGGTAAATAAGTGGTGTGCCAAAATAAGCTCTATTTATTAGCCGTGCATGTACATATGCCTTTTAAATTTGATTTCCGTGTAGTTAAACTAGAACAAAAACATAAACATTGTGGCTTTGAGTTAATACTTTGATTTATGAACCTGTAACCTTCAGTCTACAATAGGCCACGCTATAGATGCACTGCACTACATCTAAACATGCAGGCACATAAACCGCTCACATAAACTAGAGCTTGCCTGTAGAGATGTAAAGATTACTAGGCAATATAGTATTGCTTTTTAAGAGCTCTGTCTGTATAGAAGGCCAAACAAACACGCTCTTGATTGAGCTTCGATATAAACAAAAAATATCCGCATATTTTTTTGCAATTTTGTTTGACATTGAGTATTGAAAACCTTGCCCTGGAATACACAAAAACGAAAAATCTTGCTAAAATTAAACTTAGCGTGAACCAATTGTTCGATTTATATGCGTAGTGTAAATACCAAAGATTGTTTTGAAGATCTCTTTCATTCACACGATCCACCTGTCAGTAGAAAATGTAATTCATACTTTTTAAAATAAATAATATTTTTATTGTTTTTTTTTTTTTAGTATTGTTTTATTATTGTTTATTTCTTTATATTAAATAGACAGAATATATATTAGTAAGAAACTGGTGAGTATTATTTAGAGGTCATTATGTGTTCCCTGTGCTATTATATATTATACTATTGATAATCGAGATATATTTTTTTTAAATAAGAAAAATTTTAGATATGTGAAAAAATAGAAATAAAAGTTACTTTATGGTCAAGATTAGTTCCTTGTTAGGCGTCTAAGTTCAAGAGTCTCGTTCGACCTTGCATTATAATGCAACGTAGCAATGGCAGGTCAATTACAGCGCCACCTATGTAGAGTTGCTAATCTCATTCATTTTAGCCTTCAAATAAAGAAATAAAGTGTTTTTTGTATCAAGACAAGTCAATATGTAATTATGAATATTATACTCAAGGAAAGACTCTTCTGAGAATGATCTTTTATTATTTACGAGGTTAAATCTAAGGTTAGGATAATAAAATGTATTGAATTTAGATACAAAAAAACAATGACATGATAAAAGGGCAAGTTTAAGTCATAATACAATAAATGTAAATAAATATAAATGTAAATACTTGAGCCAATGGGAAATACGTATATTTTATGGGGGAAGCTTCATAGATTTTATTTTTTATTTTCTTATTTTACCAAAATGAATCTCTATCAGTTAATATTTGTTATCTCATCTCTTTTTTTTAGAGGTTTTGCTTACGTAGATATTATGGCTATTTAATTGCAGGTTAACAAAGATGTAGACAAGAAGTTTAAAAATCAATTTAATAAGTGTAAAACGTGACATCTTTATAAATAAGTATTAAATGATCTTTCATTTAAGAAAATAATATTCCTACTGTGAATAGTCGATGTTTAAGGAACCGTTAGCTCTATCCAAAGCGTGATTGATAGATTAGCTAAGGCTGAGTTCAAGGATTGAGTCCGTGACCTTTTTGATGGGTTTTAAACGCCGTTGGAATATATTGTGATTATAAAGGGAAGGTTTACTCCGTGACATTATGATAAACGCTAACTCTCTATGTAGATTAATTTGTATAATAACTGTGAATTTTAGAAGTATTATCACTATGATATTAGTCTGCATTCATAGTTATCTATAGTTGTTAGACGTTGAGAGTGTGGTGACACAGTAGGCTAACTAGACTTTTTGCAAATGCTGTTGAGGCTTCGATCTTCATTGGGGAATGATTATATTGTGTTATTTATGTAAAAATAGTTTGCTACTCTATACGCAATGTCTCCTGAATTATTTGAAAGTTAAAACTTTCTTGATATGCGGGGAAAACTTTACTTGTCTATAATTTTATATAAATTCCTTATGATTTAATTGTACACAAAATGTAATTACCTTACCCACATCACTTTAAGTGTATATTATACTGTCTATTGTTGTAAACCCACTGTAGGTTAGCTAGTAAATAATGATTTCCCTTGACCGTGAAGCGTGTCTTTCCCACAAGCGGCGCCAGGCACGGCAGACGCATGCACCTAGACCCTTTAGAATTTGTACGTATAACATGCAATTTGGAACATGTGTTTTCATTTAGTTTATTAGATAGAGTGGTATTATTATTTTTATGATTTTATAATGTTATTCCTTTTTGGGTTCTGTTCGGATAACTAAAAAAAAGTTATATAAGACATTAGAGCTTAAGAAAAAAATCTAAACAGACATATTAAAACATATGAATATTAAAAACGAGACATTTACGACATAGGAAAGTTTAAATATATTTATATTGCGAACTACGCAATAAATCTATTGCCTCTTACTTCATATTACAAAAATATATAGCTATTATTAGATCATTTGTACTAACTAGCGTGTACATTTAAATTATTATACATAGATTCTGTAATTCATTTACATAATCTACATTTCCTTTGTTAAAATTGTAAGAGAAAGTAATCTTTTAAGTGTTAATGGTTTTAGTTTTGCGTCTGAAATTTATGATGAATATGATATCAAACGATTCATCTTCATGACAGTTCGTGTTTCAAGAGTGGTTTTGTTTTTTATAAAGTGTTTTGTTGAAAATCAATTTTCATGTTACCATGTAAATCATGAAATATATATTTAAATAAATAAATAATAAATTAAGTATTAATTATGAATAATTTATTTTAATAATAGTAATAACATGTTCTTCATATTATTATATTTCAAAGTTCCTGTTTCCGTTTTTTATTTTCTGGTTCACAATCTTTATTCAATTATTTTTAAAACTAACCCATAATTAATTTTTAAACGTAAACGTTACTTAGAAATATTATAGGCACACAAAATAAAACATTATTTAATTGAAAATATTTATTTATTAGACTAAATATTTAATTACAATTTTATTATCAGCCTATTATATTACCAGAAGGTATCATATAGAACATATTCAATACGTTTAATGAATTCATTTACTTTAATTAAATTTTATGTTAACTTACACTATACGTAGCCGGAATGAATGTATAAAATAAATTTCTATTGTAATTCTATGTATATTTACTTAATAAATATAAAGAATTACACAATATGTATTAAAACACACAAATAACATGTTATTAATATTAGAATATAAAAAGTAATGACAAATCACCCTTTTTCTTTTTTATACATACTAACGTGAATGTTTACTTATTTTCTAAAATAACATTATATGTTACATGTGAAGTACATAATACTTAGCATCCTCATAGTATAGCATTGGTATTTGTAAGAATATCCTACAAATACAAAGCAATTAACTTACCATAAGCATATCACGACACACAGTAATATCACAAAATTAATACCTTATACATAATAATATTCTAGATATAATAATTAAATGTAAACACTATGACTAGTGAACTATTTTTAAAATTCCTGCAATTCATTCGAAGGAAGTGTACAGAAAAAGATAAACTTATTTTAATGAACAACTTATTATTTTATCTCACAGAAGACAAATAGCGAACTTTATAATATTTTAGTTAAACCAGTTTTTAATACACTTTCTCTTTACTTTGGTATGATGCATACATTACCTACATGACAGCTTTGACAATAAGTTTTTAACCGGTTCACTTCCTTCGAACATGTTGCGACTTAATATAAAAAATGCAATTGAATTGAGCAACTATACTATTTATAATTATTTATGTAAATTTTAACTTTTAGAAGAGAATATATTAAAGAACTTAGATTTGATGTTTAGGAACGTTGTGATGGACCTCTTCGCTTTCTTTTTGGGTGTCTTCTCTGCTCTCAAGAAAGGTTCAGAATAAGATTTTTGTAGGTTAGACATAGTTGGTGATTCAGGCTCGTTTACTGGTTGATATTTGTATTCTTTTACAACCTTCTCCTCATTTGGGTCGTACCTGTATAGAACTGAATAGGTACGTTTAACTTTCTTTAGAACGCGAGGTGCATTAGCAGTTCTTTCGCTTTTACAACGCTTAACTTGATTTCTGCCATAGTAATCTTCGTAACTGTCCGCGTCAACATAAATTATACGTTTGCCTAGTGCCATTTCTCTTTCTTTTTTCAAACTTTTCCATGAGGCAATAACAGATTCACGACGAAATGTTTTGTTTGGATTGTGTCTGCTGATGAGATAGGGTTGCTCTTCCTTTTGAATATTGGACGTGTCCTTCAAAGGAGATCCTCTTGAACTCGGACTGTAGTCTATTTCATAGTCATCTCGTGAGATCTAAAAAGAAAAGAAAAAAAACCATTAATATAAATTGATTGAAATAAAATTTCAATACGGTCTTTCATAATGGCTAATGAGACAGATCGTTAGACTTCATCAGAAGATTATTCAAAATACTAATAAATTTAACTACGTGCGTGACTACGTGATATGATGATACGACTAGAATCGCGCTGCAGTCCCTTTCTGTTATTTTTGGTTATGTCGTCTGTCTCCCTCAGTTTCGTCATTCTAGCCCTTCGCCTGGTGGCCACATGTTAGGTTACACCTGTCCAAGGGGCCATATGCCCCGTGACGCTGGAACTACTGCCAAATATTGTGTACCGAAAATGTTACATTCGACAGTGAACTGTCAAGGAAGTTTACAATAAATAAAAGAATGATCGCTTCCAATAAATACTGAAAACTGTTTTAAATGACGCAGGTTCTCGTGTAAACTGTAAGTTACGGTCGGAACATAGGAGCGAACGAAAATAATCGTCGTACGTCGGCTAAGATTAAGCAATTCGTTGTTATTTATGAAGTCCTTCAAATTATGTCGTTTATCTGTAATTTACAAAGCTTTATGATTATTGTTTAAAAATAATCGCATTTAACCGTTTCGTAATTTCCAAATGTTAACAGTTTTAATTTATGTGCTGTTATGATCACTATTGTTTGGCAATGTTTACTTTTTACAATATAGAGAAGAATAAATGACCTAAAAATAAAAATCTGATTATGAAAAAATAAGTTTAAACTCTATCTGGCAGTCATTCAGCCCTTGAATCCGTTCTCCTACGAGCCAGAAATAAAAATAACTTAATATTTGTGTTGTAAATAGTTAAAGGTTGCTTTTTATAACTAAGCATGCTATTTCTACTGCATCTATTAATAACGCCAACATTTGAATATTTACATTTAGAATATTTTCCAATATGCGGCGCACACTTCTGTAACTAGGTTACACTTATTAAAAAGTAAGCTCAGCCCATTTTTTTCTATAAATTGATGCACCTTGCTTAACAGCAATCATTTGCTAACGCAAATACCAACATAACTCAACGTCTGTCACTCACGCCGCGACAAATGCTACATCGGCGTGTTTTGACAGATAGCATTTTGTAACTTTTTTAATGGTTTCATATAATGTTGCACTGTCGCAAATTTAGGTCGCCAAAAAGAAATGGGTCACATTATAATTAGTGAATCTATTATCGGTGTTAGTTAACTCGGCCTAAATATATGTTAGGTATAATTATATAAAATGCAGACGGATGTTTTGATTACGTAAAGTAATAAAATTTCTTCTTTTTTTCAGGTAATGACCCGGTTTGTGCGGAGTCGACGAATTACATCTTCGTATTATCCTTCGTGTCCCATTTCGCAACAAACGTATATAACATTTCTTGTGCTGTGAGTAGCGCGCGCTATTTTTGTATGTCATTAAAACTGAATAGAACTGAAGGTGATGCTACTAAATGTTACGTTATATTTAACCAGAGTTATTTTAAATCGTCTAATATTGTCCACCGCTATGAAATAAGAACCAGTGTATTATTTCATGAAACATTTATAAGCATTATGCCTTTTTGTCAACTTGTTAAACATTATCTTACAAGAAGGATGTCAGCGTCTGACCATTTATGTATGAGTCGGTCAGTGTCTCATGTATGTCGAGTGGACACATCATTAATATCGATATTCTGCACGTAATGTTGGTATAGCAAAAAAAACTCGATCCTTACTTATTTGCTAAGTTGTTTTCGGCCAAGCGAGCCCACTACCGTTATTTATCATGTGCGAACTCGCAAAAAACATCGGCCCGTAACGTTTTCCTCAGTTTACAGCTACAAGTACATACGGTTTTTATTCAGATATTCTCTTATAATAAGATTTTAACGGTTAACATATGATTAAGGCCGTTTGGGATTTAGAGTGTGTCTGATTAGAGCGGAGGTGTGAACGTTGAATTGTTAAATAATTCACGTTTCACGATTTCCCAGTTATAATCAAAATATTTACTAACATTTGATATTCTCTTTTTTTTTTACTTTTTACGTAGCTTACGTATACAAGATATTTTTGCCCGACTAACTAGAAATAAGAAAGAAATACATATGTTTATAAAATATAGTTTTTTGATCATTATATTTTAGTTCAAGCTACCTTGCGTCTTTCAAACGATTGTACAGCACGAGATTCATATTAACTATAAAATCATACATAATTTTCATTATATACATGATCGGATTTCAAGGCAGTTGTAAACGTAATTCAACGTCTTACATCAATGGGCTTGTATGCCAGCACCGCATTTAATAAATTGATTATTCTATTCTAGTACTAACATCAAGTGCAGATACTATTATTAGTTACGCATAATCGCGAAGGTTAATAACCGATATTAAATTTGTGCGACAGTTGAAAATAGTGTATGAGTAAACTGACTGACTAACTTCTGAACCCACACACAATTTTCACACATATTGTGAATTTTCTATGAGTAATCGTTTTTTTTTCTAATTGAAAAAATGCAGTATAAGTTATGGTTGAATCATTATTTTAATGTTAAAGATACACTTACATACACATCAAATATTAAGTTATTGTTTTTTGACCTAAATGGTCATCAATTTATTATTCTTTTCATTCGATATTATTATTATCGATATTAAATATTATGTTGATCGAGCTTTCAGATGTGATATTTATATAATCCGTGACTTGAACTATTGTAGTGCATTTTTATATCATCTCTCGTATCTGTTCTCGTTCCACTCTCTACTTTCCAAATCAAAAACCGGAATAACAAGCTGCGACAAATTACAGGCTAGATGAACTGGACTTTGTTATTAAGACGGAACATTTTTTTAAATAGAAAATTATTTTTATATGATTTACTTCACTTTAGTTCATATTGCACATACTGATTATATAGATGCATAAATTCTTTAAGTATATAATATACTTAACGGTACATAAATGTTTCGTAATAAAATAACATGAATAAATGACGTATCTAATATATATTTTTTAAATAATATTAGAACTATAAGTACATCATAAAATTTCTCTCTACGTTATGTCACCTATAATTTAAGAAGTGAAAGTAAAAATCCGCAACAACCAAATTCGATCGCAAAAACATGATTTTACAATCGATAATTTTGACAGTGAATGTCAACTACGCTTTCTAAACAGGAATATTGGAGCTCATAATGTGTAAATTTAGTTTAAGTTAATAAAATTATACGTTAGATATTTTTTATTGTATTTTTTTGTCTTAAAATAAAATTATGGAAAGCTGATTGCTTACTTATGCTTCAAAAACTATATATTAAGTACATTTCATTTATATCACAAATAATAAAGTCTTATTTACACAAAAAATCGATATATTACATAAAAAATTCTAAGAAAATTGTAATGGCGCAATCACGTAAGAGTTTGTTGATTAGAATCTGAAAGTAACCGTGAAACCGGCGCAAACGCAATGTCAAGAACTTTACCACATACAGCTTAATTCCATATTCAAACAGACACGCACGAAGTTCGGTTCAATGACAGCGAGCATAGACAAGTCTGCCTTTTAAAGGTTTATATTTTATGGTCGTGCACTTTGCGTAACTGACCAACTGATTCCGTAATCGAAATACACAGTATGTACATACAAGACTAACTTGGATTTTTCTCACGATAATTAAATTTTTGTTCTTTATATGGCTTTTATTATAAAGTTAAGGAAATTCTTGTTGACTTTATTGTTTTTTTTTCTTCGTTATGCGTTAACTTTAATAAACTATGTGTGAATGGTTTGTTATATTATTACTGCTACTACTATTGAATATTTTAGATTTAAGATAAGATTTAAGATTAATTCTTAAACTTACCACGCTCTCCCAACTACCGCCCAAAGTTGACTTGTCCAACATCTTGACAACACTTAGTTCCTTCACAAAAAAAACTCTAACACACTGTCAGTTAAGATTATAAAATTGATATAACGCCAGATTACGAAATAGGATAGTAGTATGCGATAGAAATCACGTTGTCACTCGGGAATATTGTAATTTGGCACGCTCTTCTCTCTGCAAGCTTTGCTTTGCGACTGAAACAAATTAGTTTCAGCGTCATATTTATAGGTCGGGGAAACGGGAGAGGGCGGATTTCAGGAAGACGATGCGTGTATCTTCCACTTAACACGTAGTCACGCCTCCGTGTTTTAGACACACGTTATAAGCTTCGGGGAAGCCCGTCTAAAAGTAATTACAGGTAAGCCTTACCTCATTCCTTACCAGGTCGAGTACATCGAAATGTTGGTATAACAATTATGTCAAACACAAAACTTTTGGGGCGTCGACCCGCAAATTGTGTCAAATTGAGTCATTCGAGATATTGTAATGATAGCCTTGACAGATCGGTCTTTTGTTTTTGTTATGTTGCCTAGATATTAGGTCAGTTTTATGGTTATAGTCGCATATAAAAAAGGTTACTAAACATATGCCTGTATTCCAGAACTTCCTTAGACAAACCTTGAACTGAATAAAATTTCTCTGTAAAACTATTATACACTAGCTTTGCAACAATTTATTGAACCATATGTTATTTACATTATATATTTAATTACTACTTTCATTAAATAATCTATAATTTACACCCGAAATATTAAAAAATAATATATTTGCAACTACAAAAGTATGTACCCTCTTTTATTCAAAAATGACACAAGAAATATTTGGTTAACAAGTGTTTCTGTGACTCACAAAACCCTTCGTAAAACGCTGAGCATTCAAATAAAAGTAAGTTTCGGCCTATTTATGTTCCCCTTCCCGTACAAAGTCCCCTTTCCTTAATAAGATGAAAATTCAAGGCCGTAATAAAACAACTTTTCGAACGCCATTGTTTAGACCCTTCCAAAAAATTTGCCGCAAAACGATGTGAGGTTTACTTATGTACTTTTGGCTGTTGAATGTCTTTTCTCTTGTTTTACCAATATTTTGGATTGGTATTTATTTTTTGTAAAACCATCTATATAATAGACATGTAACTTACAGTATATCAAATATACATATGCACGTAGCTATAACGGGCTATGACATTTACATAAGTAGGTTCACTTTCTGTTTATAATTAAATAATTTTAAACCAAAATGTCCATTGTTTTCTTTTAATGTTGAAGATGTGTTGTTCACTCTAAGAAATTACTGGCGCTTGAAGCGTAACGCCTCTTTTTTAATTTTTTTACTGACTTTACTGTTTTTTTTATATTTAACATTAGTATAAATATTTGTTTTATTTTTTAAATATTAGAACTAGTTATGTATATATTGTTAAAACGATATGTACCTACTAATCAGAGAACCATTGTCACTAGTAACTCCTATGTTTTACGGATAGCGGTAGTACATAGTATTAGTTATTTTCTAAATTAGGATTGACTCTCCGTACATGATACTTTTTATATGTGAGACGTGTGGTGACGTAATACGTGGTGTATTTTAACCCATAATTAACAGAAAACATTTTATTTGTGTTCTCCTAATGAGATAAAACTTAAAAAGACGTTGCGGCCATAGCTATTCCCTATAAAAGCCACAACGGTCGGCTTCAAAGAGTTAACCCAATTTATATTTGACTTCCTTACAAATTCACTCTAGTTTTAAATAAATTTTGAATTTTTCACAGTCACTATATATTCAGCATGCTCCTAAAATATATTATTATTTTATTCTTAACATTAATAAAAAAATCGATCATAGTAAAACCTCATTTCACTAAAACATAAATTTCAATTTTCGGAAATAATTAAGTCGGTAATAAACTTCAAAGTAAATGAACTTCAACATGCTATAATTTTCATACTCGCACAGTTTCCATAGAGTGTAAATAATTTTTCTGGAAACGTATTCCTGGACTTACAATGTGTTATAATAGGACGAGGAAAAGAATTTCATTAATAGTTACAAGTATAGATACTTAAAGATATCGCTTAGCTATAGGATTTTATTTTGAAAACTTATGATTTTACTTTTATACGAGTCAAAGTTTGCCCGTAATCACAAACTACTGAAGTTTTCAAAATTATAATCATGTAATTAATTTTAGTAATATGGCTAAATTACACGCGATTTATACCTAGAAAATAGTGTTATTTAGTTGTATTTAGGCTTATATGAGTATATTTTTAGGCCATACAATGTCTCTAAAAACATACAAAGTTGTCGTAAATAAACATTATCTTGTTTTGTATTTTTTTCTCTTCAATTTTTGATGTTAGCTACTTCCTACTTGTTTGAACGTTTCAGTTCTAAAATAACACTTCAGAAGCCCATTAAATTTGTCTATATCTGCTTCAGTTTAACTTTTATAACTTTGCTTTTGGGCTCAGTGCAATTTTAGATGCACTCGAGTTCAGTATATTTACGTCATTGCAGTTTTCGATTTGCATCTGTACAGTGGGCAACATAGGTTATTGGCTACTTTGACCTTTATATCTTATGGAATAAGATTTACCCTAGTTACCGATTGTACAGTCAATGACATCTTATAAATTTTGGGGTCGTCGGCTTATTACGTCCTATGTAAATGAACTCGTTATATTTCACGATATAGGACCATCGTATATATAGACTATTGAGGTATTATGCATGTATGTGACTTTTATGCTACCTTTGTATTAATATAAGTGAATTAATTTTTTTGCAGTTAAACTTTGCTATTAGGTATAATGTTTTAAATATTAATAACATTTAGATTATGTTTAAGTATGGTGGTATGTTACTTGCTTCTAAAGGAAATCTTTGCGTCTGATTTAATTAAATATATTTTCAAAAATAATAAATTAAAGATCTTATTTATATTTGTATTTACAGAAAAAAAAAACTCCAAATGATGTTAGAGATAAGAATGATTAGAGAATGAAATAAAACGTAAATCGACAAGGTTCTCCTGTTCTCTCCGTAATGCTAACATATATATTGCTTTCTTACATTCCTGAAAAGTCAACCAACTTGTATATGTTGATTAATTTGATGGTTTCGATTGATATTGACGTCATCATTGGCAATAAGAGCATTCACCGATAACGTGATCTTATGTTTATTACCAAGTTCCAGACTGTTTGTGTTTGAGACTAACTCACAGTATCGACTGGCGTTAACTCGAGTTAACGTTCTAGGTTGATTGTACACAGAAACTATTCAGCTTTTATTGCCCTTAATTTTACTAAGTTGTAACTATAAAGCTTACTTTGTGATTTCCACATCATTTGGAGAAAATTAAGTTTACTTTGTAATGCTGTTGATTATATGCTAGTCGAATTTTTCGAAGTTCACTGGGTAATGTCGGATGTATAGGTATATATAACAAATAAAAACATTTAAACGTTTAAAATAGGATTATCAAGCCCTTAGTGAAGATCTATAAGAACTCTTCGAGAAATTGAATTACATTACATACAGCAATAAATAACCTTCAATACTACTAAGAACGATCCAGTAAATTTATAGAACAATCAGTGATGAACAAAAGTAATAAAGTTAAAGCGTTTTCTATTTCCATCGAGAGTTCCGCTTCAAGTAAAAGTGAATGTAATTCGCTTGAATTAAGACACATCCCACTATCTGAGGTCTGACGAGGGTACAATAAGTACCGAGCCTTTGTAATGCGACAGTCGTGCTGATTGTTTACTCATTTGGGCTCCGACGGTATTACGTTGTAACGTGAATTGTGATTACTTTATGTTTGCTATTTACTAATTAAAAACATACTTATGGTTCTATTTAATGTAAATTATTAGAGTAAAAAAATTGCAATAACATAAGTTTTTAATGTTAATTGAATATGAGAGATAACGTTATGGCAAAAAGTATACTTAATATATAAGTATTGCATTGCTAAATCCAAACGATTCGTGATGTTGATTAATATACAACTGATTACATTAATTGGCCGTTAATCTTAACAGCTTCATAACTTTCTCCAACTAAATTTATTTTCATATGAAGTTTGTGAAATAAAACACATTCCTTAATAAAATCATTTACTGGAGCAATTAAAATTTTACATATAGCTCCACCAATTGATTTGCACATCAGGATACTTAAAAAAATCCT
This sequence comes from Dione vanillae, assembly GCA_037178615.1. Taxonomy (NCBI): domain Eukaryota; kingdom Metazoa; phylum Arthropoda; class Insecta; order Lepidoptera; family Nymphalidae; genus Dione; species Dione vanillae. The sequence continues at coordinate 3,862,871 of JAZFAU010000261.1, forward strand.
TTTCTGGCTTTAGGATTATTGATACCGAGACATTGCGTAATACCGTAAATTACGTTATCCGGATACGAAAGCTTAATAACTTTTACTTTTCTAACGAGCCATGTTAAATTAACACAAAAAGTTTATTCATACTTGAAACGTATAAGGCTTTAGGTTTAAGCATCAAATAAGTTAGTCATTAGACCATTAACTCGGTGTCCCAAACTTGCAAAGCCCACTTCCAACTCATTAGCAACGCCAATTTTGTACATCTGTGCATTCTCGTTACAACTTGGGTATATACAATAATACGTGTATGTTGTGTTATATTCATTAATATATAGAGTACTAATTATTTCTACCTATATCACTGTTTTCTTATTATTTTTAAAGTGATATATATGTATCCCCATCTTTGTATATATACATACATATTGAAATTTTACATGTTTTTGTTTATTGGGAAATAGACGAAGGAATATCAGTGAATCGGAAAATGCAATAAAATTAAACGAAAAATAATTACGATACATTCAGTTTTATGTCACAAACTATATAAATATACTTACACCACTAAAATTAGAAACAGTCCTTGTAATTTGTAATGAATAAGCTGTCGCACATGTTAAGCAGTAGAGACATTGGTGACGAGGCCTAATAACATTTTATGATCTGTAACCATTTTGTCAACGTTTCAATTAAATACGACCGACGACCGCATCTACTATGAACAATGTTACGATGTTGTAAATTAAGAATAATAAAACGTATAAATGATTTATAAGCACGTTAAATATCATCTTAGTACCAAATCCTCTGGATTGCATCCAATAACGGTTATTATGTAATTTGATTACGCAGAATTACCAAAGTTACTACAGGGTTTTGGCAAAGACAAAGCGTTTATTTACTTTGTTCTGACTGGAGTGAAGTTGCTATTTGCTATGCAAATGTAGCTGATGAATTAGTTTACTAGAAATTTTCGTATGACTTATTGTATTTACTTACAAAGCGTATAAAACATGAATAATTATTTTTACATTTGATATTTGTAGGTAAAGTGAAACCGACAGTTCTTGTGTTGTCTCAAGTGGTAGTTAGCCGTTCAATTCCCACTTTGGCAAGGCAAAGTAATAGAATAGAATTTGGTGTCTTGACACTATGTTCTCTATAAGAAACATATTACAAGGCATTCGGTTTCCATGAAGTGAATACAAAATCAAATTTAATACATAATTTAATAAGACTATAAGATATGATGTATTGTTTTATAAAATTATTTTTTTTTAATACGTTACGTACGCACGTTTAAATAAATATCACATTATAGACTATACGGTGCACAATTTCATAATAACAAGAAAAAATATAATATAAGTATATATATAACATAAAATGAAAATTTTGTTATTATTGCAATAGGAAACACGGTTGATACTGCATCCTGGGGAAGTAGGCAAGTCGATAGACGTCAACTACGCTTCGATGTATATACATACGGTAATATTACCGTGACAAATTGGAAAATGCATTTGAAGCGATCATGATTGAACTTATACCTTGTTATTACCGGTTTTCCCTCCGTGTTCTATTCATTAGAGATTGTTACTCAAGAAGCATTATATAGACGAGGAACATTTACTCTGTAATAGTATTCATATATCTATTTAAATAAACTATATATAAACTTACCTCATTATATTGATTTCTGAATATTACAAAAGGAAAATGTGTTTCCCAGTGTACTTTGAGTTCGTTGCTTAGTCTCTGCTTTCTCCGTCCCCGCTTTCCGCCGTTTTCGAGGCATTACGGATTGAGCGGCGGAACTCATCGCCGCGCGTTGGAAAAAAATGAAAAAAAAAGTTGAAAAAAAAAAATCGGATCGAACCCACAAACTGTCGCGTTTACAGACAGACGCTACGCCTCTACGCCACGACGGTCCTCGCCTCGTCGCTATGTGTATATGTACTCATAAATCTGTCTAAATCAAAATAAATTACGCAGCTATTATAATATTAGTGCTCTACGTGTACACGTATGTATCCAACAATAGTTTTAGCACCAAATGTTGTAATCGGACATTGTTCCATATAATATTTCTATTATCTTTCTTGTAAGATAAGATTAATTAATTGCAGTTCAACCATCAACTTAATACCAATTGCTTCTATCAATTCAAAATATCGACCAAAACTAATGTTTATTTTAGAAGTCTTAATGTTTAAAGATTTTTGTTTTATAGAAGGTATTTACCAAAATCATTGGTAAACTATTATATGTTAAGTCTCCATCAAGTCAAAATGTCAAGAATATTATTTTTTAAATGTTTTTATTTACGTAAATAATTTTTAAGAGCAATATACATTAGGGTTAAAATATATTTAACGGCCGTTAATTCGGTTAAGAGATATAATTTAAGTGAAAGTTGGACAGTATTTGCGAAATTTTCCAAGTGCTTAGTCACTGTATTAATATTAAGTAGGATCACGTCGGCTTTTACTCACTAATGTGTGTATTAAATCACTTTAGCTGTATCCGAAAAGCACAAATTGAAAGTAATGATTAAGAGTTCATTTCAGGAAGTAGAATTTCACTTTAAATTTTAGTTATTAATAGTACATTTTGTGTCGTCTTCGATTGAATACTTAGCATCATATAAATAGCATCTGGTTAGATTTTTCTCTCGAATACTTTGAACCTGTAGTGCCTCTCACACGAGTACCAGACAACTGTGTTAGCACTTATCTGGGTTTAACAAGTGTATTCTGTTAGCTGACCTTGGATGATGTGACTAAATTAAAATTTAGATGTACAGTCCACTTAAATGACATATTGATATAATTCTAACTTCTTTCAAACGTTTGTTTGTAATAAAATATAAAGCAAAAATAACGTCAACGTAAACAAAACCTTTATACTATGTCAAGGTTACTGTGAGCAAAAATGAAAAGTACACATTGAAACATTGTTCAACATGATGTTCAATTGTTTTCGTTTTGTGACACGTCTCTACGACACACCTCCCAGTAGTGATGGACGACGCGACGTAGTGAAATCATCTTCTGCAAATGATTAGTTCTGCGAACAGTATTAGTGTGCTCAATACTCAAATCTTATTTAATTTCTCAGTTTTACAACCGGAACATGTAATATACTAATATAAACAGATGTAACTAGGCGATAACATGGCGCGTGATTCTTTTCATCCCAATATAATTGTCGTGAAACTATTAAATTTTTATAGGTAATTAACATGCTGGAAGAGAATCAATACAAGTTCTTCTAAAAGGGTTTTATGTTACCAAAGCCACGGGGCAGGTGTAAGAACACCTGCGCTTGCGCAGCCACAATAAACTTTAATGTTTTATTTTTAATATACTTATTAATTTATTTTTGGATTTACTTGAATTTGTATTAAAATTTTAAAATAAAACCTAAAAAAGAATTACCATAATTATTATGTACCTACATTTGTATATCTATAATAAATAAGACGAAAAGCATTCATGTTTTTATATTTTAAAACATCTGTACTTAATTAATGAATGTTTATTGTGTTTGTATGCGATTACACTTTTTTAAAATTAATGTCAAAATATTTGTTTCGTTATATTTATTGCATATTTAAATTATTTAAATATAAAGAGTTAAATTATATATAATAATGTCCAATGATTACTTAATTAAAATTTCTTTTACTTCTTTTTAAAAAATAAATACGTAACGTTAATATAATGAAGACTTTAAGATATTTTTTATAACCATAACGGCTAACAAGTTTACATAACTAATTGTTTATACAGACAATGTGCCATGACAAATCTTTATAAGCTTATTACACATGTTTATTAAGTCTTTATTTAATTGACTGTTAAATTGTTATTATGATTACCGTTAAATTATTTTTTTGTATTTAAATAAATTTAATTTTATAAGAAAAAAATCAAAAAATAAATTAATATTTTAAGACTTAAATGTAAAATGTTATAGTTATCTTCTATTCATATTTTAAATATATATTACTCAGTATAAGATTGTACCCGACAAGGTATGCGTTGCACACTAGTTACAACAAGGTCTTCAACGTTAAAGACGTCATTCAGTTTGTCACGAAAATAAATATATATTTTTTTGTGTTCAAAGCGATATATAAGAAATTATGAAATATGAAACGCTACTGTAGTACCTGGTTATATATATATATATATATATATATATATATATATATATATATATATATATATATATATATATATATATATATATATATATATATATATATATATATATATATATATATATATATACATATGATATACTTATCTTTTTCTTATCCTTATCTTTTAAGAAACTGAATCTAAAAAATTTCGCATGCATAGCCGAGCATTTTATCTTGTATGACGATATATGTTCATTTGAGAGTCATTAGTACAGTACACCATAGTGCAGTACACGTGCGTACGTTTTGTTTACGGCCGCCCCGATGCAGCGTCTGCTGACGTATGACGGTAGGCTATAAATAATGTATTGACCTACTTGTTTATTTTTACTGATGATGTAGAGAAATTTGGGATTGAAGGAGGCAGTTTTTGGTTAAGTGTTAATGGATTTTTGAAATTGTCGGGTTTAATTTTAATTGTCTTGGTTCTTTTTTATTTTTAACGTTTCTTATTGTTGAATTATACAGATTTGTGTACTACAGTATAGATATTTAAATTGTATACGTAAAACAATTAAATTATTATTTTACTACGAATTTTAATTATATTTTTAAATTATTGATGAAGAATATATTAACAATGCCGCCTCCATTTACATGAATATAGTTTTAAGTAAGTAAGCTTACATATGAACAAATATATCTAGCTGCCAAGCTTCTAGCAATCGCGTCGTTTCTATGAAGTCATGACAGCTCGAACCAAATGTCACAACGAATGAACGTTATCGGTGTCTCTAACCTAAATCGACTGTTATAGCAGATTATTACGATGTTATATTCGCCGATTTTTATATATTACCCCTTTAAAATTAATACTGGTAACTTTCCAAAATGAAAAAATACAGACTATGAAAATTCATAAATCAATTATAAATCTTGTTACTACTGACTTAAGATCAAAAGAGATGCACAATATAAGGAAATTTATTAAATATATAATTACAGCATTGAAAATCGTGAATTGTTTGGCCAAAGCGTGGCGTTGAGTTCCGTCAATCAACACGTAATGTCTTGAAGTCGGGTAGAAACTGCATAACCGTGCCTCCCCTCTACCTACTCAATCAAATGTATGGTTTAAATTAAAAAAAATAATTTGATGATCTAAAAAGAATTTTCTACAAACAAAAAAATTATTCAGTAAATTTATAGATGGATTGTTTTAATTATCTTTACTGGCTTATACGCTCTATATTTAGTTAGTGATCTACATAAAGAAATTTTGTGTTAAAAATTACATAATTAGTAAGTGTAAATTGAAATTGGAGCGAGTAGTAGGTAAGGATTAGAAAAGTCGATTTAGTAGCTGTTAGTAATTTATAACGACACCCTCGCGTTTTCTCTAATAGTGTTCTAAATACCTAGTACCTATAATGTAGGAAAATCTTTAGATGTTATATTTCGATTTTCCTTATTAAATACATTTGTAAATTTGCATTTTCTACGTATTATTGACGTTGGTAGGGAGAACGTAATAATAAGTCACTCCGTTTTTAACTTCTTAACTTGAAGAGGAAAAATATTATAATCTCGTTGATGGCTAATATACTGTGCGTAAGAATAAGTCATTATATGTAACATGTTATAATCCAGTAATGACGTAATCGTATGCGTTTGTGCATGAAATAAAAGTAAATATTATATTTTATGAGTGAAATACATCTTATAAATATGTTTCTGTTTATCCCAGAAAATACATACATACACCTTTACTCATTTAGCGAAGATACATAATGGTAAATTTCTTTTTATATTTTTATCTTTCGGTGTTTCGGTGCACCTCTTTCGCCCACTGTTAAGAACCTCTCTATAAGACCTTGGGCTTTTTACAAATTCAATAGACATTTGTGTATTTGGGTATTGTCTCTCGGTAATTCTTATATTGGAATCAGTATATTACAGGGCTAGAGCTAGTGAAATCAACGAAACTGAAGACTGAAAGACGTCACTACCGTTTCGAAACAACTTATACACGATAAAATTGATTAATGTTTCAACTTTACATTTACCAGTCGCTGCGATCCCCGGCGGATTACTTCTGAAAGCCTTTTTTGATACGTTTGAAAGAAAACATGCGATGGATTGTGAATTGCGTGTTAATTAAAATTATTGCCACGTTCGCCTTTACTATTTATATAAGCTAAAGTAATTTATTAAACATATCCAATATTTTATAACTGTAAATGAGTATGATTTATGATTATTACTTGGATAGTCGTATATAAAGAATTTTTTGTCAAATAAAATGGTGGTTAATATATAGATAAGGAGGGAGAGTTATTCTTCATCAGATGATCAGTTAATATACAAAAAAAAAACATATTTCCAAAGAGCCAATACAAAATTTCGTTTACTAGTTTTATAGTCATGTGATTGCATAAATCCAATGTAATCAGCACATTGTAAACAGCTTTCATATATATTGTAGTAGGTAGTATCAATTTAGGCTATCTAAAGTTACCTATACTAAGCACTAACAGAGACACATCCGGACTTTCAGTCGGCATTGTCACGCTCTCTCCCCGCGCTTCTAACGTATAATGGTAATGGTTAACCGTTATTGTTTACGTTGAATTTTATGTTATAGAAATTTTTGTTGTACTGCATTGTATGAATTGACGTAGTCATCGGTTTGAATCTCGCTTGAGGAAATATTTCAAATGTTTGATCTCTGCATCTAATTATAACCAATTAATTAATTTATGCCGACGACTTGGTGCTATTCGAAGAGAACCCAGAAAACCTGCGATGCATGCTACAGAATCTAAATGAAGAAAGTGAAAAAAATGGCCTAAAAATCAACAGCAGTAAAACAAAACTCATGATTAACTCCTTGGAAGTAGAGATGAAAATAAAGGAAGATAAATTGACGTACGTAGAAGACTACATTTATCTGGGGCAGGTTATCTCATTTAAAGACCAAATGACTAAGGAGATAGACATGAGAGTTGAAATTGGATGGAAGAAGTACTGGTCTCTCAAGGAGATTATGAAATCAAAATGTCTGGGAATAAAACTAAAAAGTAAAACCTTCAACACATGTATACTCCCATGCTTAACATATGGCTGCGAAACTTGGACACTTACTAAAACTCTCAGAGAAAAACTTACCAGATGTCAAAGAGCAATGGAGAGAAGCATGACGGGCTCAAAAAGACAAGACAGAGTCACAAACCAAGATCTTCGTTTAAAAACAAAAGTCACCGACATACTCACAAGAATAGATCAACAAAAATGGCGATGGGCGGGACACATGATGCGAGGTAGTCAAGACAAATGGAGTAAGACAGTGATAGATTGGTATCCCAGGGATGGAAAACGTAGCCGGGGAAGGCCGCTTGCTAGGTGGGAAGATGAAATTAAACAGACAGCAGGCCCGAACTGGAGGAGGATCACACGCGACAGACAGCAATGGAAATGGTTAGAGGAGGCCTATGCTTTAAGGCACACCGAAGTCAGAGACATCATTTAGTCAACAATAACTTGTTCAGTGTTTCGTTTATGCAAATTTATTATTTATTACTAGTGTTATTAAGAACTGTTACTCTATATTTAAAATTCTTGTCTGATTTCGGAATAAAGGGCTAAATTATTATTATTATTATTATTATTAATTAATTTATAAAGTCATACATTTTTCCTAACTATAAAACAGGAAGTTACATAATAGAGAAGTTTCATAAGGATATTTAACATAACAATAAAAGTGTGGGATTTCAGTTCCACAGAATACATATAATTGAGAGGTGTGCGTAACCAGCTTAAATGTATTCATTTACAGAATATAATTTACACTATGAACTTTAATATGTTAATAGTAGGTAAATATTAGTGTTAATAAAATTATAAAGTTTAATAAACTATAACTATAAATTGTTGCGGTACTACAACATTTCACAACATAGTTGCTAAACTTAACGATATTATCTCTATGCAAATGTTATTGACGATACAGTGAAGAGTTTCGCTTACGTAAATATTAATGCATATTTAGCAAGGTTATGAAGTTGAGACGAGCTTCGTGGTGCAGTACATTATATTTTTAAAGAACGCTGTCTTTTTGTATATTAACAAAAATAATGAATTCGGATCTACTAACATGCCTAAATATAAAGGCAATGCAGGGCAGGTATAAGTGATTAATTTTTTTTTTCAGTATCTTTTGTATTACATATAATAAAGGTACTGACCAAAATGTTTTAACAAACTAATTTCACGAAATGTTTATTGATATGTATGCGGTTTAGAATAAAAGAGATAGTACTGTTGCAATGGTCACTTTATTACTCGCTGGTTATGCGGTACATCAGCTATTTATAGACACACACACACATACGCACAAGGCACCATAATACAGTGTGCGTAGACAGCATATACATCATTCCTCTGACATTAATTTTGAAACCTGCATAATAACAATAAATATATAAAAATACAAAAATGATCATACCACTAATTCTTATATCTAATTACAATTATATTTTGTAATTAATATATTTTCTCGGGCGAAGATTATAACGTTGCGGTGGATCGGGTTCGATTGGCAAAACATTGGTTTGACTATTATCGCACTCATGAGGCGTACTTAAATTAGTTGTCGAATCGACTCCCGTGACCGCATCGTTACCTTCGGCATCTTCCCATATTTCCCCTACCTCTATACCTTCTTTGTCCTTCTCTTCCTGCCCACGTGTATCTATAGAACCAGGTGAATATTGAAATGACAATAAGTCTTTGGGCATATTACAATTTTTGTCATTATTATCATTTTTATATATTAATAGTTGGTCAATATGACGTTTACATGAAGAGCCACTATTTTCTATGTTGACCAAGTACATTCTCTTCCCCAATTTTTTTAAAACTATCCCCTTATCCCAATGTGGTTTACGATTTTTGAAACATTTAACCCAAACATGCTGACCTATTTCTAGTAAACGACATTTATTGTGTATTTCATCAATCGATTCATTATTCACCTGTTCTTTTTTACAACGCGGAGGGATTAAAAAATCTAATTTATTTCGTAAATTACGACCCAACAATAACTTTGCTGGAGTCTCTCCAGTGACACAATGAACTGTATTCCTATATTGAAATAAATAATCTAATAACTTTTCATTAATTCCACTTGCGGATGATTCTAAGATTGATTTAATCATTTTTTTAATATTTCGCACAGAATTTTCAGCTTGGCCGTTACTACATGGATGATATATAGGAGTTGTAACGTGTTTAATTGAATTCGATAAACAAAATTCAGAAAATTCTGGTGCAACAATTTTTACGTCGTTATCTGATACAATTGTCTGAGGCAGGCCAAATCGCGAAAATAATGTCTTTAATTTATATATTAACGATTTACTTGCAGTCCCGGTATTCATCTCTAAGCACTCCACCCATTTACTGTATGCGTCCACGACTACTAAATAAACTTTTTGTTTTATCGTCATATAGTCGATATGCAGCCGCTCCCACGGCCCGTCCGGCTGCGGCCAGGGTGCGGGCGCAGCGCGAGGCGGGGCGGGGCGCGTCGCCGCGCACACGGTGCAAGCGCCGATTGTTTGTTCTATGTCCCTGTCTATGCCCGGCCACCACAGACGCGAGCGCGCTATGCTTTTTGTTTTTACGACGCCTTGATGAGTTTTATGCAACTCCGATAATAATGTGTCCCTATATTCTAAAGGAATAACTACTCTATGTCCTCTTAATAAACAACCTTTTTCTATGTCAAGATCATTTTTACATAAAAAATACGGTAATATTTTTTTACATTTAATTTTTTTAGGCCAGCCGTAGTTTACATATTTTTTTACTATTCTTAACGTCTTATCTTTATCCGTAGCCAATTGAATATTTTTATAGGTGATAGGTAAATTATCTACCTGCCAGAAATTTGCTACCAGGCTGCGGCACGCGTAAATATCTTTTTCGTTACTCGTACATATTGGCGCTCGAGAAAAATAATCAGCAACTTGATTGTTCTCACTTTTTACGTAATGAATTTGATAATTATACGCAGAAAGGAATATCGAATATCTTATTAATCTAGCCGCTGTCATTTCAGATATGCCTTTTTTCTTGCCAAATATCGTTAATAATGGCTTGTGATCCGTTTTTAAAATAAAAGGTTTGCAACATCCGTATACGTACTGATGAAATTTTTTTATACCGAATATAATCGCTGTTGCCTCTTTGTGCAATTGACTGTAGTTCCGTTCAGTAGCCGACAAAGAACGCGACGCGAATGCCAGCGGTCTCTCGACGCCGTCGGTGCTAATCTGTGACAACACTGCGCCCAAGCCTACGGGGCTCGCATCTACCGCCAAAGTCAGCTGTGCGTTAGGATCGAAATGAGTCAGAACTCGGTCGGACGATAATTCGCTTTTAATTCTTTTAAATGCGGTTTGTTGTTTATCGCCCCACTCCCAGCGTTTTGACGATCTTAAAAGTTCATGAAGCGGGCTTAATATTGATGACACGTTCGGCACAAAATTTCTATAATAATTTACCATACCCAAAAATCGTTTTAACTCCGTGCAATTCTTAGGCGGGAGCGCATTATTAATAGCTACTACTTTTTCTGGACATTTATGTAATCCCGTCGCATCGATTATGTAACCTAAGTAATTAATACTTTTTTCAAAGAATGCACATTTATTTTTTTGTAATTTTAAACCGGCCTTACTTAAACGTTCAAACACTTGTTGTAATCGTTCTAAATGTTCAGATTTGTTAGACCCCGTGATACAAATATCATCAAGAAAAACTGATACGCCGTTTATACCTACTAATAAGTTTTCTAGTGCTCGCTGAAATATCGCTGGTGCATTCGCTAAGCCGTACACTAAACGCGTATACATAAATAAACCTTTTGACGTATTAATAGTGGTAAGCTTTTGTGATTCTTTTGATAGCTTAAATTGCGTATAAGCCTGGCTACAGTCTAACTTAGTAAACCGCTGACCGCCCCCTAATTTAACGAAAATTTCCTCAATCCGCGGTAATGGATATTTATCTATATAAATGTCCTTGTTTACTGTTATAGAATAATCACCACATATTCTAACACTGCCGTTCGGTTTAATCACAGGTACAATAGGGGTTGCGTAATCGGAGTAATTTACCGGGACTAAAATGCCGCTTTGAACTAATCTACTAATTTCCGATTCTACTTTGTCTTTTAATGAAAATGGTAAAGATCGAGCTTTAAAAAATTTTGGCTTGGCTCCCTCTTTCAATTCTAATTTTACCTCAAACTGATTAAAACAACCCAACCCATCCGTAAATAGATTATTGAACTTATTTAACAGTAATCGAACCTCATTATCATTGCAATTGCTCGCAGTTAAGTTGTTGTTATCAGTTGACAATGTTATGTTGAAGCTAACCATAAAATCTCGTCCCAATAATGGTGGACCGCCATTTTTAATTACATACAAAGTTATGTTTTCTGTTCTGTTTAGATAAGTCATTTTAACATCAAAACAACCCAATGGTGAGATTTTATGACCGTTATAAAAACAAATTTTTATAAAACAGTTATCCAAGGGAATATGACAAAAAAATTTTTTATAAATATCATCAGAAATCACACTTGTACTTGATCCTGTATCAAGCTCCATGTTTAAATTTATGTTATTGTTAATTATTACTGATAATAAGATAGGACTGTAATTCACACACCTTAGAGTAAATAATTGGCACTCTTCACAATTAGCGTCACAACTGTCCAGTTCCTTTGATTCTAACTGCGTATCCAACTTATTATTGTGATAATTTCTCTTCTTAACCTCACAAACTTTTTTTAAATGACCTTTTTCGTTACATTTTTGGCACCTATAAAACCTATATCGACACTTTTCTGCAGAGTGATTTTTAAGACCACACACAGTACACTGTGGCTTCGCGAACTCTCGTCCGGTCGCAGATTTATTGCCGCCAGAGCGTCCCGCGCTCGTCCGGTACAACGGTTCCTCCTTCACGTTCACGTCGACTGCTTTGCTGGCCGCCATGTTTCTTGCCTTGCGGGCGCACGCTGCTTGTTGCGCCAGCTCGAGAGCATTTGCAAACGTTAATTTAATAGCGTCTTGCTCGAATAGGCGATCTCGTTCTGGACCCAGGATTAACCCGATGACGAAACGGTCTCGTAGTATCGTGTCCAGTGCCGGTCCAAACTCGCAATAGGCGGCTAAGCCTCTTAATCTAACCGCCCAGTCTTCGATTGTCTCCCCTTCTTGCTGTACTGCATTGTAAAAATTGTCTTTATCTGCAAACGTCGATCTTCTCGGTGTAAAATGTTTCTCCAAAATTTCGAGTAATTTTTTAAATTCCACTGCTTCTACGATTTGCGGGTGTACTAAATTTATTAGTAAGCGATAGGCTTCATCCGACAAATGTGTTAATAGTACCGCCCTTTTTTGATCTTCCGTCACCACATTGTTTAACATTAAAAACTGCTTTAACTTGCTGCTAAATATTTGCCAATCCTGGAACTTGGTATCAAAAGTGGAGAGATTTCCAACAAATCCAGACATCTTCAACAAAATTTTCTATTTTTTTCTTCTTTATTGTGGGTAGAAACTCGTCGCCACTGATATGTATGCGGTTTAGAATAAAAGAGATAGTACTGTTGCAATGGTCACTTTATTACTCGCTGGTTATGCGGTACATCAGCTATTTATAGACACACACACACATACGCACAAGGCACCATAATACAGTGTGCGTAGACAGCATATACATCATTTATATTATCAATTCCTAATAAGTCTTGATCTCTTATAAATTTTTATAGCTACTTTGTGTATGCTTAACTAATGTATTTTTAAACTAAATATTAAAAGAAGCTTATTTCCTCGATTTACAAAAATAAGCGATATTTTATAATATTTGTTTTTTACTATATAAAACGTAAAAAAAATTAAACTCCAAATTTAATTAGCATAAGTGCTTTTTTCTGATAAAGACTCAAGTTGACACGAGGCCAATGTAATTAAAACTTTTAAATATCCAACTCGTTTTATTGAAATTTCAATGAAGTATTCCTTAACGAATATCGAATGACGCCAATTTATAAGTCACGCGATTATTTTGCGAGTGAACGTTCAACATATTTTTTGCAAACTTTTCCTATTTTTGCTTTCTGTTTGCAAGCTTTCTTCTTAATATCGCATGTAAAGTGCTGGACTGGCTGATATGTGTAATTTGTCTAATTAGACATACTCTTGTACTTTCGTTTGAAATACCCGGTAGGTTTTGAACCCACTAGTTAAGCAGCCAGAAACCTAAAACGACCACGTAATAAAATATTATAAATACATTAAAATCTAAAATCTTTTAATCGCCGACCATATTAACTTTAATGGACTATACGTGATGGTAATATCCATCTATCACATCCCGTGAAATGATAGTTTCCGTAGAATATAAATATAGATTTACTTAAGTTTAGTACAGATGATTGTAATAGAGTTTTTTTGCGAATAAAATCACAATTCTTATTATTTACATGAAAATGAAAACTTAAGCGCAATTTATAAGATTTTGTCAAAATTCAATTTGCTGTAACACCTGGCTGGAAACAAATAGCGTCGATAACAGACGGTCGGCAAATAAAATTCAATATTGATGGGATTGTTATCCCATTTGCATTTTTATTTACAAACTTCACATCGCGAATGGCGTCATATAAAAGTGTAAAATACTTGCGATTTTATTTCTTCAGCTTTAATAATATAGTTAACTCAAATCCAAAATATTTTTATGATAAAGCTTTTATAGAGTCTTTTCGTACAGTAAGATTGTTTTAATGCCATTGTTCATAATAATTACATCAATCATTAATTATATATACAATAACGGAATAATTATATTAAACTTATTATTTTCGTTCGTTCGTTTAATAAAAAAACGGAGTTCCCCAGCGTTGTGTTTCGCTCTTCAAAAAAGTTTAAAAGGTGATGGGAAAGATGTATTTATTGACTTCTCTACAATAACTAAATATCTTGGTATCTTGATAAGAATATTAAGTAAGCTATATTTAGTGATACACAAAAGGTAAATAGTTTAAAGTTATATTATATTAAAAAAAACTATGACCTATTATCATAAGTAAGATTATTTTCATTCTGCCAAGACATCGCAGTGATTCGTCTTACCGCTAAGTATTTGTCACTATACTGAGTCAAAGTTGGCAGTATACAGGGTTCAGACGTCAAATGTCATAAATTATAAGAGTGAATTAATTAAGACATTACTAATCTATGTAAACGTTACGTAGTAATGTATAAAAAACATGTAATAATGTTAAAAACCTTTGTGTACGCAAACTACACTGTTGTACGCAATGGATGAGATATCCTATGAGAGATAAATCAGAAATATATAAAATTCAATAAAAGTACTTTTGTATATTTTTCCAGTCTTAAAAGAATTTAAAATTTGAGTAATTTAAACAATAAAATATCTTGCATGAATTATTTTTAAAAATGCATAATTCAAAATCTTACTCCATTGTACTATATTTGGAAAAGTGCTTCTATATCAGATAGAGCCTCAGGCGGAAAATAATTACGGCACTATACCGCACCCCAAAATAGGCGTTATTATGTACTACTAAATATCAATTTTGTATATCAGATTTAGTCGTTTTACAAAGTTTAAGTGAGGTCGCCAGGCCTTTGTGATATCACACTATACGATGCCATTGTAGTGGCGCGTCCGGATGAACATACGCGTCATATGAACTTATCTAAATTACCTTTGGTCAAATGATCAACTGTACTTGTTCAGGTTAGTTCTATAGGTATACACTGTATTTGTATTATATAATTCTTTTAACATAATAGTTTAATACATAATCTTTTTTACACAATTTATTCATCTTTTATATTTAATGTACATGACATAATTGCTTATTTACAAAACTGTAGCCTTGTTTCAAATTTAAATTGTTTTGCTTGCAGCTGCTTATTAAATATATAAAATATTAAATGATATTCATACATAGACAGATGTATATTATTTCATTCACAAATCCATTCTATTTGTTATTTTAACCCATTTCTGTTTACATATTGCGTATTGCGTAAAAACTATACCTAGCAAAGTTGAACTGAATAAGTGTTCTCGGTAACCCTATTCCCCCGCCGCAAGTTGTTACAGAATCCGCGCAGCTTGCCCTCATTCAATCACATTGCATCGTTTATAATGACAAACACTTCATTAAATTGTATTTTTTCACACTTTATTGGCTCACAAAGAAACACCAGCTGGGATTAGCCAAAAATAGCCAGTGAAAGAACTTATTATATAACCAACACTGATTTCTATATGAATAACACATGTTTTCCAATTTGTTTTCATTAATTCGTTTGTATACCGATACCAAATGTCAAGATTTGCTTACGTCCTCTTCTCTTAAGTCCGAGATATCCTATGTTGAGTGTAATTAACACTCATTATAGGTAATATTTAAAAGCCACTGTGCTATTACCATATTTGTCTTACAAATGAAAATAATTCATCTTCATTCATTCTTCGATAACAACACGATAACAATATCGTGCTTACAGTCACTGTCCTCCTCAGCCACAATGACCTCAAAGATTAATAATCTAACACTATAATGCAATTTAATTTACTTATTTAAGTTTTATATTGTCATTAAAAATTGTTACAATACATCGCAATGTGATCTAGTTACTGTTTCATAATAAATCACAACTAAAATAAACAAAAACATCGCTGTGTCCTCAAATGCTTCTCCTTTGCCTTGCGCTTCGTATGTTTCCTTGAATTTAATATTTTTGTAAGCATTTTCAAAGGACACGAAAAAATGTTTCTGTAAGGGTAGCTTTGTTCTCGGCCCGTCGTGTTCTTTCTTTTATACATTTGAAACGCGAGATTCGGTTTTGCGTGGCTAAGTGGTTCTTATTTTTCTTCATTATTTACTGCTGCTTATTTTTTTGTCAGTTTGTTTACACTGACCCATTTACTGGTACTAAGCACAACCTCTGTGCGCCAATTTAAAGAAGAAAGCCATACTTTATGCGAGATCATTTTTTTTCTTCTTCGTGATATGTGATATATATTTGGTATAAAAACGTCAGGAAATGATAATTTATTACTAGCAATAAGACACACCCTCGTCATGTCGTTACAATTATGATTATTATGATTATTATGATCGTTACACAAAACAAAATAAATAGATAGTCGGACGGAGATTAAAAAATAGTAATTAATTAATTAATTTATTCTCTTTAATTAATTTGTTTATTTTCTTTAATACACACTAAGCGAAATCAAATTCCTAAATCACAAAGCGCTGCGTTAAGTTTCGTAGTTCAATGAGAAATGCCTCGCAATGAGAGTGGAAAGTGATAAACGTAGTGTCTTATTATACCCTCCTGACAACCAGTAGAGTACACCGCGAAACAGAAACGACATTATTCACGTGAATGGAGTTTGAACATTAAAGCTTGAAATTAAAATATAGAAAATAATCTATACAAATAACTTAATATAAATGAATTGATTAAGACACGTTTTGATTTCTTTTTCTTCATTAAAAATAATATCGTATAATACGCTATTAAATTTTTGTTTGGATGATTTAGTACTTGAGAAATTTAAATATATTACTTTCCTGACAGCTTTATGTGCAATTTACATGTTTTTCGGTATTGACATTTTTATTCTCCTGCAAGTTTTTTTACTTTCTCGCTTAAACTCAAGTGACACGGTTACATGTTCAATTAAGAAATATTAACTGATGGTTAATTTTCTGGAAATCAATAAACCTCATTATCGAAACGCATAAAATATGAACATAATATTTTTTATGTTCCCAAAGTTGAAATGGCTTGAGGATGCGGTGTTTCGTGGAAGGCGGAATATTATTAAAAATGAATTTTAAGTAGATATTTATATTTTTTGTGTACGAGCGCAGCCGCATGTTTATTTACATTTTATTACTACTCTTACTAAAAATCTTGTATATGTTGAGTGACAGATTAGTTTATTTTATTAACGCTTTCAATAAAATCATATGGTAATTATACAGTATGTGGTAGATATATGTATTTAAACTGTTTTCTTACATAATATTATCACTGATATGGCTTGTGTCTGTACTTAAAATTATTATAACAAAAATAAAATATAAATAATAATTATTATCAAAAGATCGATCAATTGACAGAAACAAAGTTAACAGTACGATTTTAATTAGTTTCTTTTATAGTTTATTTACGTGAATGCCGGAAACATTGTAAGGTTAAATAGGTCTAAATAGAAACCAATGTAGTTATTTTCCATGGAACTATGTGTTGTCGATTATAAAGCTTATTTTATTTATGTTTACAGTTGTACTATTGAGCTGTTGGAAGCTTTTTCATAGTAGTTTTGTTTGTCCTTAACCAAATTGTATAAATTCGTTTAATTGAAATCCCGCTGCATTTAGATTTATATATTTTTCTTTAAGTATATTACACCCCGTTAAGTACATATAAGTGGGAAAACTAAGATTGTTGTAGAAAATTGAAGAGTGTGGCGCAGAGGCGTCTGACTGAAAACACGACGATTTATGGGTTCAATTCTCACTGGGGGAAATTTTAATAGGTTTTTCTATTTTCATTTTCTATGCTCTGGCGACAAGGTTAAGCGCGGCGTTGAGTTCAGATCTTCAAATGCCTCGAAAAGGCGGAAATACTTCCTAAAAAAAAATGTCCTTGATATATGTTTAATTGTACTTTAATATTATGAAACTGAAGTTGGTTGCACGCCCAGTCTTGCCTAACACGTTCGAATTGTTTTTTTTGTTAGATAATCTGTCTACTGACGAAGGCTATATTATTACATCACGTTAATCGTTCCGATGTAACCCACTTTATCTACGGTCAGTGTTATCTCGGTTACTTACATGTGTCAGTGTCAGTGTCACTCATACATATCTCTTGGTTATTTCCATTTAACTATCCAGGCTAAGCGTCAGATAAAAGTTTATAGAAGAAAATCTTGAGCTGTATCATATCATAAAATCTTGAAAAATTTTAGTAATCATCATTAAAGTATAATTGTCCTAAATAATATTAGTATGTATAAAAATTACGTAAAAAAATGCCTAGTTACTTTGAGGTATCTTCAAATATTTGCTGCAGTATTTCATAATAAAGTGTTATATGTGCAATAATAAAGTATTAACAGTTGTATGCAAGTTTTGACAAGACAAAATTAATATAACATAATAATTTGCGCTAGACAAAATTGATATAATGAATCACTGACTTCGACGGCAATGCTGCTTGTGCGCACGTGCGCACTATCGCAATCAAACACGTTTGCGATATCAGACATAAATGATATAAAAATATAAAATAAGTATTAGTGTAGGAAGAGAAAGTTGTCACTGAGAAAATTTAATAATAGTTATTATAGAAAGAGTATAGTCTTTATTTAATTATGTAATTGTGTCAATAATAATCTTGTGTGTCCCAAAATAATTTACATTAAGCCTATTTCACGTTTATTATCAGTTATAGGATAATCGCATGTTTAATACGATTTCTCGCATATAAAAATGAAAGTTAATATTACAAGCAAAATTTCAATCTTGAGTGCTTCCTAAATATTAAGCGAGTTGTTAAGCAGAGTAACCGAAAATGATAATATGTTTTCTGTAATACTGTTTTACGTTTACAGATGCTTGTTTTGGATTTTCATTGCCTTCGTCCTTCCCAAACTAATTAGATTCTAATCTGTAACTTAATGACATTAAAGTCAAAATCATAAAGATATTTTTTTCGAATATGATGCTTACAGTGCTCAAGAATACTATTATTGTACATAATCTTGTTCCTCATTGAGTTTTTTGATATTTCGTATAAAAATATATAAACATCAAGTATATAAGCACAAGTATATCGATACTTTATAGAAACTTATATAATAAATACTTTAAATAGTAGTACAAGTACTTGTACGTAATAAATGATAAAAATAAACGAGTGGACAATTTATTTATACTTTTCTTTAAGATAGATTTAGTGAATTCGGTTAGTATAACATTTCAAAAGAATTTAATTGAGAGCGAGCCCATTTTCTCACAAAGTGGTTTTTACATGGAAGACGAGAAAAATGGCCCCACCGAAATCCAGAGCAATTATACCAAGAGCCAAGTAAATTGAGTTTTCGAATAGAGCTAGCATTCGCCATTTATTAAATGTGCTTTCAAATGACAAATATGCGTTCTCGAAGTGACTATTATTTGACTGCAAAAAAACATATTTTTTAATCTAATGACACCGATCTCCTAGGAAGCGTATTAATTCCTGCGTAGCGTTACAGCTTCGTATCGGGGTCGCGGCCCACGTGTGTCTGATTACTGACAGTTACACTACAAAATCGTTAATTTTCACTCCACATGCACGCCATTTCATGCACTATTGTTTAAGTGACTCTTGAAAGTTTGATTTATATTTGAGTGTACGAAGCTGTGTTCTGAGATTATCTTTTTTGAAGGTTGCACAGTGTTTTCTCTTGCGGTTTTGATTTTCTTGACCTGGTTCTCTTTGTAAATACGCAGCAATGGACGAATTAGCGCCACCGGTCCGTGAACATGTAATAGACTAAAAAATAAATGATACTGCCTAATATTGAGTTGTGTCTAGTCATTTGGACAGCTGTTACGTTACTTTTAATATAAAAACATTTTCGTGGATTTTGTATAACTTTTTCGTTTTTTTTTTGTATAGACTGAGAAAGTTCATTTCCTTCTGTATAGTACATAGTTTAATATTAGGCATTATTTCACTCGCTTATTAAGCTAACTCAATGCTACTACTCTCAGAGAAACCAATTAGGTATTATCGTTAATAATATTTGTAAAAGATAAAAATCTAAAAACTTATAATGAATACTGCGCAAACTTAATATTTTTTATTAGAAAAGTTATCGACAGTATCTTTTATAAATTATTATTTAAAAATCTACAAACTTTTAAAGTGTTCCAATCTGCATATTAACGAGAGGAGACTCTTGTAACAGCGTTTGTCTACTTTCATGCTAAAAGGAATTAATGGATATCGTTATTAGCATAGCAAGGAGCTTTCACGAACAAAACGGCAGTAATGAAAACCGCTTCAATTAATTTATAATAAAAAAATAATATATTAGCAATTTTTAACTAAACGCGTTATCACGAATATAAGGTGTATCAGATATGTTATGAAAGCTCTTTGTGGATAATTTAAGGCTTAATTTATTACATATTTGTAGATATAATACAATTCGTCTATTATTTCAACGTATCGAATTTTATTAAAGTTTTCAGGAACACAATAAGGAAAATTTGTCTTGCTAAAATTCTTTCACAAGATCCGTGGAACTAATTGTTACTTACAATGCTTTTAGTGAAACATATTTCAATCGCTGTACTTTATATTGAAAGCTCTTAATAGTTATTTAAATTCAACAGAAACATTCTCTTGTTTATTTTTCTTGAGAATTTTTTGGAATTTTACAAATGATGTACATGTTGTACATACTTCTAGTATAATTTATTTTAAATTGTTGTTTACTATCAGATTTTTTATAATTCTACAAAAAATACATATTTTGTCAAAATAATTTATACGATTATTAGTACTTTGCGATTTTTTGCAATATGAAATATTCTATTGAAAAATATGGTTTCTAATTCTGAATACTCATTAAAGCATGATTAACGACCTCTCATAAAATTAAAATTATTTAGATTGAATAAAATGCAGTTTATGGCAGCTATTATTTTGATCACCATAGATTCTAAGGTAGCTGAATAACTTTGTTGAGATCTTGAATGGAATCGTACTTGTTCATATATTTGAACAATATTGAAAAAAGTTGTGTTATTGGTTTTCGTGCTTTTGTCATTATTAAAAACCGTGTTTGCAACATAACTGTAGATTCGTGTCCCGCTCTTTAAATGATTATGCCTTTTGTATAGTATATTTCTAAATCTAAAACTATTTGAAATATTAAAATTACTTTAAAAATAAACCGTAATATATATTGTATCTATAATATTAATAATTTAGTAAGCTATAATTAAAAATAAATTACCTAAACCTATCTTACCTTGTTTGCCTAAATGATTGCAATTAGTTTCATGACCGAGTTTTTTCAGCGCTGACATAATTGTTCTGTCATAATTGGCGTCCGTAAGTTCTTCGAAGCGAGACATCAATCGTCAAATCAGCTTTAATCTTGCCAAGATTGACAGAAATGCGCTCTTCCTGGTACTTTGATTCGGAAAAAGTGAATATTAATAATGTTAACAATATTATTGCTCACGTTTTCCTCGTTAAATAATAGCTATTCATTATTTAAATTATTACTAATACTCTTAAGACTTTTAACTCGTATGAGAAAAAATTATAAATTGTTGTAAATATCTGAATAAAACAAAGTATTCAACAACTATATGGTGTAATTATCAGTTAAACTGTGCCACAATGTCACACATCAACCAACTATTTATTATCTGTAATATGCAATCGCTATCTGTGTCCAAAATTAAAAAAATAATTTTCTGTTTAACCTGCAGCCTCTATTAAGAATTAATTAACAAGCCGACACTAAACAAGTTACCTTGTCGATAATAACCAAGCTAGAAACCTGTCGTTTGACATCATCAGTTAATTTCATATTGTTACGAAGTTGGGCAGGATGATTTCACTATCGGGTTTCCACAGTAATTATCGTCAAACGGTTATTTATCTAAAATTGCAATAAACATTAATCATCACCTCATATCTGGTATAGCATTGTCTACCAATGGATTGTCAGTACGATGTACGACTCTTGGGCTTTCGCCAATTTCAGCGATTCCCAGAAAATGTGAATTGAGAGCGTGTATACATACGTTACTGTCGCTAACAATTTTCTAAGGAACCTGCACTCCTGGGTTCCGATAATTATATGTCACAGTTCATTGACTCGATTTCCAATTTTGGCTGTTTTCTTGCTCCGATAATCATCTAGTTGAGTTCCGTTACGCCTCATTTTATATTCTAGGAACACGTGCTCTATAATGTCGACTTTTTTTATTAATTGTTAAGTATTGGATTAATTTTTAATTTGAATATATATAACAATAAAAATCTTTAAAACAGAGAACTTAAATTCAATATTTGTCTATTTTGAACTAAAATATTTTGTTTTCTTTATTTCGTATCTATTACATCTTTTCTTAGGTCATTTGTTTTAAGTTAACATTTAATCGTCTAATACGCTAAAACAGC
Source organism: Dione vanillae (assembly GCA_037178615.1). Taxonomy (NCBI): domain Eukaryota; kingdom Metazoa; phylum Arthropoda; class Insecta; order Lepidoptera; family Nymphalidae; genus Dione; species Dione vanillae. The sequence continues at coordinate 3,885,353 of JAZFAU010000261.1, forward strand.
ATTATCGATTATACATACACTATATTAAAAAAGAAAGAAATATGTATTATAGAAGTTTTAAGCTGCTTTTCCTCGTTTTATTGGGTTTCATAAAAAATTATGTAATGCCGGCGCTCCATAGCTTTCTTAAACGGAATCATAAATTACGCTAAATATGGTGGCACCACAGCCATTTCAAGATTTATCAACAATACTCCATAACAAGTACCTCGTGCTCGTGCGTCAACGAGCGCACGCGCATGTTTGTTGATATGCCATATGATCTAAAACTGTTTTATGCGGCCGGTTCCTGGATATGATAATTACTTATTGTTACTGACTATATCTTTTCCTGAATAGTCCCAGGAATTTATACATATGACGGAAGATTACAATTAATTACATGATAATTAAATTGAGGACCATCGTGGCTCAAAGGCGTCTGCCTGTAAACGCGACAATTTGTGGGTTCGATTCCCACACGTGGAAGATGGATTTTTCTATTTACATTTTCTTTATTCTGGCAACTAGGTAAAGCGTGGCGTTGAGTTCCGCTACTTCAAAAACAATGTCCCAAAAAAGGCAGAAAGCAAAGACAAAGCAACGGAGTGTCTTAACACTAGATTCCTATGGATCCTCTGCCTACCCTGCCATACGTGAGATAAAATGTGAAGCTAAAAAATAATAATTGAACTTTGGCATTACACTTAGAGATTATCTAAAAAAACCCAAACTATCGAGTTTACCAGTAAATGGTGAAATATTATAGCAAGCTGTTGACAGATATGCTTTCTCCTTTGGAAATACTAATTCGAACCTTGAAACAAACTAATTTGAATGGAAAACAAAATGTTCTAATTTGAGAAACCATAACATAAATATTATCGGAGAAAACAGCCAACAAAAACATCATGATTCGAAAAGTAAACTCGCGGTGCATAATTTTATAGATTTTTTCTTACGAAACTTTCTTATTTATTTTTCTATGTCATTATATCGAAAGTGTTTTAATATTTTTTCGCTTAACACCTTTTTGGACTTTCCTACTTATTATGGTCATATAAATAGTTTGGCCATAGGAACTATAAACAAATAAAACTGTCAACAATTAAAATGAATGGTTAGTTACTTTATCATTGCCAATTTACTGAGTCATATCTCACCTGGTACTTAGTCCATTACGGTTGTTGCTGAATTTGATGGGACACTTAATCTTATGTTAGTTATTGTTCAACCGCCCGAGCACTATAATGGGCATGCTTATGTTTTAGGTTATTATATATAGTTATTATTATGTACGAACATGAACTAGCTCTTAAGGGCTTAAGGTTAGTTTAGGTATATACAAAATAAGTATGTAGTAAATAGAAGTTGAAGCATAGTATATTATGTTAGGATTATTTTAATATTTCACTTGTTTATTAAATTATGGAGAGGATTTAGCGTAAAGCCTAACTAAGTAACTCGGAGAGTAAAAAAAGAAAGAGTTTAGCTTAATAATATTTAACAAGTAGATTATTAAATAAACTATTTATGATAATTATAATAATTATTAATTTGATATTTTAACGATATATTTAAAATTTTTCAGGTGATAGATTTTGGCAGTTCGTGTTACGACCACCAACGTGTATACACATACATACAGTCGAGGTTCTACCGCGCGCCCGAAGTTATGATGGGGGCGAAATACGGCATGCCCATAGATATGTGGTCGCTCGGGTGTATATTGGCGGAACTGCTGACAGGTAGGTTTATGTTAAGCTTATATGATGAAAAACGCAAAAGCTCTAAAATTTATCGAATTAAGTAAACATTGTATTAGAAACAATTTTTGGGGAAGAAGTTAGTGTGCTTTTTGATTTATTTAATTGGGCCAAGAATTATTGATTAAAAGTATATAAATGATTTAAAAAATAATATGTAGGAATCTTTTATTTACAAAAAAAAATAAAAAAAATAATTTTAAACATAATACCATTATATAAATAATTTCAGGTTTCCCCTTACTGCCCGGTGAAGATGAATCGGACCAAATGGCCTGCATCATAGAACTATTGGGCATGCCGCCTCAGAGGCTCATAGAGCAAGGCAAGCGATCAAAGAACTTCATTAGTAGCAAAGGATTGCCCCGATATTGCACCGCTACCACGCTACCCGACGGTACTACAGTGTTAAGTGGTGGTAAGCTAGAAACATCTTTTATTTAAATGCTTAACAGAAATTGTCTGTTTAAATATGAACGGTTATATAAAAGTTTATGTTCAAATCGATATTTTGTAAAAATTTGAAATATCTCAACTTTAATTATTCCAAGCAAGATTTAAACGATTTATGATAGCATTCGAATCTAGAAATTATAAATATGTAATTGCCTATAAAACCATTTGCCTATCATCAATTTATAGTAATAATAAAACGCGATGCTAATAATTGTGGTATAAAATGAGGTTTTAATTAAGGCATGGAAATAAATCACAGTAGCCAACGCGGAAATGAATGTGATTATACTGACGTTTTTAAATTTTCGACTTCGAGTAAGACTCGAACTTGGTATGAATCAGGAATACGTAACGTTGTAGAAATACTAACACCTCATCCTCTAACATCATGTCTATTTATACTTGAACTGTCACATTCAAAATTCTTTAGTTAATACGCCTTTCTCTGACATTCAGCATACAGATCGTCTGATTCACAAATATTAAATAATCAATTGTAAATGCTTTTTGCATTACATTGTTTTGAGCCATATTTTTTGTAAGTAAACAAATTGTCACACACTTGTTTTTGCAAGATTCAGGGGTTTTCTTATCTAAAAATATGTGACTTTTGTATATTATGGTTTCTTATACACAATAAATGAAGAAAAAGAGATAAATCAATTAGTGTTTTTTTGTTTCTCAAATTAAGTAAGGTAGAAAAAGAAAATTTATTGTTTGCATAAGTCATTACATTTTCTATTTTTTGCGCATTTACAGTTGTTGCGTTTAATTTTATGATATGTACAAGGAGACGTGTATTTTTCATTCCTACAACTTCACTTTATTTTGCTTTACACTTTGTCTTGTGTAACCTAATACACAAGAAGAAATTAATTTCAATTGTTAAATAAAAAATAAACTTATGTACTTTAAAATAAATCTTCATGTAAAAGACGGGAAGCTTTGAAATCTTTTTTATAATCAAATAGATTACACGTAAACGAATGACAACGGAGAAAATGCAGTAGCTCGCACTTTTAAATTGATGAATCACCTCCCTCGCGCAGGGTTGTGTTACTTGCGTCCTGTAAAGGTTCATATATTCACTGTTTCATTACTTACCCCTTATAATTTGAACCTACACTTACCATCGCCCCAAAATGGAGTGTTTATCATTAAGAGTTTAGATTATGTTAGTAAGGGGATGTGAGTTACGATTCGCAATGTATAGAACGTGCTATGCTGTTCTGCAAACAGGAAATCGGCTTCAGAATTTGATTGAATTTAAATTGAAAATCATATAGTTTCCGAAATTCAGTATGTATTTAGTAGATAATTTCCTGTAGGCCACCGGATGTTGTGGGCTCGGCTGTCAAATGTATAAAGATACTTGTGCTCACTAGTTCGGTCAGATTAAGGTACAAGTGTCAAATACTCTTTGCTTGTAATACTGTGAAATTTAAAAATGTATCCAGAAATCAATGTTTATATGACGTTTAAATTAATAATAAATTTAACTGACTATGACTTTTCTACTGTTTATAAACACATATATTGCGGCCCTTTGTTATATAATGATATTTTATCGCAATTAACACTTTTCTGAGTGAACTTAATAGTTGTATATAACGAGGACCACCGTCATGGTTTAGTAAAACGTCTTCTGACTGTGAGCCTCATTATTACTTCGATCCTAGTTATGGGAATAAGCTAGTTTGATTTCCAACACAATTTATTTATTAAATCAATTGTCAAAACGTATTGTACGTCATTACTTAGCCTGTGTGAAAAACAAATATATAACAGCGTATACTATGATTACGAGATTTTCTGCCACTATCATGATTGCGATATGTTCAGTACCAGACATGACGTGGGCGAGGTTGGAAAACACCTTGTAATGTATAGACATTTGGATCAAATCCAATTGTTCTTATTTTCTGTCACTAATCATATTTAGTACATTAATGGTATTATACCATTTATAATAATTTATTGTTATAATAAACGATAAAGGTTTATGTTTCAAGATTGGCCTGCATCCTATTATTCATATTAAAAAAATATGCCTGTTTGTAATGTTGGGACTCAAAAATGTTCAAACAATCAACTTTTCTGAAAATTGAGTATTGTATTTTAAAGAACCAAAATAGCTGATTTATTTTTTTTGTTCTATAATTTTCTTAGCTCATCCAACTAATGTTTATTATATTCATTACAATAAAGGTTCGAAAAATCCGAGTCATGATCTATATTCTACTAAATATCCCTTAATTATTTATTTCTGTGACAGTCATCATAAGCGTCGTCGTCATCATCATTTTGATTGTTTGTCCACACCACGCTTTTATATTTTCATCATCGTATACAAATATCTATAGTAATATTCTTCATATGTATTACAAACGTCATATATATTTGGTGAAACGCCAAGAGCGTGCGTAATGTTCTTTACAATCCTTTAAGAAATACATTAGGTGTTCGGTTACTTTAAGAGTTTTAATTCGTTTCGGTTTGTTGTGTTAGGTTTCGTATGTACTTAGGATATAGGTACATTCTGATTCATTAAAATTTCCAGGCACGATTTCTTTTAATTTTGAGAAAAATCGTTGTTTATATTTTTAATGTAACATGATCACGTTATTTTTTGATCCATTAAGTTTAAATAATAAACAGAATCAGCAGCAGTTCGAAATGTTATCGTTCAAAGGTTAAAACGATTTTTTTACCTAATTTATTATTTTACACATATTGAATTTTTCTTTGAAATAGTTGTAAAATAAATTATAACTTGTCAACGTGTTTTGACATGTGCTGAGGTATTATCACTTGGTTATTTAATCTACTTGCGCCTCCGTATTAGTAGAGACAACGAAATGGTGCTTAGTAATAAAGCATAAAATCTATTACAATCCCTTTTATTGTACTTAAGTTTTGTTGTCTCTCTTTCTTCTGTCTCTCTCTTCTTAAATTATCCCTCCTAAATGTGCTAATAATGATAGTAATGTTTTTACAACAATTTTCAGGAATGTCAAGAAGAGGCAAACCACGTGGTCTTCCGGGCTCTAAGACTTTTGTCACAGCGCTTAAAGGGTGCCAGGACAAATACTTCATCGACTTCATCAGACGGTAAGTTAGTTGTTGCTTTGTAACGAAATGTTTTGTATAAGTTAATTGAGATTTGTAGATTTGTAAATTGTTCATTTTACCTTTATCAAATAAAATTAAGAGTATATTTATAAACTTTTGCACAATATATTGACAACTATACCAGCTTTCATTTAATGAGATTGTACTCTTTCCATATAATAACAAAAAACTTAGCTAGCTAGCAATAATATCGATATTTGATCGAATATAACTAAACCATAAAATATACTATAAACTTAGACATATTGTAGATATTTTTGCCTTTTTAACTTTACAATAAATAAGTTGAATACAATTCCAGATGTCTAGAATGGGAGCCAGAGAAGCGTCTGACTCCGGCGCAGGCGCTGCGCCACGCGTGGCTGCGTCGCCGCCTGCCGCGCCCACCGCACGACGAGGAGCCTGCGCCGGCGCACGCGCACGCGCACGCGCACCCCGCACACCCCGCGCACCCCGCGCCCGCCAACGTTAGTATAGCACACCACGTCAAGCGCCTCGCGCAGACCAAGTGTACAGACAAATAGGTTCGTTTTGTGTTCGCTTTTTAATTTTTTTTGTTTTTTTTTTTTGTTATGATGCTTGTGGTTTCGGGTTGTAGGGTGTTTGTAGGCTATTGCCTTAAGCTTGGTTCAGCATTGATTTTTTTATTAGATCATGTAATATAGTACTATTATTAGGATTTCTTTGTGCCTTCTAATATATATTAATTTTAATGGAAAGTGGATAACATGCTGTCTAAACACTAAACACTAGCTTCTCTCCGCTTATTCTAAAAACGTGAAAAGTCCATATTTATAAATTTAATAAACATTTCCATATGAATATTTTTCAAGTTGATATTTTTGAATTTCAACATTGTGTAAATATTGACAGATGGAGCTCAGTGAGACTTGCTTAAGTAACGAAATACCTAGCTTACATGCCTTCGCAAATGATAGTTGCCTAAGAATTGTAGCGAACATATGTTTAATATAATATACGTGTACATACTAACATTGGACACCCTCCATAATATAATTCTGCTGTTGACTTAGATAAGTAAGCTCATTTTACAGCTTAAATATTTATTATATACGTATTTTTATAAATCATGCATAAAACCACAAGCATTTATATAAATGTATATGTAAATAATTTAAATGACATATACATTTAGTTTTACTTTTCATTTGCTAATTATATTTATTTTAATATTTACTTATATGTGTATTTCTTTATATTTATATGTATAATGAGGATGAACTGGATTTAGAGGTATATTATGTTTACAAAACATTATTTGTTGTACTTAAAAATTCTATTTAAATAATAAAATATTATTAAAATAATTAGTTTCCACTATATTTAGACACGTTAAATTTCAAATTTAAATGTTTAAATATAACCGGATTAATCACATATGTTATAATATTTAAAGCACTATATTTAATAAGTTTCACTTTACAGTGGGTGATTTAATTTTCATATCAGGTAAATACATTAGCTTAATCTTGCCCTCCAATATATAATCCGGTTAAAGAGTGTCATTTAACATGTAAAAATCGGAAAGTATATTTAATTACTAATACTAATTATTTGATATATAAGTATATATTTATAGTTTAGATTTATAAGTATATATTTATAGTTGTAGTGTAAATGCATTTTGTAGCATAATTGTAAATTATTATGTAGTATAAGGTTTACATATAGGCTTAAGTTTTAATGTAGTTTGAATTTGACCATGTATAACTGGAAACTCTGTAGTTGTAGATTCGATTCCAATTCGTGGAAATAGATTATTTAAACACCAAATAATTCAATGAAGCATTAAAAGTTTAATAAAAAGAGTTAAAGCTTCAATTACCTCTGTAATTTGTTCCCACATAGAAGGAGGCGATGCGGGAAATAATGTGATACTAAGGGCGCATTTTCATTGGTCGATAAGTCGGTAGTTAGCCCGAATGCGCGGAGTACCCGCATGCGAGCTAACAACCAATGAAATCCACTGGTCGATAACTCGGTCGATTAAACGTGTGCGGGTGATATCCACATTCGGAATAACGACCTTATCGCATGCATTATAGGAATCACCCGCACCCCGTATGCGGGCCCTGACGACCAGTGAAAACGATAAACACTTTGCGGGGCCTATGGCATGCGTTACAGAAATCTCCCGCATCCCGAATGCGGGCCCTATCGACCAATGAAAATGCGCCCTAAGTAAAAAATGTAGATTTAGTCCATAATAATATGAGCGCAGTTGTTGTTCTGATAAGCTCTATTCTAAATTTTGGCATGAATTCTTTATTTATGTTACTAAATATACTGATATTGTTGTTACTGGTGTCATTAGATCATATATTTATTTGATGGTTAAAGTTTAATGTTGTTATTTACCTTGACACTTCGCCAAGTGTTCTATTACTAAATAGTAATACATATGACGTTTATATATTTGTTACAATTTGCATTTAAATTTAGTGAATATTTATCAAAATTGCTGACCTTACAGTATTTATATTGGCTTAAAGACTTTAACTTTATTTTTATATATGTATCTGGTATCGATTAGTATTATTATATATTAGATTATCGGGAAATAAAATTATACACATAAAACATATTTAACTGTCCCACTGCGTCATGGTGTTTCATGCATGCATTGTAGTTTAGTTATCATATTATTAACGAAATTAAACTAGTAAAGTCACTTTTATAGATTGTAATAGTTTTTATAATCAGTTAGAATATTTTTGGTATTAATTATGATTATGTATAAAGTATAAAGTGCTTTTAAGTGGAAATTGCACGAACCGTAGAAACTTAGTGTTAAGACACTCCGTTCACTGCTTTCCACCTTTCCGGGTGTTGCGTGTTGAGTGGCGGAACTAAACACCGCGCCTTGCCTAGTTTCCAGAGCGGAGAAAATAAATGGGAATAGAAAAATCTACCCAATCCTAGTGGGAATTGAACCCACAAACCACCGCGTTTGCAGACACGCAATGCCACGACGGTTTTCTATTATATTCTTCTAAGAGTATATTTTAATAATGAACAAATAATAAATATAATAAAATAATAATATATATAATTTTATTCGCAGTCAAGCGGCGGGTCGGGTTGCGGCGCGGGCGGGCGCGGCGGCTCGCTCCGCACGCCGCTCGCGCGCACACCCGTCACGTTCAACGCGTCGCAAGTCGCCAGTGAGTATTCGATTTGTGTTGTTGTGGTGAATATATAATTTGATATTTTTAGGGTTCCGTACAAAAATAAAAAAACGGAGCCCTTATAGAATCACTCGTGTTCCTGTCCGTCCGTCTGTCACAGCCAATTTTCTCTGAATCTACTAGACCGAATCAGGTGAAATTTGGCTGGATGGTGTAATGCCCTGACCCGAACACAGATGTGTAACGTAAAAAATATTTTTTTCAATAAGGGTAATTTTCGGGGGATAAATTAGGTAATAAAAAAAATAATTTTTCGAACCTTATCTCCGAAACTACTGGGCCGAAAAATTTAAACAAATTACTGAACATAGTTTATGGCTTATAGATTACAGGAAAACCTATAAGGATTTCATAAATTGAAAATAAAATGGTAAATACGATAAAAAATGTTTTTAGGGAAAAAACTTTTCAGGGGAAATATTTCACTATATTGTGTACGGAACCCTTTCCACGCGAGTTCAACTCGCACTTGACCGGTTTTTTTTAAAATTTCACATTAAAATACCTTATTTATATATTAAAAATAGTAATTTGAATTGTATGTTTTGTTGTATAGTGTTATTCTATTTGCTTAGTTAATATTTATATAAAATAAAGCACATATATAAGTTATTGTAAATTGTGGCTATAACAAAAACTTATCCAGCTCTTAAGTTTTATTAAGTGTATCGAATGTGATCTCAACTTGTTTACATTTAAATACTATAGGATCTCAATAGCGTTTATAACCTATATGCTTCTAATTCCAGAAGCTAAACTTCAAGCCGCACTATCAGAGGAGGGCGGCGGAGTGGGCGGGGTGGGCGGCGCGGGGCGGTACTGGGCGGGCGGGAAGCTGCCGCACCTACCGGCGCCTTCCTAGCGCCCGCCATCCGCGCGCCGCCTTGCCAAGGTACGACGGAATATTGGCCAACTACAATAATAATTACAATTAAATGACGTAAAATTTTTATACTAATGTGATGGAGAGGCGCAGCATCTACCTGTAAACGTGACGGTTTGTAGGTTCGGTTCCTATTTGAGGGAGACGGATTTTTCTATTTCTGTTTTCTTCGTGCTGGAAATTAGTTTAGCCACTCAACACGTAATGCCTCGAAAAAGGCGAAAAGCAGAGATAAGCAACGGAGTGCTTTATAGTAGGTGCCTATGGTAACTTCAGTTCCCTCTGCCTAACCTGCCATGTGCGGGATAAAGCGTAAATAGCACATAAAAAATTTTTTGCAAAAGATGTTTAAAAAAAATATATTATAATTAAATAAGATGTTTCAAGTTGCATGCTCTTTTACTCTTAAAAATTTCAATAGTCTGTGTGAAGTATTGTTTCACAAGCGGACAGATTTAATTTATTACGTATATATTACGTATTTTTATTATTTTTAAAGTGTCAATGTACACTATGGATAGAAAAAAATTCAATTAGTGTTCAGGATGTTTACATGTTTTCTTAACTAATTACTTGTTAAAAGTAAAAAATATTATAATATTTATACTAAATATTATATTAACAGGTGTCATCTCTGGAGGTCCCGCGCCGCGCGGGCGTCGTCGGCGGGCGGCTTGAGCTCGAGCGGCGCAGCCTCGACCTGGAGCGCGAGCTGCGCGCCGACCGCGACTCCGACGCCTCGCTCCACGACCGCGACCACCTCGTGTGATGACCACCGCCGCCACCACACCCACCACCAGGCCCAGGCCTAACACCAGACACAGGCCCAGACCCAGGTTCTGTACAATATTGTGCGTGGCTTCAACGCACAGTGCGCTATGATCGCCAATATATCAACAGATTTTAACAGTAAACCCGTCATTCAACCCAGTGATCACAGATTTTTGACGTTAAGAGATAATATGGATCCTATTGTATGTAAGAAAGCGTTTGAGTATAAAAGAGATTTGTCTTTAGATGATGGACCTAGTTGTAGCGACATGCGATTACGAAGGGTAGTTCCAAATCAAAATGTACAAACGTGCCATGAAACTCGGGAAATGAGCTGGAATCATGCTAACTTGCTGGCATATCAGAAATGTATCGGAAATCCCCAAGTTATGGCCAGCTCGAGCAGTCTGGCGCTAACTGCCAACACATCGCGTACAGACAGCAGAAAAAGCTACATGAGTGACATTGGCAACGTGTCCCACTGCAAATTTGAGGGCAACCTCTACAAAAGAAACGAGCCTCACGGCTCTAGTTGGAGTCTCTCTAATGTAGGTGCAAAACATGCTATACACAATGAAGTCCAATACCCTCACTATGAAAACGTTAGGAGAAAATCCGAAGACAATATCAGAAAAAGTTATGTAGTGCCCAGTAATTCTAAAATCTCTTTAGTTGATAGCGCGATCTGTACTCAGCCAAGGGAAAGTCATACTTCGATCCATAATAAAAATGATGAAACAAACAACAGCGTGGTGCATTGGACTAATTCTGTTGAAAACAGGGTTTGCTGTCCAGAAACAGTGTTATATGGGGCGGTCTACGGCCTGAAGTGCTTGAAATAGTTCAATAGTTTAAACGAATTGAATATATGAAAGTGAACTTTGATAGTGCGGCTTACGGCGTTAAACTCTGTACTGTGACTACAGTGTGCGGTCGGTGCGGCGCCGCCATTGCCTCACACCGTTAGTGTCCAACGCTTTACCCTACACTGCCTAGCTCTTGTAACTTCGAAGTGTTAGATTTTAAATACGCTTAATATCGAATGTTGCATTTAAATTGATTAGTATCGGTATACAATAAGCTTGTACATCGAATTACTATTGCCATTAGGTGCATTCCCTGCGAGGGGCGCGAGTGCGCCCTCCGGACGGAATACTCTTACGTTAACGACTCATGTTCCTAAATACTCGACGATAGTAGCGTTTGAGGCAATGGCGGACGGCGATTGTTCTAGCGTAGCGACTAAAATGATCTCAGTAAATAAATAAAGACTAACGTATGTTATACAGACAACTAGTGGAATTGTGCGAGTACCGTGTTTTACTGTTTTCTATGTATTATACATTTTAAGGACGTTGATTCGAGCGTGTCGATGTTAGTGCCTCCTAAGTCTCGTTAGCGTTAGGGACCTCGACCACTGTTTAAGGGAACTCTTTGAACATTTTACCGAAACGATTTGTGATTTCGAGAGGCGAATTTTTCGTACACTGCCTTCCGAGTGCTTGAACATTCGTAGAATCTTGTACCGCTTTATACAAGATTTTAGCTGGATTTCAATGAAGTCACTACGCTTTGTTTCGTTCGTGGTAGTTATCGCGATATTTTATATAGTTGTAATTAAAAAAAATTCGCTCTCGAAACCCTCTAGGTTAAGCTATTGTGTGTGACTAATAACGATTTTCTACAGGATCAACTGTCATTTTTGTTGTAATTTTAATTTTCTTCGACGTAAGCGTCTCGTATAAGTTAATCCTCAAGTGATATGAAGTGAACGACTTGAGCAGTCTTAAAGGACGTAAGGTTAGTTAGTCGCAAGGCCTTTTTTATGTAGTTAGGGACTAAGGTTCATTTGGTGGATAATAGTGTAATATTGGGTCGGCGAGAAGTGAAATAGTCGTGTCGGCTATTACATTAATGAATATTCAATAGAGTTAATTTAGGCCGTTTGTGTTTATTAGTTGACCGTCAAACATATCGACTACGAGTACCACATACAGTGCAATGTTTGACCCCCATATGTTTATTTGTCTTCCTAAATATTTGTATTATTTACAAAGGCCTATTTATATTGTCTCTATATAATTGATTAATGCATTTTATTTTTCCAATAGTTATAGTATGTATATTATTACATAGAGGAATCTATATGAATTTCAATTAAATTTTCAAATTTTTTTTAATTAATGTAGAAACGCAGAACTGTTGAAGTACGCATGTTGTTGTCGTCCCGCTCGCACCCGTACGGAGTGAGCGAGATAGATGAGTTTGATTTTTAATAATTTCTAGTGCTCTACATTTATTTGCCTATTTCAACAGTTCTCCGATGTGCTATTCGATTTTGAATATTAAAAGAGAATTGTTATTTCTTTTAAATGAACAGTACAATTGTTTCATAGTATTTTATTTCATTGACATTATACTCAAAAGCATTTTTTTTATTGTCACTATACACGTTTAAGTTGACTGCCTTCCATCTATTATGCTCAATAAATAAGTGTCTAGTACAAAATGTACGGACGTCGAGTTAGTCTATTTTTTGTTTTATCCATGTAACATTAAAGGTATTTAGTCAATTATTGTGAAGCTTTTTAGTTTACGAGTTGTGGGGGAGTTTTATCTACGGTCGTTTCGTTTTGCTAGTGCTATACCTATGCCCTATACGTATTACACTAACAGCGTAACATGTAGTTTCAAATGTGATAGCTTATGAACGTTTTTGTTCTCATTGACATTGAATTATTCACTAATAATAATATTAAATAAATGAAAGGTAATGTGCGCGTGTTTGTATCTTATTGTTTACGCACAAATATACATACAATCATTGAGTATTGAGTATACTAATTTTAATGTTAGTCACCTCACCTATAATAACTACAGGGTGTTCGCTAACGGCTATTTGTAAGCCGAAGGGTAATTCCAATGACAAACTCATAAGCTATCGGCTTGGCAATCAGTATTAAATCATTTGATCATATTTTCATTAAACTGCCAAGTAAGTTTAATTGTAAGAATAATTTGCTATATCCCAAGGTTATATATAGCGGACTAGATTCTATATTAGCTTTCGTTGGATGCATTTCTCTTTATATCTAGTTTATTTGTGACACGTTGTGTTCTCATTTTGTATCTAAAGCTGGTGTTTCATGTCTTGAAACGGAGCGATGATGTGAATACTATACATTTTAAATAAATGAATTATATAAATATTGGTTAATGTTTTTTTTACCTGGTTATGTTTTATTGAAGAACTAAATAGTTTTTTTTAACTAAAGATCCTATAAGAAGTCTGCAACAGTCGTGTACAGTCAATATAAAAAACATTGGAAAATAAAATATTATACTTATATATCTTTATTGGAAAATCTATAAAATTAACCTTTACAAATTAAAACACAATGAAATATTTTATCTTTAATTTTTTTTCAGTAAACGATTCTGGAGTGGGTCCAACTGCGCTTCTCGTTTCCTACGTCCACATGTAACTATTGAATTGACTTAGGTTTTTAATTCCATTTAATTGACTATTAGAAAATAACTACAAAAAAGAATCTGGTTACAGATACTATTTCGGTTTAACATAGTGTACTTTTTATATACTTACATACGCAACTTCACCCTTTAGCCCGCACATGGCAGGGTAGGCAGAGGGAACCGCAGGAACCGTGGAACCTAGCGTTAAGACATTCCGTTCCATGCTTTTTGCCTTTTTCGAGGCATTAGGTATTGAGTGGCGGAACTCAACGCCGTGCTTCTGCCTAGTTGCCAGGGCGAAAATGGAAACGAAAAATTCATCTTTCCCGATTGGGAATCGAACCCACAAACTGTCGCGTTTATAGGAAGGCACTAAGACTTTGGAGTGCTTATGTAGTGGCTACAGTCGATGGTTATCGACGGTGTTATACAATGGGGTATTTTTCAAAAATCTCAATTTATTGCTAAAGTCCTAACAAATCACTTATTACAACTCTATATTATTATCCATTCTATAGTTGGCATAAAAATGCAGTACTTCTAGTTATTGTGCTTTTTAGGTTAGGCTTCCTAAACGTTTTGTCGCCCTACTATGACGTCAGATTCTTTTGTAAACAAATACACTAATGTTGGTAAACTATTTTTTTTTATTTAAAAAAATAATTTACTCTACTGAAACTTGGTCCGTACCCTTTTTTAACATATCCTTATCACAAATATTGATTATATTAATATTGATTCATGATATATAGAATTAATATTTATCGTAACGAATATCTATAATAATTTTTATTTTTTTTTTATATTTAATATTACTTAGAACTAAGGCTATGGCTGATAAATTACACAAGTTTATACGTTTCATTTTTGGTGTCATAAATAAAATTAAATTATATAATAAATTAGGGTCACTTGATGGTGGGGTCACACAATAATGACAAAAAATAAGCTTTGATGCGACTTATATCTTAAATATTAGGGCATGTCCGCTATAATAGAAGTTGTGACCGCTGCGTTCCTGTCTTTCATGGCCATCTTCAAGTTGTACTCCACAATACTTTGGTGAGCCTATTACCAAAGAAGATTTTTTAAACCGAACCATATAGTACGATATCAAAAGTAGCTACTGTATTGTCAAAAAATTGCTGATTTCCTTTTTTTTAGCTTCACGATTTATCCCGCACATTAGGGTAGGCAGTAACAATAGGACATCAGTGTCAAAACACTCCGTTGCTTAGTCCCTGCTTTCTCCGTCCCCGCTTTCCGTCTTTTTAGAGGCATTGCGTGTTAAGTGGCGGAACTCAACGCCGCGCTTTGCCTAGTTGCCAGAGTGAAGAAAATGGAAATAGAAAAATCCATCTTCCCCTAGTGTGAATCGAGCCCAAAAGCCGTCGCGTTACATGCAGACGTTGCGCCTCTGCGCCACGACGGCACTCAATGCTAATAATTGTATAGTTTGTAAAAATCTCCCTACAGAGAAGCTAACAACGATATAAGTTGTATAAAAGCATATAAGAATTTCAACGCGGCGTGATGTAGAACGCATGGCTCAGTGGTGAGAGCGCCTGCACGGTTCGCAGGAGGGCGCGGGTTCGAGTCCCGCTGCGTTCAAATTTTTATATGTTTTCTTTAAGTATTTTTTCTATCCTCAGTGTGGATTAACACTTTAAAAATCATCAAAAATATTTAATAAAAATAGCATTCTCTCTCGCCAAACGATTGTTCTTTGTAATGGTCTTTGGGTAGCGGAAATTTGTAAAAATCTCCCTACAGAGATGCTAACAACGATATAAGTTGTATAAAAGCATATAAGAATTTCAATGCGGCGTGATGTAGAACGCATGGCTCAGTGGTGAGAGCGCCTGCACGGTTCGCAGGAGGGCGCGGGTTCGAGTCCCGCTGCGTTCAAATTTTTATATGTTTTCTTTAAGTATTTTTTCTATCCTCATTGTCTATTAACACTTTAAACATCATCAAAAATATTTAATAAAAATAGCATTCTCTCTCGCCAAACGATTGTTCTTTGTAATGGTCTTTGGGTAGCGGAAATTTGTAAAAATCTCCCTACAGAGATGCTAACAACGATATAAGTTGTATAAAAGCATATAAGAATTTCAACGCGGCGTGATGTAGAACGCATGGCTCAGTGGTGAGAGCGCCTGCACGGTTCGCAGGAGGGCGCGGGTTCGAGTCCCGCTGCGTTCAAATTTTTATATGTTTTCTTTAAGTATTTTTTCTATCCTCAGTGTGGATTAACACTTTAAAAATCATCAAAAATATTTAATAAAAATAGCATTCTCTCTCGCCAAACGATTGTTCTTTGTAATGGTCTTTGGGTAGCGGAAATTTGTAAAAATCTCCCTACAGAGAAGCTAACAACGATATAAGTTGTATAAAAGCATATAAGAATTTCAACGCGGCGTGATGTAGAACGCATGGCTCAGTGGTGAGAGCGCCTGCACGGTTCGCAGGAGGGCGCGGGTTCGAGTCCCGCTGCGTTCAAATTTTTATATGTTTTCTTTAAGTATTTTTTCTATCCTCAGTGTGGATTAACACTTTAAAAATCATCAAAAATATTTAATAAAAATAGCATTCTCTCTCGCCAAACGATTGTTCTTTGTAATGGTCTTTGGGTAGCGGAAATTTGTAAAAATCTCCCTACAGAGAAGCTAACAACGATATAAGTTGTATAAAAGCATATAAGAATTTCAACGCGGCGTGATGTAGAACGCATGGCTCAGTGGTGAGAGCGCCTGCACGGTTCGCAGGAGGGCGCGGGTTCGAGTCCCGCTGCGTTCAAATTTTTATATGTTTTCTTTAAGTATTTTTTCTATCCTCAGTGTGGATTAACACTTTAAAAATCATCAAAAATAAAAAATTGTATAGTTATTTTTTATTGTGTTTATTTTATGCAGCAATGCGAGCATTTTCGGAATGATTATGAATAGTTTAAATAAAATGAGATATTTATAATGTTGATGTTTTCTAAAAAATTGTACAAATTAAATTTTAATAATTCGATGTTGATAGTGTGAACTGTGACGACCTTTTTAATCCAGCGCTTAAGGCGGAACGCAACCGTGACTTACGACAGCCAGTGGCCGTATTGAAGATGATGATGAAAAATGTAATAAAAAATTACAATAATTATCTTTTGCTAAGAGTTATATAATAGAATAATGTCATATACTAATATTACTACACTCAAGTGTTTTATAAACGTAGTATGATTAAGGAGAACCCCCTCACATTTTAGATCTACGTATCCGCATATCTTAAACAATTGTTCTAAGCCATTATCTTCAATAGTCTTCAAATACTATTCATTTTACTAGCATATTTAGTTGTTATAAGGGAAGGGAATGCAAAATGGTAACTAAGAAATAACCAATAAAACTTACATTCTGTATATTCCTATTTGCCTTTAATTCGCTTACAAATTGTCTTTTTTTTATTATTTTTATAGCTTCACGCTTAATTACGTACATAGCAGGGTAGGCAGTGAAAACTGCAAGAACTATGGGAATCTGGTGCTAAGACACTCCGTTCTCCACTTTCCGCCTTTTCGAGGCATTGCGTATTGAGTGGCGGAATTTAATCCTTGCCTAGTTGCCAGAGCGAAGAAAATGAACATGAAAAATCTATCTTCCCCGTGTGGGAATCGAACCCACAAACCGTCGCATTTATAGGTAGACGCTACACCTCAGCATCACGACGGTTCTCTACAACGGATGGACAAATTATCTTTTTTCATACAAATTGCTTTCTCTAAGAAAATGTAGGTTGAACGTTTGGTATATTTTCCACCGTGCTAAAATGTCTGGGCTAATCATTTGTAAATTTCATACAATACTTTTGTATGACTATTGTAGTGTTAACACATTGTGCAAGTGTTTTTTAGAGTACAGTGTAAAGAGCCAGTATTCATTGAGTTACAATAGCAAAGCATTGTGTTATACTGCTTGTATAGTTAATTTTTACTTACCGTGGTTATAGAAGGTAATTATCTGAATTTGTCTCACATAACTCTACTATAAAATGTCAGTAATAGACCTCTATAATTTTCTCTCTTCAAGAATCCTTTGCAATTGAATTCGTTTTTTTAGCTTCACGGTTTATCCCGCACATGGCAGGGTAGGCAGAGGGAACTGCAGGAACTGTGGGAACCTAGTGTTAAGAAACTCCGTTGCTTAGTCCTGTTATCTCCGTCCCCGATTTCCGCCATTTTCGAAGCATTGCGTGTTGAGCGGCGGAACTCAACGCCGCGCTTTGCCTAGTTTTCAGAAAAAACTGCGAAAAAATTGGAAATAGAAAAATCCATTTTCTCCTCTGTGCCACGACGGCCCTCTGAATTTGTTTACATTTTCAATTTTTCAATCTGAATCATGTAAATTATCCGACTTTGATTATTAACTGTCATTACTAATAGTATGATTAGTTAGATTACTCAAGGAAAAACCATTACGAAGCTGTCATAGTTAGAGGACTGAGGACACACTAGAACTAGAACACATACAATCCAGTGCCAGAGAGATAATTTACCAGCCAATTACTCCCCTCTTTGTGTTTTTATCGTGGTAATGTTCAAGAATCTGAAAAATAAATGCTCATAAGGGATTTAAGCAAGATATGACTGAATTCATGACTAGTTATTAGTATATAGTGAATTAGAGAGAGCTTTTTGCAGAGATCTATACTAGTATAGATCTCTGCAAAAAACTCTCTAGTATAGTATACTAGTTTAGAAGGTTACTTTATTTATGCTGCACACACACTGTTTTCGAATGCTATTCCGTTTTTTGAACTTGCGTAACTTGAGTTTCGATTCTACAAAATAAATAAAATTTAATGAACACCATGACAAGAAAGCTGATTTTGGCTAATTGTTCTAATCAGTTCTAAAATTTTGTAATATTTTCCGTCTAATATTTTAATCCGGTCTAAAACTTTTTAAAAAAAATGATCGAACGAAAATAATGCGTACTGACAAAATAAAAAAAACCACCAACTCTATTTGCCTTTCTGTTCTATAAATACCTGAAATACCTAAAATTGATACAATTTTAGGATGGTAAAGAAAGTAAAAGAGATAAGGAAATATTGACTTCAGAGAATATAGTGAAAGTCAAGTAAAAACCATAAGGACCACTGGAGATCATATATGAAGAGGTTAATGATACTAGGCAAAAGAGGTAGCATTTCGTACTCCGATTTCTCTGGCTTCCCTGCTAAGTGTATAAACGATGAAGCCTGTTATTTTGTATGCAAGGTCGCTATCATTAACATTTTTTAGTTCCTATTTCATATTATTTGTTTCTTTCTGAGTCATTTCAATGCTTTTTTTAGATATATAAAACTCAATTAATGAAAAATTAATGGAAGGAGTTACATCTACATTTTTTCTTATGAATAATAAATTTATTTAATAAAGTTGTTTAGTAAATGTAAAGTTTATAACGTGCATACACACTATTTTAATTATTTGTTAAATATCACCTGTTTTCAAGAAAGAAATAAAATTTCTAACACTTGTATAATATGTATACCAAGCTCTAAATTTTTAAATGCATAAAATCTTAACTGTTTTAAAGTAAACTACAACGTCTAAATACTTCAGTTTACGTAAGAGAAATAGCCCCATGATTTGAAAAATAAGTATTCGAGTATACTTGGTACGAGCTTTACTCAGTCTGCTTGAATGGTTTTTTACTGTTTGCCATTTTTCAATTATATAAAACTCCATTGTCTTCAGTTGCTCTGAGTATTATATATTATATACATATAATATATAATAGTCAGAGCTAAAGTAAACAATAGTATTTAAAACGCGACGGTTTCTGGGTTCGATCCAGTCGAGGAAGATAGATTTTTCTATTTTCATTTTCTTCGCTCTGGCAAACTAGGCGGTTGAGTTCCGCCACTCAACACGCAATGCCTCGAAAAAAAGCGGAAAGCGTCATTATTCATTACTTCAGCAAAGTACTTCTTACACAGTACTTCTTACTTCAGCAAAATAAGGTTGGAACTAAAACACAGCTTTTGCACCTCTAGAAGTGTGAAATTGGTCCGAGAAGTTATTGTGCTAAAATCTTGCCATTATCTTAATCCAAAATGCCATCAAATTTTATTTTGAAACTGTCGTATCATGATTAACAACAACAACAACAGATGACTTGACAATAGATAAGCAGTCCCTAAGGCTTCCTCTTCAAATCTGTCCTTTGATCGAACTACAGCATGACCATCACCAGAAGGCTACGTACGTGTAAGGTGGCTTACCGTGGGGGACATCGTCTCACAGTTCCAAATAAAGATGCCGAAGCCTTTTTATGGCATTCGTCCCATATTTATCTTAAGTGGAGAACCGTTACGCACAAAGATACAGGACGAACTTGTAAGAGATGACACTGGACCAGGAAATTGTGGTTACGGGGGATCAGCTACTCACACGACGATCCTAACGTTCTTTTAAGTCACATAAACACATGCCCGTGCCAAAAGACTATATCAACGGTCAACGTTTCCCGTCAAACCACACACAAACATTAGGTCTGTTTAGTTCACTGTAGGTATTTTGAGACATACTGCCCAAAGGAATGATTAACATCATGAGGCATATGAGGTCCAATTCCGAATTTCATACATAAAACGTTAAAAACATAATAAATTAACCTACTTCTCATAAACTTGTACTATTAATATAAGAAATATTTACTCATGAACAAAAACCTTAGTTGATGACAACGATTTCATTCATGGTGTGTACCTGTAAGATCTTCTCACAAGGACGATGTAGTTATTATTTCTACAGTCACTTGCTTCAGGTTCTGCGCTATCGTCAAAAGCGCGCGCTGTCAACGAGCCTGCGGACGGAGTGTTAGTGCGTTTTTTTTTTTTTTAAATTGGTTTCGTTTCGTGACTGTGAAGGGATTATAACGGAACGAAATTTAAACAGCATTTTTGTTTATTGTTAAGTTATTGAAATTTCTTTTATTATTAAAATTAATATCAAAAAAAAATTCAAATATAAGTTTTGCTACAAAAAAACGTGTAATAAAATATTGCCGACAGTATTTATTACATATTTATTATTAATGTTAATTGCGTGGTTATAAGATATCCAAAAACGTTATTATCTTTGTACGGTATGCTGTATTTAAATTAGATGAGTTTTTTTGAGATTTAAAAAAAATCTCAATTAAATATGAAGCAAACATTTGTGCAATAAAAAATTCCTTATTTCAAAGAATTAGAAATTATATATAGATTGTAGAGGTGGTAATTGTTTTTAGTAAAAATAAGGTACTTATTAATTAAGGACATAGATGCGAAATTAGTACGAAAGAAAGATTAAGTATCGTACACCCGACCACATGAGAATTATGTAACGTTGAATCCCAAATGAATTTTATTTTAACTATAGAGATATATATATATATATATATTATCTATATCTATCTATATATACTATTATAATATATATAGATCTTATATCTATATTATTATATATTATATATAGATATATAATATATATATATATATATAGATATATATATATATAATATATATTATTATATCGTAATATATATTATATATATATATATATATATTATATTATCTATATATATATATGTTATATATATTATATATATATATATTATTATATGACAATATATATTATATATATACAATATATATATTATATCGAGATATATTATATCTATTATCATTATATATATACTATATATAATATATTATATATATATATTCATATCCTATATATAAAATTAAATTGTTAAATAAATAAACTTGTTTGTTTTTTCTTTCATTTCGTACACTAAATATATCGTTGGACATCATGTAAATTGTGACAAAAACATATCACATATAAAGGCCACACCAAAACACACATGTACGTATGTTTTGTACTAGTATATATTATTTGTCAGTGTGCTAATTCACCAATGAATACATGTTACAGGTACTTAAAAAGTCACATGCATTTTTAAAATGGTTTTTGGAATTAATTTTAAATAAATTTATACTACTACTTCTAAGACTTGTCTTCAAAAGTGGTAATAACCAATAAAAACAGTATAGATAGAAAATATTAATAGAATGGAAAAATATATAAAAAAAAAAATAAATTAAAAAATTGAACATATAAAAATAGATATTAATTTTATAATACATAAATTATATATAGTATATAAAAGGAAATTGAGGATTAAGCTGTGTTTTTTCAAATACCTAAAAAAAATTGTTCAATATAATTTAAGTTTTTATTACAATAATATTCGGAAGACCAGTCGTGGTGCAGAGGTGCCACACGTATGCCTGTAACGCGCGATTACGGGTTCGATTTCTCAGTCGGGGAAGATGGATTTTTCTAGTTTCATTTTCTTCGCTCTGGTTAAAACGAGGCAAAGTGCGGCGTTTGCGTTCCGCAACTCAAACACGGAATGCCTCGAAAAAAGGTGGTGGAATCGGGGAAAAAGCTGGGGCCGGAGAAAGCAGGGACTAAGCAACGGAGAGTCTTAATCACTAGGTTCCACGGTCCCTGCGGTTCCACTCTGGATACCCTGCCGTGTGAGTGATAAGAGTGAAGCTATTATAAACATAATATTTCATTCCAAACACGTCTTGTGTGGCCCTCTACAGGTACTCGAAAGTTACTGATATACTGATTGTAATACTGTTTTGTTAAAATAAATTATATTTTTGTTAAAGACTATTGTGTGTCAAAACTGAGGAGATTATTTTTATTTTCTCTATTCTGTTATCTCCTTCTTTTCTTCAATTTTATTGTTTTTGAGGAACTTTACATTATATTATGGTAATTTAGATAATAAGAATGAGATTCAATATATAAGTAATATAAACTTTTTATGACATATTATAGTCTTTTTTTTACCGTTTGTAAATTTAAACTGAAAACCGACACAGTAACATTCGAGGTATACCAGATTATTCAGGTACAGATACCAACGCATAATAAGTTGTAAATGTATTGACTAGATTAGATAATAGATAAAAAATTAGCCGTGGAGCAGAGGCGAAACGTTGCCTGTACGCGACGGTTTACTGGATTCGATCCACAGTCGGGGGAAATGGATTTTTCTATTTCCATGTTTTTGCTATGGTAAACTAGGCACACGCGGCGTGGGTTCCGCCACACTCAACACGAAATGCCTCGAAAAGCGCGGGAAAGCGGGAAAACGGAGAATGCAGGGACTAAGCAACGGAGTGTCTAACACTAGGTTCCAACGGTTCCCTGCAGTTCCCTCTGCCTACCATGCCTTCGTGCGGGATAAATCGTAAGCTGAAAAAAAAAAAAAATTTAGCCATAAAACATGCATAAAGAATTCAGTCATAGATATTTCAGTATCACAGTATACAGAGATAAAAATTTTTTTGGTTAAAAACTTCCTTGTTAACTTTAATTCGATATAGAGTTATTTTCTCTGTAGTGATCTTACTTTAGTTTACTTTATTAAAATATTTATTGATTAATTTTACACACCTAACACTTACTTACTTTTTATAATTTCGTTTCTTATTAAAAAATTACCTACTTTTATCTACATACACACAGGGACATACAAGTTATATATATACATATATATGATGGGGCCTTTAAGTCTACGCAAGTCTCCAAACAAACAAGTTATAAGATAACAGATTATATTGTAGTTGCCTACAGATCATTTAGAGCCTCTTCTCCGTTTTACGCTCTGATAAGACAGGACTGCAGTTCCATGTAACGTACATAATAATATTTTCTACTAAATAAAATACTTAAACAAATAATACGTGAAGTTTTTATGATGCTCTTATCGGCATACTAATAAAACGGGTGGATTGTGAATGTTGTTGTTATGTAAACATACAGTTTACTCATATACACAACTTTCGAACACTTCGCATACCATATGAACTTCTCTGTACGTTCTGTTTAACTTGGCTTTAGATATATTGTATTTAAAAGTATGTAACTGTAAGTTCAAATTTTATGAGGTCATTGTAGCGCAGCGGTTTGTAAGTGCGACTGTGTTGGGTTCGATTCCCAATAGAAAAATAAATAATTTTTCATTTTGTTCGATTTGGGAATAAGACAAAACGCGGTTTGAGTTCCGCCTCTTAAAATGCAGTATATTGAATTGTGATAACTACTATTTTTGATACATACATATATATATATATATATATATATATATATATATATATATATATATATATATATATATATATATATATATATATATATATATATATATATATATATATATATATATATATATATATATATATATATATATATATATATATATATATATATATATATATATATATATATATATATATATATATTTGAAAATTAATCCTAGAATTTCCCCGATATATAATGAAACAATGAAAACCTAAAAATATATGAAATGTTGCATATAAAATAAAATTGGATATGGGTCGTTAGCATGTTATTAAGTTTTCGTAATCTCAACATGTCACGATACAATAGTGCGTATATGGAAAGAATAACTCAACGCCGGACCATACGCGGTTGTCTGCGTCACTATCTAAAAGTTTGTGTAACAAGAATCAACATTTTTGTGTCGTAATATATATATATATATATATATATATATATATATATATATATATATATATATATATATATATATATATATATATATATATATATATATATATATATATATATATATATATATATATATATATATATATATATATAATATATATATATATATATATATATATATATATATATATATATATATATATATATATATATATATATATATATATATATATATATATATATATATATATATATATATATATATATATATATATATATATATATAATACTTTATGTAACATTGTAAGAAATGTAAAAAAATATACCTTGATAACTAGGAAGCACGGACCACGGATCGTGATAACAAAAAATTGGCATTCAGTTGTTACATATATAATGTATGCGAGTCTTCAAATATTATATATTTGTTTAAACAAATTCTTTTTATTGATGTAAAAATTTATTAAAAATTTATTCTCATATTCTGTATATATCAACCTTACAAAAGTATGAAGACATTCGCTCCTTTATTTATTTATTTATTTATTTAATGCTTTATGACATCTACATTAAAAAAACAAATAAGACAAAATAAAGAGTTCTGAGGAGTTCAGACGTGTTTAAGAGAAACCACTTTTCGCTTTTTATTTCGTAAATTTTAATAAATTAACAAAATTATAATAAAAAATCGTGCATAAATAATAGGAGTGCATATATAAGAAGAGATCTCAAAGACTACAGTGCTGACCGCGCCTACTTGATGACTCACCGTCCACAACAGCAACGCCCATCAGTCTATTGTTCCTACCCCTAGAGGTGTTCCAGAAAGTGACCAACGACAGTGCCAGTGGGCGGAGTGCATCTTTAAAAAGTAAGTGCATTCTACTAATCAACGAACCGACCTTGAAGAGTAATCCTTTCACTTTTGCAAGGTGAATAATCAAAGTTGCTTGTCAGTTATACTTCTCGTATAGCTCTGCGACCCTAGTACTTTGAACGAAATGCCACTTAAACGAACGCCGCCGCCAGCTGCGACAGCGCCTGGACACTCAGGTAAGGCGCCTTGCGCTGAACGTAATTTGCCATCGTCTTCAGTTACAGAAGTGGAATACGCTAAAAATTTGGAAAATTCAATAAACTTAGAAACTCTAAATAAATCTGCTTCTGATACCGATCTTACGGCTACACCACCAAGCTTTGTTTTTCATAGAAACAAGAGGTTCAGGGCACAGATGGAGGACTCTGTTGTAAATCAGTTGGATGTTTTTGTAGAACAAATGCGTAAACTAGTGTCATCATCATCGGCCCAACAGGCTGATGAGCTTAGGAAAGTTAATTTGATTTTGAAAGATATTCAGCAGTCGAACTATAATATTGAAAATTCCGTTTCTTATCTTGCTGCTCAAAATGAAGAATTTCAGAAAAAAATAATTGAGTTGGAAAATCAAGTTAAACAAGATCGAAATCAAATAATTATGCTTGAAAGTAAGATCGAGGAATTACAAATGAATAGTAGGAAGTCTAGTTTTGAAATTAAAAATGTTCCGAAAAAACCTAGCGAAAATAAAGATGATCTCATTCAGATGGTTCTCAGTCTCTCCAAAACTGTGGACTGTGACATAAGTAAGTCTGATATTAAGGATATATATAGAGTTAAACCAAAATCATCTGAAAATAAATCACCGCCAATCGTAGTAGAAACAAACTCAACCATACTTAAAAATGATTTTCTAAAAATGGCAAAGTCGTACAATGTTAAGCATAAAAGCAAGCTCTGTGCTAACCACCTTGGACTTGGTTTTAAAGAGGATAGCCCAATATACCTGACGGAACATCTAACTCCAAAAGCTGCTCGCCTATACTTCCTGGCAAGAGATTTAATAAAATCTAAAAATTTTAAGTTTTGTTGGACTGCTTACGGAAAAGTATACGTGCGAGAAAATGAACATACCAAGATCATATTGATCAGAAGTGAAAGTCAAGTACAACAAATTTTGAATGGGAATCCTCAAATATCGAAGCACATTTGACTATATATAGACAACTCGACAATACCAAACATGTTGTCCATTCTACCTCTATTAGATAATTTATTTTTCCTTTATTTTAACTATTTTAAAATTGTATTGTTATTTTGTTTTGTATTCGCATCACTCACCGAGTATTTTATTGTTCTTAACGTGTACCTATTACTCTGCTGGCAAATTAGACAGCTTATAACAACATTCTGAGTCATATTCCGCAATACTTTAAAAAGCATACACCCTCAACAACCACACAATGTTATCTCTTCATAACAAACTCAGATTACTTCCAATTAGCACCTTCAATTATACACCTCTATATTGATTTAAACAATTTAAGTTATGGCTGAAACTAAGCAAACTGTGAATGAAATAGACAGCTTAACGTTAGCACGAAGTGTTGAATGTGATTTTTGTGATCTGACTAAGCATGTACATATAAAGAAAAATGATTTAACTATAGTTTCACAGAATATTAGAAGCGTATACTGCAATTTTGATGATTTTTTGGCAAATATAAGTGTTTTGTCTTTTGATATTGATGTAATCGTTCTTACTGAGTGCCATTTAAGGTCCGATAAGCCTCTACCTCAACTTGAAAATTATAACTCTTTTGCAACTGCTCATCAGTTAAACCAGAATGACGGAGTAGTGGTTTATATAAAAAGTATATTTGAGTCGAGTGTCAAAGAAATTAGACTTTCCCAAGCATCTTGTCTTGAGGTGAAGCTATTAAATACTACTATTATGTGTATCTACCGTTCTCCATCAAATACAAACGCTGAAAGCTTTACAAATTCCTTGAATTTACACTTACAGTATCTAAAGTCACAAAACGTAGTCATTGCAGGAGATATTAATATAAATCTTATAAGTAGAGATACAGAGCAAACATATGAATACAGCAATAGAGCTAACTATCTCAATATGTTATCAACGTACGGAATATTACCTGGACATATATTACCTACTAGGAATAAAAATTGTTTAGATCATTTTATGTTGAAATTTAATAAAAACAAATTTGAAGCGTTTATAGCTATTTTACAAAGTTCTATCACTGATCATTATTGTACACTGTTAGTGTTATCAAAACAAAAGAATATGTATCCTATAAATAAGACATGTACAATTATAGATTTCGACAAAGCCTTAAAATTTATAAAGGAACAACATTTGCCAGAATTACTTTTTTGTGACGATGCATCCCAGTTAACGGAGCTTTTAATAAATAAACTGAGCATGGCCATTAAAGAGAATACCACGATTCGACAAATTCCTAAAAGTAAACGAATAATTAAACCATGGATTACGCCTGGAATCTTACGATGTATAAACACTCGAAACAAACTACAGAATGAGTCAAAAAAAACCCACAGGATAACGTAAAGAAAATTATTTATTTACGATACAGAAATTTTTGTAATAATTTAATTAAAAAGGTAAAAAGAAAATATGAAAGAGAATCTTTGGCTAAATCAACGAAAAACAACAAGCTACTCTGGAAAACCATAAAAAATATAACTTACACCAATAATGACAAAAAATATAATAAAGAATTACTAAATATCAAACCGACGCCAATAGAATCAGCTAATGCAATTAACGAATATTTTGTGACTGTAGGTAAGAATCTTGCTCAAAAATTAATGTTAATATCCACAAAAACGATAATAATCTTTTAAAATCGATTCCGTCACAGTCCCAGTCTTTTGTTATCATGAGTACAGATGTAGTCGAAGTAAACAGCATCTTAATAAGTTTGAAATCGGACAGTGCTCCTGGTTGGGACAATATATCCACCAAATTCCTAAAGCATATTAAAAATGAGGTTGTACCTGTTATTACCCATCTGGCAAATCTTTGTTTTTCATCTGGCGTATTCCCTGCATCGCTTAAATGTTCCATAATAACGCCAGTTCACAAGGGAGGAGAAAAGCAAAATATGAACAATTACAGGCCAATTTCAGTTTTACCGGCAATTTCTAAAATTATAGAAAAATTAATAAATAATAGACTTCTTAAATATTTTGATAAATATAACATATTATCTAGTTATCAATTTGGGTTTCAACAAGGAAAATCGACAGAAGATGCAATAACAGTCCTCACTGAGATGGTTACAAAACAACTCGACAAAGGAAATAAATGTTTGTCTATTTTCTTAGATCTCAAAAAAGCGTTTGATACTGTCTCTCATCCCATCCTAATTAAAAAGCTAGAGATAGTCGGGATTAGGGGAAAAGAGCTCTCGTTATTTAAAAGTTATTTGTCGGAAAGAAAACAAATGGTAAAGTTGGGTGAATTCATTAGTATCAAAGCCACTGTGACATATGGAGTACCCCAAGGAAGTGTTTTAGGCCCCACATTATTTCTTTTATATATAAATGATCTATGTAATATGCAGATGGAAAAAGCAAGGATTATATCATATGCAGATGACACTGCGATCATATTCACAGGCAATTCGTGGGCAAATGTCAAAACAATTGCTGAGAAAGGTATAGCACTGGTAAACAGATGGCTAGAAAGTAATCTACTAACATTAAATGTAGTAAAAACAAATTATATTACTTTTTCAATAAATAACAAAACACAACCTGGGGACGACTTTTGTATAAAAATACACAGATGTCAAGATTTTCAAAATAAAAATTGCACCTGCCCTATCATAGAAAAAGTAATAAACACAAAATATCTAGGCGTTATAGTGGACCAAAGGTTATCATGGTACCCACATCTAGAGGAAGTCGCAAATAGAATAAGAAAATTAGTTTTCATTTTTCGTACATTGCGACACGTGCTTCCAATACCTCACCCAAATGACGAATTTACTTCCAGAAATATTCTTAAGGAAACATATGTTGCACTAGCCCAATCGGTACTGATATATTGTATTCCCATATGGGGAGGAGCCCTAAAGACAAAATTCTTGGTTTTAGAACGTGCACAGCGAACTCTAATCAAAATAATGTATTTTAAAAATAGTATGTATCCAACAGAACAACTATATGCACTAAGTCATTTACTATCTGTAAGAAAACTTTATTTGTTAAAAATAATTTTGAAAAAACACAAATCCCTTTACTATGATCCGCTTTTAATTAATAAAAGAAGAAAGGATATGATAGCGCAGACCTCAAAAACCAAAACTTCGTTTGCTAACAATCAGTATGAGTCCCGTTCGTGTTTATTATATAATAAAATAAATAAAATATTAAATTTATACCCCAAGCTTTACTATGAATGTAAAAAAAGGTTGTAGAATGGCTCACACCAATAAGCTATGAAGAAACTGAAGCACTTATTCAACATATGAAATAATCATAAATCTTTATATTTTTATTTATACTTCTTGTTAGCACGATTTTTATACATATGATAACACATGACAATACTTTGAAAAATTAAACACATCCTTTTTTTTTCCCTGAGTTTATTATTGTTTAGAAAAGTAAATGAAATAAATTAAATAAATTTAAGAAATGATAAGAGTATAGGTATTGTAAGTTATTATTTTAAAAACAAATCTTTGTATTTAAACATAAGTGTTATTTGTATGCTACTGGAAGAGCGGAGTCTCCTGGTACAGGCAATACCATGCTTAAAAGGAGGCTCCAATCACTATCTGATTGTAAGAAACTTGTTTAAATAAATGATTATTATTATTATTATTATATTATATCTCTTCCATGGAAAACAGAAAATTATATATAGTTCTCATATAATAAAAGTGTCGCTTCGTTGCTCTTTATATTTTATATTTTTTTACATATCTTTTATTTTTATGTAGTACGTAGTTTTTTTTAATTAATCTTAAAGACTAATAGCAGAAGTCTTGATTTACCTTACCTATGGTTTTATGTTTGTAAAAAACAGTGCGCACTATATTTTTTCGCACATTGTAATGTTACCTGTAATAAGAATTAGGTGCCTCAAAAGAAAAATACACTAAAAACATCGACATCAGTGTTAAATAAAAACCGGTCAAGTGCGAGTTGAACTCGCGTGGAAAAGGTTCCGTACACAATACAGTGAAATATTTCCCCTGAAAACGTTTTTTTCCCTAAAAACATTTATCAAATTATAAACATTATCGAATTTACCATTTTATTTTCAATTTATGAAATCCTTATAGGTTTTCCTGTAATCTACAAGCCATAAACTATATTCAGTAATTTTTTCAAATTTTTCGGCCCAGTAGTTTCGGAGATTAGGGAGGGGGGGAATGGTCAATTTTCGGCTTTTTTCATGAATATCATCGATACTATTTATTTTAAAAAATTAAAAAATATATATTCGAGATCCTGATAACAAGCCCTTTCATTTGATATATGACTCAGTAAGGTTCGCAATTTTTTTTTTAATTATCTAATTTATCCCCCGAAAATTACCCTTATTTCAAAAAAATATTTTTTACGTTACACATCTGTGTTCGGGTCAGGGCATTACACCATCCTGCCAAATTTCACCTGATTCGGTCTAGTAGATTCAGAGAAAATTGGCTGTGACAGACGGACGGACAGGAACACGAGTGATTCTATAAGGGTTCCGTTTTTTTATTTTTGTACGGAACCCTAAAAAAGAGGTTGGGTCTGATGCGATGGGGAACGTGGAGTACAGGGTTCTCTAGCGCATCCTGGGATAAGCCTATGAAATATAATTTAATCCATATAATGTGGAGATATCAAGCTGAAGTTGACATCAAATATCCAGGTCTATAGCTAAGCTTTCCTCTTGCAGCAATTCGTATGGAATTCGCCGTGTTATCAAAACATATGAAATTAACATATACCTTACGTAAGTTCAAACTATGAAAATTTACAGGTATATTGTAAGAAAAACTTAGTAGACATAGGTATTTTGCAGTTAGTTGGCTTATGAGATAAATAAAGTAAGAAAATTAAAAATTTTCAAGTCTATCATTAATAGAACCCGTTACAAACTGATATTTGTAGTTAATTTCATACAAAATTACTGCATACGACCGCTATTTCAAGTTTGTATTTTTTTATAAGTTGTACTTTCCGCTGACCTGCACTCTTGAAGTATATACGGAACTCCAGTTGCGCACTTAACCGACATTAAAACGAAGATATTATAAAAAAGTAAAGGCAGCAAAAAATGTAATTGGCATTTTTTTAATTTATCTTGAATCAATAATTTAAATTCAATACAAAAATATCGGTCAAGTGTGAGGAGTACTCGCGCATTGAGGGTTCTGTACCTTTTTCCTGATAGAAGATATTTTGCTAAGAAAAATATTACATATAAAAAAGACAAGAAGATATTTTACCACAATTTAGAGACAATGATCTTGATAGACGGACAGACAAACATATAACGGAGTAATTCTATATATAAAGGATGCGTTTTTATTCTTTTGACGTCACAGATTAAGATAAAAAGCTTGAATTGGTAAGCAAAAAATAGTAAATTATAAGCGCCTAATATTTTAACTTAAATGAATTAGTTTAAATGTGAAAACAAAGTTACCTACTAAATTATAAATTTCCTTTTTTGAACTTACAGCTATGATCTTCGTAACCTAAATCCTAATTCTCCGATCGGCCGAACCGAACTTGACATACATATTATATACCCTCTGACATGTGACGCCTTCATATCAGGCTATCAATCTAGTCAACTATCACTATCCGGTGAGGTTGATCACTTTTAAAATGTAAGTTATTATTAAATTAGTTTTATTTAAAAAAGGATAAGGGTGTTGTTTCTACATATAAAATTATTTTGTCAAGGACAAAATTGAATCAATTAATAAAAAATTAAGTAATTTAAACTTAAATTCAATATATTCTTATACGAGTCTCGTAGTCTTTTATAAGCACTTATTAGTAGTTGAATGAACACTACCACCTATATCGCTACAACCCTGTCGCTACCAAGGTTTCTTTACCACCCTGTCGCTACCACCGTTGCGAAAGGCAGAGAGAAAGTAACTCAGCAGTTACTCTTTTGAATGTCGATTTTACATTTTTTTATTAAATACAGTGATAGTAGTGTATAAAATTCAAATGACATTATTTCCACATATTTTTATCATTTAATGAATACTTTAGCAACTAAGAAAGCAAGTAAACGTAATCATTAAAACTCAAAAATTGCAATTTTTAAGCAGCAGTTTGAGAGAAGACTGAAAAGTATGGGACACAATGTTCAATTTCTAAAACTTAAAATAATTGCGTTAAAGATGTACTATATTTTTCAGGATTTGGAATAGTGGGAGCTATTTTTGTGCGACAAGAGAATCTGGGCCTGTTTAGGTGGCATTTGAGAAGATGTGAGTCTTACCCACAAAAGTCTTTAGACAACGTGACCTGAAACGTGAACAATCACGTTAGGACTGGTCCCAAAATTTAAAGTCAATCGAAGTGGCGATTGAACGTTACCTAAATTTTCCTTGATTTTTACTATATTTATTAAAAATGATAACAATTTTACGCTATAATCAACAGAAACATTGCGTCATTACGTCCTTGTATCGTTGCATTTTAATGGCGAATACGGCCTCCTTATCTTTCTTTTGATAGAAAATTTCTTTTTATTTAATTATCACGACCAAATGCTACAATTTATGCTATTCCTTTATTGTCCTTTATATTTTTAAATATATAAAACAATACAAACAAACAATAGTATATGATAATATTTCGTATTTGATATTTAGATAGATAGATAGATAAAAACTTTATTGCACACAAAGATATAAAATAAACAGAGAAAAATACAAACAAAAATAGAAGCAAACAGAGCGTGCAAAGGCGGTCTTATTGCTTGTAGCAATCTCTAACAGACAACCTTTGATGAAAGGAATGTAATCTTAACAGATACGGATAGTGCAAATTACGAACATAAAAAAAAAAATAATAATAATAATAATAATAATATGCAAATATCTTTAAACAGACTTATATATACAGAGGCACATAGACATAAAATATACGCAAACATATAAATATATACAAGCAAATATACATAAATACAAAAGCACATACACACATACAAATATATACATATACAAATAACCATACATACAAAATAACGTACAAATATATATACATTAACATACATAAACTTAAATATATATATTTATATAAATAAACGTACACAAATACATACATTTATTATAGGGAAAGATAATAATTACGTAGACGACTTTTAAATAAATTAAGAGACTTAGAGTGACGAATATCTGGAGGAACCATGTTCCATAGTTTTACGGCTTTCATAGAGAAGGACTCACCATAATAGCGAGTATTAGCTGTTGGAAGCATTAACCGGTTCTCAGACCTTGACCGAAGTTGGAAATGGCAAGTAGTCTCAGCGCCCATAAATTTGAAGCGAGTTTTGAGATAGTTGGGAGAGAAAGGATTAAAAAGAATGGAATAAAGGAGAGAAAGGATGTGTAAATTGCGGCGGTGTCTAACAGTTAGCCAGTTCAATTTGCAACGGTATTCTGTGACGTGGTCAAACTTACGTAGGCCGAAGATGAATTTTATACACATATTTTGTAATCTTTCAAGCTTACTAAGTTGATCCTCTGTCACATCCGAATAACAGCAATCTGCGTAGTCTAAAATAGGAAGGATAAGGGTTTGCGCTAAAAGTATTTTGGTCTTAATTGGCATTAAATATTTCCAGCGCTTTAGTGACGCTATTGTTGCAAAAATTTTCCTACTAACTTCAGCAATATGCACGGACCAGGAAAATGAGCTATCTATACAGAGGCCAAGATTTTTTACAGAATTGCTAAAACTAAGAATAGAATTATTAAAGCGGATGGGCTGTAACGAATTATAATTGATTTTAGCAAGTTGCCGAGAGCTGCCAATTAAAATAACCTGCGACTTTGCTGCATTAATACGAAGCCCATAATCTTTGCACCAGGTGCAGACTCTTTCCAAATTATCGTTAATTTCTGCAATAGCACTGTTCTAATCACGAGGAGAGGCGGAAACGTAAACTTGCAAGTCGTCTGCATACAGATGAAAAGGAGATGAAAGGGATTGGGAGATTGTATTTATAAAAATGGAAAATAACAAAGGAGAAAGGACACTGCCTTGCGGCACTCCTGATGACAGAGGATGAAAGGAAGAAAATTTGTTATTAACATGTATACATTGCTGACGATCAAACAAGTAACTACGAAACCACATCACAACCTCAGGGGATATATTAATAGAACGTAGAACAGCTAGCAGTAATTCGAAATCAACCGTATTAAATGCATTACTGAAATCCAACAGTGCTAGTACGCTCAGTTGTTGGTTGTCCATATTAGAACGTATGTCATCGCAAACTTTAGTAAGAGCTGTAACTGTGCTGTGACCCTTACGGAAGCCAGACTGGTACTCAGAAAGAATGTTGTGCTTGTGTAGATAGCAGTTTAATTGAAAATGGACAATACGTTCCAGTACTTTAGACAAAAAGGGAAGAATAGAGATAGGGCGATAATTAGAAAAGGATTCAGGATTTTTTGTTTTGGGTATCGGAAGTATATGAGCTTTACGCCAAACACTAGGAAAAACGCCCGAGGATAAGGAGAAGTTGAAAATGTGGGAAAGAACGGGTAAAATACTATTAAGGGCTAGGAGAATCATTTTACGGTTGATTCCATCATTACCTGTAGCATCCGATTTAATTGAATGTGTGTGAAGCCTAATATCACTGTAGTCAACGGGACTGAAATAAAAGGAAGGATAACTAGGAGCAGGTTGTGAAAGGATATGATTAAGTGAACGTTGTTTATCTTTATTGTCCATCGGTAAGGTTTTGGCAAAAAATCCGTTCAGAGCATCGAGATCAATTTTTTGAGATATGGTAGAAGGTTGGCGTCCGATTCCCAGCGATTGCAGAAACTTCCAGGTTTTGGCAGGACTACTGTTTTCAATAGTAGAATGGATATACCGCCGCTGGGCATCCCTACACTCCCTACTGCAGCGATTCCCAAGCCGCTTATATTTAGCGAGATTAAAATCGGTGGGATTATGTTTGTATTTAAACTTCGCTCGGTTACGTTTTGCCATAAGGGCTCTTATTTCCTGAGTTAACCAAGGGGCAGGAAGATGTTTTAACTTAATTGGACGAAAAGGAGCATGTTTATCAAACACTTGTGTGAGTAGGGAATTGAAGATATCAAGCTTCTCATCAATTGAACTGGCATTAAAAACAGCATTCCAATCAATGTTACTTAAATCTCTCATGAAATATTCATTTTTAAAATTCTTAAAACTGCGACGCATCACTACTGTTGGTCTATACTTAGGAGGACGTATTTTGTAGGACAAGTAGATCAAGTCGTGGTAAGAAAAGGATTCAGCAGGTAACTGTCCATGATTTTCAACATGATTTAGAGAGGAAACGAAAGAGAGATCTAGTTGAGAAGGTAGACAATTAGGAAAATAATGAGTAGCTTTGGATGGGAGAACATTAAGATCGGAACTGTTTACAATGTTTAAGAGTCGCTTGGCACGTACATCATTCTTAATGAGACAGGTATTAAAGTCTCCCATAATAATAGTATGATCAGCATTAGGTACAAACGACTCAAGCAAACTTTCTAAGCCATCAAAATAATCGATATGAAGGGATGGACTGTAAAAAACTCCCAATAAAAGTTTAACTCTGTCAAACAAAACTTCAATAAATAAATGTTCAGACGATTCAGAGTAACTTGATTCAGACTTGCTGAGGATAGTGAAGGGAATATGGTTACGGAGGTAGATGGCAACACCGCCACCTCCTTTACCTATACGATCGTTACGTATTAAGTGAAAATTAGGGAGGTGAAAAGAAGGGGATGGCAGAGCTGGCTTAAGGAATGTTTCGGAAACAAGAATTGCGTGAATATTGGTGCTATCAAACGTAGAAATGAGATCGGAGTAATGCGCGGGAATGCTTTGAGCGTTAATGTGAACAGCATTGAAGTTTTTAGAAAGAGAAGAGAAAGTAGAATTGAGAGTAGAACATAGAGGAATATAAGAACTATGAAAGCTATCGTCAGAAGATGAAGCGGTAGTAAAACTGGACAGGTCGTCGTTATCAGATGTATGAATTATACCAACATCATTAATACAGATATTCATAATACATACATATATATAAAATATAGAATAAATAAATGTAAAGAATAAAGACGAATACAATAAATATAAACAAAATATAAAAAATAATAACGTTCCTTTAAACCTACCAGTATCAGATAAGAGAATATTCACAATACAAAATAAAACGTAAAAAAGAAAAATAAAAACTAATTTATACAAAAGGAAGAAGAAAATAATAATAAAAAAAAAAAAAAATTAAGTAAATAACACGGAATAAAACAAAGTTACACAACAGTTTAAGCTTTAGGAAGAAAAGAAAAAAAAAAAGGAAAAACAATAAATAAAACAGTGTCAAACTGACAGGCAAAACAGTAATTAATAGCCTGCTTTGTAAATGCAACTCAAGTTGACATTGTCTACACTTAATACGAAACGTCAAGCGTTATTACCTGTTGACAGTTAAAATACAATAAACAAGTTTTTTCTCGCTGACGTTTGTTTTGGTTGACACACGTGTTAGTGAGAGTTTTTATTAGGGTAGTGTTTTTTCTTTCTATTTTACTATAGTGGAATTTGTTTTGTGTTATAAAAGGTTCCATTCTAACAAGGTGATTGTTTGTAGTGAGTATTTGTGTTGTTTATTTAGGTTAGACTAGTTTACGTTCATTTAAGTTATCTTTTTCATTATGGATCCTGATCCTCCACCTGATCCCCCTGATCCTGGTGGAAATAATTCTGAGTCGACAGTAACACGAAAAAGACAAGGGGAAGCTTCATCCTCAAATAATATAATTAGTGCAAAGAAGACTATTATAGATCCTAATACCGCGACGCCTTCTATCCAAAACTTATATGTCCACCCGTCCCTTTCTGAAAGTCCGAAATCCTACATAGATTCCGATAAAGGCCCTTTCATTGTGTACGTGTCGAGGGAAATACCTGACCCCGCAGCCGGTACCACCATAAGAGCAATTAAATTCGGCCAGTTTTTACACAGAAATAAGATCACAGGTATTACTAATGATGGAGTTAAGAATGTTGGTCGGAATAAGATCAGCGTTCAGTTCTCTTCTGCTACTGCAGCGAATTTGTTTTTAACAAACCCTGTGTTAAAATTAAGTAAATATGTTGCGATTATTCCAACTTTCAATATTACTCGAATGGGTATAATTAGGGATGTTCCTGTGGATTTTTCTCTGGATGAACTAGTTGAGTCATTGGTGTTTCCCTCTGGTTCTGGACTAGTATTGAAAGCAAGGAGATTGAATAGGAAGAATATAAGTGAGGGAGTAACTACATGGATCCCGACCCAGTCGGTTGTAGTTACTTTCCGTGGTCAACAGTTGCCTGATAGGGTCTTTTCCTATCATTCATCTCTTCCCGTTGAACCCTACAAATTTCCCACAATCCAATGCCTTAATTGCTGTCGTTTTGGACATGTTAAATCTCAGTGCAGATCTCAGCCAAGATGTTATAGGTGTTCCCAGTCACATACAGGTGATGCATGTGACAAAACTAAAGATAACTCAAATTGTCTATATTGTGGTAGTAAGCATTTTGCTACTGATAAGGATTGTCCCGAGTTTGCAAGGCAACAATCAATTAAAATTGTTATGGCTCAGGAATGCATTTCCTACATAGAAGCAGCTTCCCGTTTCCCGTCTGTCCAACGATCCTATGCAGATATTGCTAAGGAATTGTTCTCCCCTCCTATTTACACAAATGTAATCCCTCATCAAAAGAAATCTTCTACCACTCCTTTCCCCAAGTCCTATCGCAAAACTGTTTTGCAATCTCCCCGTCCCCGCGCTCCTCTATCAAAGGGATTTGATAGACAAGCTCATCAAGCCCTAGTTGGTAATTGCTCCTCTTCCCTTCCCAATGGTTGTGCACTTGGGCAGGGTGTTGATAATTCAACTGATTCTCGCAAGGATCTGTTAGTTGCTCTTACAGAAACCCTTGTAAGCATAATCTCAACCTGCGATGAACTTCCCTTACCGTCCAACGTTGCCCAAAACCTACTCAAAATATTCAAAATCCTAAACAATGGCTCCACTGAACTTCCTCCAGTGGAACAGTAAAAGTGTTCGGCCTAAAAAGCCTGAACTACTTCGTATTGTTTCACTATATAATCCTGTTATTGTTGCCCTCTCGGAGACTTGGCTGTTGCCTGATGACCGATTCAGGGTGTCAGGTTTCTCCTGTCTAAGGGAGGACAGGAATGATGGGTATGGAGGTAGTGCCATCCTTATCCGGCACTCCTCGCTTTATTCTCGTATCCCTCTCCCTTCTCACAGTCAACAGATTAATGCTGTTGCTGTGAGAGCCTTTAACATCTCCTTTCTTTCTGTTTATATTCCTCATCCTTCCTCTTCCCTCTTCCTTGAGCTAAAGTCTATTATTTCTTCGCTTCCTCTTCCTGTGCTGGTCCTGGGTGATTTTAACACCCATCACACTTTGTGGGGGTGTTATTACTGTGATGGATTCTCTCCTTCGTTGGTGGATATGATTGATGATGTTGATCTCTGCATCCTCAATGATGGTTCACCGACCCGTAGGGTTAATCCGAATCAGAATCGTAGGACTGCTATTGATCTTTCCTTATCATCTCCTTCTCTTGCTTCCTTACTATCATGGTCCGTACTTCCTTCCACCTATGGTAGTGATCATTTCCCAATTCTTTTGTCGATTGATAATCGACTTCCTTCCCCACTTAATACTTACCCGCTTCTAAAATTTAACTTAAAAAAGCCAACTGGAATGAGTATGCTGACTCTGTGGACCGCATGTCGGATAGTCTTCCTGAGTCTGTTAATTATGAGAATGTCATTTTTTGCTATGATCGGTTTATTTCTGCCATTTTATCTGCAGCCGACTTACATATCCCCAAAAAACATTCCATTCAGAATCGGCTGCCTTCCAATCCCTGGTGGGATCAGGAATGCTCTGATTCTGTCAATCGGCGAACATCTGCTGAGGTGTCATACGCAGCCTGTATGACAATGGAAAATTATATTGATTTTAAACGAAGCGATGCTAATTTCAGGAAACTTATTTGGAAGAAGAAAAGAGTTGGGTGGGTTAATTTCTGTGAATCCCTTAATCCTCGCACTCCTTCCTCTGTTGTGTGGACAAATGTTAATAGGTTTCGCCGATCTCTTAGCAGTATCCCTATTCCTAATTCCAATAATCCGTCTAAATGGCTTAACGATTTTGCTGACAAATTGGCTCCTCCTTTCGTTCCGCCCTCTGATTTGTCCTTTGAGTTGCCGATTGAGTCTTCAGAGGAAATGGATGATCCCTTTTCTTTGGAAGAGCTCAAAAGCGTCTTAACGGATTTGAAAGACACTAGTCCAGGCGAAGATGGTGTCCCCTATTCATTCATAACAAAATTGAATGAAAAATCTAAACTTTATTTTTTAAATTTGATTAATATTATTTTTCAATCAGGTAACATCCCCAGTTCATGGAAATCCCAGTTTGTTATCCCTATCCTTAAGCCTGGAAAATGTCCTTCTGATCCGAATTCCTACAGACCCATTGCGCTATCATCTACATTAGCAAAAATTACTGAACGGCTTTTGAAAAACCGATTGGAATGGATATTGGAAAGCAGAAATATATTAGCTCCCTCTCAGTTTGGCTTTAGAAAGGGGGTTAGTACGGTAGATAGTCTCAGTATTTTTACTACAGACATTCGACGAGCTTTTGCCAAAGGAGAGTATTTGGTGGGTGTTTTCCTAGATGTTGCATCTGCTTATGATAATGTCAATCTTCCGTTGCTCAGGCAGAAAATGCATCAGCTGAGTATTCCGATGAGGATGATTCATTTCATTTGTAATTTGCTAACCGGTCGTTCGGTATCTGTTAAACACCCGCTTCTTACTGTACCATCCAGACTCGTCTGGAAAGGTCTTCCTCAGGGTTCCGCTCTTAGTCCTCTGTTGTATAACATTTATACACATGACCTCGAATTAGCTGTTAACAATTTTTGTAACATCCTTCAGTATGCTGATGATATCGTCCTTTATTACAGCTCATGCTCTGTAGAGGACATAACTTTTCGCTTAAATTCTGCTTTGCACTATCTTGATCAGTGGTTGTCTAATCATGGCCTTGCTCTATCCATTGCAAAGTGCCAAGTGGTGGTATTCTCTAAAAAGAGGAATATTCCAAATTTTCATATTATGTATGATAGTACTCCTATTCAGGTAACGGATACTGTGAAATTTCTTGGCATAGTACTCGATAAACGACTGAACGGAATTGCGCACGCTGAATATCTCAGTAAAAAATGCGAAAAAGGTATTAACGCTTTAAGAGCTGTATCTGGTGTGTGGTGGGGTGCACACCCGTATACTCAAAAGCTTCTGTACGGTGCTATTATCCGTAGTCATATTGATTACGCATTATTTGTCCTGGACCCATTCAACAAAGTAGCCACAGAAAAACTTAATCGCATCCAGTACAAATGCCTGCGCATTATCCTAGGAGCAATGAAGTCTACTCCTACTAACGCACTTCAAGTAGAATGTGTTGATCCCCCCTTGCCTATTCGTAGACAATTCCTTGCGGACCGATTTGTGGGTAAAATGCTGCAGCTTTCGTCCCATCCTCTGTGGTCTAAGCTGACTGAGCTAGCTGACCTATTATCCCGTAATAAGCCTTTACCATTCCTGCTTAATAGCTTCCTTAAGTTCACTAATCTTCCAAATCCTCTGTCACGTTTTCCATCTAATCCTTTGTATTGTACACCGTACAATGCATTGGTTTACTTCCCACATATTATCACAGATCTTGGCTTGACCAAGGGTGAGCCGGGCACTAACACAAAATTTCTAGAGGCAGTAAATGAAAAATGGTTGAATTTCTTACACATCTATACTGATGCGTCAAAGCTTTCAAAAGAAGGCTGTGTTGGTGCAGCTTGCTGGATTCCAAAATTCAAAATTATTCTACAATTCAAATGTCCCCCCGAGTCCTCAGTGTTTACAGGTGAGGCTGTTGCTTTATTAGAAGCAATCCTGTTCTCACAGTCCCATAACGTTAAACAAACTGTTATATTTACTGACTCACTAAGCTGCTTAATGGCTATAAAGGGTAACCCGTTTCAAAGTTAATTAAGATCTTCAATTGTTTTAAGGATTCGTGAAGAATTATACTCATGTCATCTCAAGGGTTTGGATATTACTCTGGTTTGGATCCCAGGCCATTCTGGAATCAGTGGGAACGAATCTGCAGACTCTTGTGCTAAATTAGCTGTCCAGTGTGGTACCTTGGAACATTTTGTGAATTCGGCTCATGATC
The DNA here is from genome assembly GCA_037178615.1 of Dione vanillae. Lineage (NCBI taxonomy): Eukaryota > Metazoa > Arthropoda > Insecta > Lepidoptera > Nymphalidae > Dione > Dione vanillae. The sequence goes on from JAZFAU010000261.1 coordinate 3,927,021, forward strand.
TGTTGTCTCTTGCAAGAACTCATTTGGATAAGTCCTGGTCCAAATACTGGGATTCGACAAAATCCCAGAAAGGAAAATATTACGCATTTCTTCAACCTGATATCCCAAAGCGTCCTTGGTTTTATTCTCAAAAATTTGCAGAACGGAAAGTTATTTCAACAATTTGTCGTTTACGCCTTGGACATGCATGTACACCTATTCATCTGGCCAAGATCCGGGTCAGGGACCATTCACTGTGTGAATGTGGACTAGACGACGGTTCTCCTGCCCATATCCTTTTCTCTTGTCCCAAATTAGCTCGCCCCATTTATGATGTCCTCCCTCTTAAAGTCCCTCGCCCCCTTGATGTTCAATGTTTGTTAATGTTTGTGTTTAGTCCTTTGTGTAAATTTTTGTGTAAATATATTAAATATAATAATATTAAAGTATAAGCTAACACTCATGTAAATATATTGTTTATTACTAACCCCATTTATTGTCTGTAATTATTGTAGATATCTGTGATTTGTTATAGGTGAAGGATTTAAACTGGATCTCTTTTAAACATGCATTCTCCAACTGTGTAATGATATCTCTTTTTTTACCGTACATTCTCCTTTGTGTGTTCTCCATTCAACGTGACATTGGCGAAGTGAATTGTGCTCAACTGGCACGCTCGAAACGCCATAAATAAAGAGAAGAAGAAGAAGAAGAAGAAGTACAATAAACAAATAGTCACTAATTTTTGCAATATAGGTTTTGTGGGTATTAAATAAGTGAACTAAAAACTTAAAGTATAGTGATAAATATACCAATACCTTCAACATGATATGAAGACAAAGTATTTACCTATTTTTATAAAGTATTTACAAAGTATTTACCTATACCGAAAAAGTGTAACAATATACAATAACATAGGAAAGGAAAACATATAAACAGAGCTAATGCAAAAAACATATACCATAAGAGACTTACTTCTTAAGTACTCTCCTAGACCTTAAGTTAGTGGCTTTAAGGTTGGGATTCGTTGTACCACTGGTAGTAGCAGAGCTTGATGGAGGTTTTTCACTGCAAGTTTGTGTCACAGAGTTTAATTCAGCCATAGTTGTGATACGAATATGTATACCATCGGCACCAACGACTACTATATGACCATTCTTGGTCCAGCACTTGGAGATACCAAATCGATGACGAGCTGCTAAGAAAGTTTCATGCCGTTCCTTAGTGAGGAATTCTGATAAAGTTACTCCAGAGTTTTTAAAGCTTGATTTTGCAAACCATATTTTATTTCTGAGGGAAAGGTCACGAAATTTCACTAGTATAGCTCTGGGCTTGTTAGCAGTTGAGCGCCCTAAACGATGACAGTGGCTGATACACTCCTGTTTTAAATCTGGCAAATTGAGGTGTTCTGAAAGAGCTTTGACAACAGTAGTAGCAACTTTTTCATTGGAAGACTTTTCCTGGACACCATGAATAAGAAGAATTTTTCTCCGGGACCTCATTTCCAATTCATCAAATTTAGTGTTCAGCACACTAAGCTGTAATTGAAGTGCCTCCAGTGCACTCATAACAAAACTTCTAAAGGAGTTAAATTGTGATGCAATATTCGAGGTAGGACTTGTGGCAGGTATAGATGAACTTTGCAGATTTTTTTGAAACTCTGCCATTCTAGATTCAAAGAGCTCTTTTAGCTCACCAATATTTTGTTTGAGAGACTCCATAATGTAATTGTGATTGGTTTTACTTAGTGTAACTGTGATTGTATATTAATAAATTTTTCTTACTGGTCTGGAAGTTGTTGTGATTTAACTCATATGATTTGAATTAGAGGATAAAGACACTGGTAGGTGCAGGAACTGTTCCTTACAAATACATTAATTTATTTACTGAATAATAAAGTAATAAAAATAAGAGCAAAGAAAGACGTGTGTTCTCACAGAGCATCTACCCGCGAAAAAAATGCACAAAACGGCCTTCACATTGTAATTGACCTATTATAAGCCCATTACATTTTTTCATTTCTTAAAACCACTAGCTATTTCGGTTAATTTGCCGGTTTCTTAACTGTTCCTTAAATTCCCACAATATCTATTGCGAATCTATTATTTCTTATTATTCGAGTAACTGCATGCATTCTGCTCTTTTTGTCGTACTTTATCTCGCATATGAATCTTGCAATGTGAAAGGAATCTATCTATTATTCTGCCCTTGATCATCGCATTTAAATATTTAATTTATTTAGTGACAATATATTAAGTAGCGGATTTTATAAGGAAATCAAAATTTTGAATTAGAAAAATTAAAAATTATATGGCTAAATAATTGTGACTATACACCGGGTAAATCATAGCGCAGCCAGAAAATAGTCAAGAATTATCAATACTTTAGGTACAGGATTATTTTTTCTTTCAAGCTTTACACGTGCTGAGCAACGCGTGAGGTAGTTTAAATAAGAATGGCGTAAATATCTCGTACTGCAAAAATGCACTCATTAAGTAAAATAACAAAAGGAAAAAGAGATTTAAGAGATCTGGCTGTAAGCGTTGTGGTCTGTGGATTCAATTTCCATTCGAGGATAGCGAATTTTCATTTTAACTTTTTCACTGTGGTAACTAGGCAAAAGCACGGCGTTGAGTTCCGCCACTTAAAACGCATTTGCGATCTATTTCTTTGCCCTTTTTAACAGGACAGTGTACGCTTGCATTATACTTGATAAATGGCGTTCTATTTTGAGATGATTATTTAGTTATTTACCCTGTTTGAATATTTTTTTTATTTTTGAAACTATTACCATGTGTGATAAACTATAAAATACGAAAAAAATAAAGTATTATTTATATTTAGATAACATATATCAAAATCTGTTATGATATATGTATAACGATGAATGAAGTTTAATATACTATTATTAAAAAATATTGTCATATAATTTTACAATTTATCTTTTAATAAGCAATTAAAAACACGGTATATTTAGTTTTTTTTTAAATTCAGACATTAACCTCGAGTATGACTTTATGCATGACGTCCTCTACCATACATTGAAATTAACAAAACAATTCATGCTGTAATTTGTCTTTGTGCAAAAACACAACACAAACAAATACTATCGCACGTTTAGTGTATGAATAAATGTAACATTCATCCACCTTCAATATCTTTAGCTTTTGTGATTAGCCTATTTATAATTTGTGTACGACGAAGTTTTTATCGAGTTGCCAGGCTATTATTTATGTATACACATATCCAGAATTGGCATATATAGAATCAGGCTTGATAGGATATATGAAGTCCTTAATTTTGTTTTAATATTATTGGGCATGTTGCATTTAAATGTTTATCTAAGGGACCAGTACTTTTAATATGTATTTCGAGGTCTTTGTTACATACATACATACATACATAGCTTCACGCTCTATCCCTAGCGGGGTAGTCAGAGAGAACGGAGCGCCAAACGCTGCGATCCCTGCATACCTCTTTCGCCTCTTCCACTGTCATTAACCTCTTCATGCATGCTCTCCGGGGAGTCCTCATGCTTTTTACGTGACCTTCCTCCAGTATCTTCGATACTGTGTTTTCGAAAGTCAACCGAGGTCTCCCCTTACCTCTCTTACCACTCACTTTTCCATCATATATCTTTTTTACCATTCTTTCGTCACTCATTCTTTCGACGTGCCCAAACCATCTGAGCACGTTCTTCTTCATTCTTACTGTGACATCCTCGCTGGTACCTACCATCCTGTGTACCTCTTCGTTGCGGATTCGGTCAGCTAAGCTGACTCCGCATATCCTTCGAAGAGATCGCATCTCCACAGCATTCATCTTTCTTTCATTCTTCTTCTGTAATACCCACGTTTCACTGCCATATAACAGCGTCGGAACCAAAACTGCATTGTGTACGGCCAAACGTGCAGCGACGCTGACGTTCTGCCGCCTCAACAACGCAGCTAAGGTACCGCTCGTTCTGTTACCGGCAGCAACACGTCTTTCCACATCCATTTCGTATCTACCATCTCTGCTTAACATACTTCCCAAGTATACTACTTCGTTCACTTGTTCCAATAATTTTCCATTCACGAAAATCTTGCATTCCGTCCTTTCCTCGTCTCTTTCAAATACCAGAACCTTTGTCTTACTTGCACTCAGGTTTAGACCATTAGTTTCACACCCGTCTTTCAGAATGGTGACCAATGCCTGCAACTCGCTTTCTGATGATGCAATAAGCACTGCATCATCTGCGTACAGCAAGCAATTTACCTTCAAGTCACCCACTTTTACACCCATATCACTTTCTTTCAGTCCTTGGAGACAGCTATCCAAATACAAATTGAACAACCAAGCCGACATGGCACAACCCTGTTTGACACCCGATTGGATGCCAAACCGAGGCGACATGTCGGCTCCTACTCGCACACAGGCTGAGTGATCTCTATAAAGAGATTTTACAGCCTGCAGCAAGGGTCCGCTCACATTGTACCGGGGTAGTATCTCCCACAACTTCTTTCTCACAACCCTGTCAAACGCCTTCTCCAAGTCCACAAAAGCACAGAAAACCTTTTGGTTTACAGCCAAAAACTTCTCTGTGATCATACGGATGGAAAAGATCTGATCCATGCATCCTCTTCCAGGTCTAAAACCTCCTTGGGCCTCCCACAGTAGCCTTTCGGATCTGTCTTGCATTCTTCTCGCTAAAATTTTTGCATATACTTTACCACCTAAGCTAATCAAACTGATTGCCCTATAGCTTGCACAGTCTATCTGTGAAACCCTTTTCCCTTTAACAA